>JANAVB010017824.1:0-327197 GCA_029216955.1 Iris pallida
TAGAAAGAAAAATCAGAATCTACGTGCACGTGTAACTAGAAAGAATCATGAGAGGAAACAAGAGAGATATGTAACAAAGAAAGATATACTAAAAATATAGGAAAGAATGTAAATACTGTAGAGTTTGGCAAGGTGTACTTGCCTGGGTCGCCCGGAGAACCAACAATATATTGCCAAACAACAAGTCAAAAAGTCCAAGTCTCACAACTGCCTCCAGAAGCTGTAATAGATATTACCAATGTTTCCAGATTAGTCAAATTAGCTAGGATTGTCTGTCCTTAAGTCCAATTCTGGACACTGGGGCAAAAAGGTAATTTCAGATCAAAATGATGTCCGCCGTTGGACCCTTTGCCGAAAAGTGTGCCAAAGTCAATGGTCTCTAAAGTCATCAAATTACATGTCTACGAATTTGTTTTGATGAGACGAACCCAACGGTATGTCCAATTTTGGATTCCGATGAGTCGTGCACAAAATCGTCCGTTAAATCAGATCGTGGGACCCACAAAACGGTGATCCGATCAACTATCTCAGAATTTAACCAAACTTGGCATATAGGACCAGAAAAATGATACGGTCCTGTTGGCGTAAGTTTCGTCTCGATCTGACGAACGTGCACAAAGTAATTGGAGAATTTCGAAAAAGGCCGATACGGTAATTTTTGACAGATACGCATCGAATTCGTCGCGCACACGCGACCAATTTGAATTTCATCAAAGCCCACACGACCATGAAGCTGATACACAACTTTTGATGGTTTTGGTTCGCGACCACGTCGCCCGGATTGGCGGGATGCACGTCGTGTGGATGAATTTCAAAGTTTTTGAAAACTGTTTTTAATGATAAATCCTAGATTTTGCAAACTGATTTCTCTTCACATAATTGATAAAAATTAAAAATACAAAATAGGTTAGGAAGCCCTATATGTTGTCTTTAAGTTGGTTTAAATACTTTTCTTAAACTGTCGTTGGTTCGACGATGATTCGCCTCCCAACAAGGGTGTTTGGACCGACTTACGTCCTGTTTTGGACATATTCGATGAAGTTTTCATCGATTTTCTGGACGGGGTGCTTGTCTATCACAAAGCCTA
This sequence comes from Iris pallida, assembly GCA_029216955.1. NCBI lineage: Eukaryota > Viridiplantae > Streptophyta > Magnoliopsida > Asparagales > Iridaceae > Iris > Iris pallida. The sequence continues at coordinate 1,088 of JANAVB010017824.1, forward strand.
TCTAAAGGGATCAAACTTGGTTAATTGGCTTTCTAAAACAATTTACAGATTGAAAAATGATCAATCATAGACGGAGATACGTACCTACGAAGTCGATACCTCAGTACACTGCTGCTACGGCTTTGTCCTGCTTCCGCGCTGTGAACAGCTGGCCGTGCGACGGCGGCGACAGTGCAGGCAGCCAAGTAGGGGTCGCCGGAGCGTGGGGAGGATGCCTGGATTGTCAGGGGATGGTTCCAGGTCGGGGATCGGGGTTAAGGATGGATTATCGAGAGGAAGTCCTCGAAAACTATCGGGACTACGTATATATATATGGTTTCGAAGTTTAATCTGTTTTTAACTCAGATTTGGATCCGATTCGTGATGGGACTTCAATAGGATGGGAGAGAATCCTACATAGATTACATGGGAGAAGATTTGAATTCAAAAGATCAAGATTTGATTGAGATTGATCCAATCAAATCTTGAGAAAAAAACTTAAAACTACTTCGGTTGGACACAGGCACGGGGAGGAAGAGAAGAGAACAGTGCTTTGCACTGTTCACGAATTCTTTTTTTTTTCTTATCCCTTTTTCTATCTACATATATCTATATATATACTTATATAAGTATATGTACATATCCATGTATATACACCATAAAGCTATTTAAATCCAAATAAAATTTAATTGCTATATATCAAATATATAATTAAACATATCTACATATATATATATTAAATTTACAATAAATCAATTCAATAATAATAATAATAATAATAATAGTAATAATAATAATGATTATTTAGTCACAAAAATCACTTTAATAATAATCAAATAATTAAACTTAATAATACTAAAAATAAACCAAGGGTAGTGTTTGGTGAACGTAACCTACGCAATCCTCATTTGGCTCCAGAAAATCGTACAATACTGTCAAACACCTATTTAATAATTTTAATACCATTATTGTACAGTATTTAATAATTAGAAATGCAATATCAAAATCTAAAATAATTTAAAATATTTGCACACCTAAAATATGCCTACATGGTCGTCTTTGGTCCACTACATGCCTACATGGGCTTGGAATTTGTTTGGGTCCGGTTCGGGCTGATTGGGTACAGCCGGGTCATCTAAAAGTCAATATATTAACTAATAACTAATTAAAATAAATCACCGTTGGGGGTTAAGTCGCAACTTGGACTGGTTTTCCTAGTTAGAACATACCTATGGCTCGGCCTTCCTAACATGGCTATTCGACTAGTCAAAGTACACGACTACATTATCCGTACTAAAATTCCTAGTTGATATGCATCTCTAGCTTATCCATGACTAAGGCCATAAATAAATATGGTATTAGGCTATTATAAATATAATCATATATATACAAAATTCTATATAAATCTATTTGACTGTATATCATCCCAAAATAAATCCATAATAATTATACTATCATGGCATCCTAACATGGCTTCCTACCAGGTAGGGTTGGCTAGGTTAGGGTCCAAATATATTTTCTAATTTAATCGAACTCTAAGAGTCAACCAATAAGTCACTTGTGCCATTCACAATTAAATAGCACATGGAGACTCGATTGATTGGCACACCCTTGGCATGTATGTCATAGACTCAAAATGGGTCAAAATCATATATTGAGTCAACTGGTTTTGATTGATGTCGAGTCATGCACTCAAGTTGGAAGTTCGGTCTAGAATTACGGTAAATACTCAAATGGCCTAAATTGACTCAAAATTGTGCGAAGTCAAAAGAATGCTAGGGGACAAGTTTGGATGGGACATGATATACTAAATTGAAGGTCATCCTGTCTACTATAAAACTTATGAAGGACGTTTCGAGAGATGGGCAAGTCTTATGCTCCAAGAATCAAAGACACGAAAAAGTACATCTATAATTATAATTAATAAGAAAATACAATACAATAAATATACAATCATCTAATCGTATAAAATAAATAATAATAAAAAAATCCCAAAAAATCAGGGTCTTTACAATCTACCCACCTTAAAAGAATTTGTCCTCGAAATTAAAATAAGGCTCACTAACAAAGAATCGTGCCAGGTAACTATAAATAGTTTAAGGGATACACTAAGTCACTACGGGGTCTCATAATAAGTCAAGTAATAATCAAGTCTAAACAATTTGGATTTGTAGCCTCTATATCGTAAAACTATAAATAGTTATCTCTAGTGGCTCTTCTTGGTACTGGCTGTCTTGCAAAGATCACGTTGAAGACGTGATCCTCCTAACCATACTATTATTACAATTATATGAGTCTCCTAATCTAGATAAGTGGTACCTAATCTGCCTACTCCTCACTTTAACTAACAAGGTATAATAGTAAATGGGTTAGGTTAGTCTATGCTTATGTTCTTCTTTTAGATGGTCAGTCTCGGTACTAAAACTAGCACTCTATTCTTGATCTAGTGACTACCATAAAAGCATAACCTAGCATGATCATATATTTATTTCTATACTGAGGACGTCTACCCACCTTTGGTTAAACTACCTCGTCAAACACTTGATGCCCTATGACATATGGCACTTCTAATCCCCATTATCTATCAAGCAATCATAATACAATAAGCAGACTAACTTACACTATAACCTAAGAATTTCTAATAAATCCTATATAGCACGATTATTCATCACTCCGAAATTGGAAGGGACGAGAAGCAATGATACGAGAAAGCAAAGGAAGAGTAATCGAGAGCAAATACGAAGTTCAAGGGCGGTAGAAATTTTTTTAAAAGAATTGTCAAGGCAGTTGTGGATTAAGATTCCTAAGGGTTTAATCAGGTCGCAGGCCCGCTCGGTACAGTAACGTAACCGAAACGGCTAACTCGACCTGCGTGGGCCACCACAAAAATATGTAACGTCCCAGTCCCAAAATACATAGGACTAGGATACGTATACATGCCAGCTACGCAACGAGAGGACTCCAGTCTGGCTCGAATACGTATAAGTTGTCTAGTTATTCTAGACCAACTATATCTCAATCCACTAAATATCGGTAACAATAATGAATCAAGTGCAGTAAGGCTGATCAAACCATAATACACTGATTCTAGAATAGATAAATATGTTAGAGTGGATCCCCAATAACACATTTATCATGAACAAGCTAGAGGAAAATAGAAGCTTGTACAAGACTAGGCCATAATGTAGCAAGAATCAAATATAGGACAAAATTGAAATACGGAAGATATGATAATAACACACTATGTATACCTGAAGTCTCGGTGTAGCAAACATCATCCATCAGTGTACCGTACCTTCATCTAATACCTGGAGAGATCACCAGGTCCTCAGAGGACTAGCAAGACACATAATAAACCTGCCAACTGTACAGTCAATAACATGCAAGAAAAATAGAAAAACAAGTAGAGGAAATGACAACACATAAAGGAACTCTGCAGATGGTGACATGTCATGAGAATGTAATATTAATCGTGGCTAAAACCGTAGCCCGGGGAGGCGCTAACAGTCCTATAATAGGTTCTCTATCGTAGCCCGGGAAGGCACTAACAATAGAGGTTAGCCACGGCTAATAAAACATTCTCTCCTAAGGTACTAGGAAGTTAAGCCTATCCAGTCATTTCCAAGTCAAGTACATGTCAAACAGGTCAGAGAAAACATGGCATAGGCATATCAATACTATCGCTAGACATGAACAAATAGGAAAGATAGAACAAGTACTATAGAAAGAAAAATCAGAATCTACGTGCACGTATAACTAGAAAGAATCATGAGAGGAAAAAAGAAAGATATGTAACAAAGCAAGATATACTAAAAATATAGGAAAGCATGTAAATGCTGTAGAGTTTGGCAAGGTGTACTTGCCTGGGTCGTCCGGAGAACCAACAATATATCGCCGAACAACAAGTCAGAAAGTCCAAGTCTCACAACTGCCTCCAGAAGCTATAATAGATGTTTCCAACATTTCCAGATTAGTCAAATTAGCTAGGATTGTCTGTCCTTAAGTCCAATTCTGGACACAGGGACAAAAAGGTCATTTCGGATCAAAATATTATCCGCCGTTGGACCCACTTTGCCCCGAAAAGCGTGCCAAAGTCAATGGTCTCTAAAGTCATCAAACTACATGTCTACAAATTTGTTTTGATGAGACGAACCCAACGGTATGTCCAATTTTGGATTCCGATGAGCCGTGCACAAAATTGCCAGTTGAATCGGATCGTGGGGCCCGTAAAACGACGATCCGATCAACTGTCTCAGAATTGAACCAAACTTGGCATACGGTCCTGTTGGCACAAGTTTCGTCTCAATCTAATGAACGTGCACAAAGTAATTGGAGAATTTCGAAAAAGGCCGATACGGTGATTTTCGACGGATACGCATCGAATTCGTCGCGCACACGCGACTAATTTAAATTCCGTCAAATCCCACACGACCACGAAGCCGATACGCAACTTTTGATGGTTTCGGTTCGCGACCACGTCGCCCGGATTGGCGGGATGTACGTCGTGTGGATGAATTTCAAAGTTTTTGAAAACTGTTTTTAATGATAAATCCTAGATTTTACAAACTGATTTCTCTTCACATAATTGATAAAAATTAAAAATACAAAATAGGGTAGGAAGCCCTACGTGTTGTCTTTAAGTTGGTTTAATTACTTTTCTTAAACTGTCGTTGATTCGACGATGATTCGCCTCCCAACAAGGGTATTTGGACCTACTTACGTCCTATTTTGGACATATTTTTCGAAGAAGTTTTTATCGATTTTATAGACGGGGTGCTTGTCTATCACAAAGCCTATCTAATGGGATCGAAACTTGGTTAAATTGGCTTTCCAAAACAATTTACAGATTGAAAAATGATCAATTATGGACGGAGATACATACCTACGAAGTCGATACCTCAGTACACTGCTGCTGCGGCTTTGTCTTGCTTCCGTGCACGGGCAGCTGGCCGTGCGGCGGCGGCGGTAGTGTAGGCGGCCAATTAGGGTCGTCGGAGCGTGGGGAGGATGCCTAGGTTGTCAGGGGACGGTTCCAGGTCGGGGATCGGGGTTAGGGATGGATTATCGAGAGAAAGTCCTCGAAAATCTATCGGGACTACGTACATATATATGGTTTCGAAGTTCAATCTGTTTTTAACTCGGATTTGGATCCGATTCGTGATGGGACTTGGAATAGGATGGGAGAGAATCCTACACAGATTACATGGGAGTAGATTTGAATTCAAAAGATCAAGATTTGATTGAGATTGATCCAATCAAATCTTGAGAAAAAAAACATAAAACTACTTCGGTTGGACATAGGCGCCGGGAGGAAGAGAAGTAAATAGTGCTTTACACTGTTCACGAATTCTTTTTTTTTTCTTATCCCTTTTTCTATCTACATATATCTATATATATACTTATATAAGTATATGTTCATATCCATGTATATACACCATAAAGCTATTTAATTCCAAAAAAAATTTAATTGCTATCTATCAAATATATAATTAAACATATCTACATATATATATATATTAAATTTACAATAAATCAATTCAATAATAATAATAATAATAGTATTAATAATAATTATTATTTAATCACAAAAATCACTTTAATAATAATCAAATAATAAAAACTTAATAATACTAAAAATAAACCAAGGGTAGTGTTTGGTGAACGTAACCTACGCACCCCTCATTTGGCTCCAGAAAATCGTACAATACTGTCAAACACCTATTTAATAATTTTAATACCATTATTGTACAATATTTAATAATTAGAAATGCAATATCAAAATCTAAAATAATTTAAAATATTAGCACACCTATAATATGCCTACATGGTCGTCTTTGGTCCACTACTTGCCTACATGGGCTTGGAATTTATTTGGGTCCGGTTCGAGCTGATTGGGTACAGCCGGGTCATCTAAAAATCAATATATTAACTAATAACTAATTAAAATAAATCACCGTTGGGGGTTAAGTCGCAACTTGGACTGATTTTCCTAGTTAGAACATACCTATGGCTCGGCCTTCCCTAACATGGCTATTCGACTAGTCAAAGTACACGACTACATTATCCATGCTAAAATTCCTAGTTGATATGCATCTCTAACTTATCCATGACTAAGGCCATAAATAAATATGGTATTAGGCTATTATAAATATAATCATATATATACAAAATTCTATATAAATCTATTTGACTGTATATCATCCCAAAATAAATTCATAATAATTATACTGTCATGTCACCCTAACATGGCTTTCTACCAGGTAGGGTTGGCTAGGTTAGGGTCCAAATATATTTTCTAATTTAATCGAACTCTAAGAGTCAACCAATAAGTCACTTGTGCCATTCGCAATTAAATAGCACATGGAGACTCGATTGACAGGCACGCCCTTGGCATGTGTGTCATAGACTCAAAATGGGTCAAAATCATATATTGAGTCAACTGGTTTTGATTGATGTCGAGTCATGCACTCAAGTTGGAAGTTCGGTCTAGAATTACGGTAAATACTCAAATGGCCTAAATTGACTCAAAATTGTGCGAAGTCAAAAGAATGCTAGGGGACAAGTTTAAATGGGACATGATATACTAAATTGAAGGTCATCCTGTCTACTACAAAACTTATGCAGGACGTTTCGAGAGATGGGCAAGTCTTATGCTCCAAGAATCAAAGACACGGAAAAGTACATCTATAATTATAATTAATAAGAAAAATACAATACAATAAATATACAATCATCTAATCGTATAAAATAAATAATAATAAAAAAATCCCCAAAAATTAGGGACTTTACACATGCCAACACTATGCATTTAAGAAGCGGACGCACTTCTGCCTTGGCCCTCACATCTGGTGAAGAGGCTACTCCGGAGGGACAGAATCCTCCCATGACTCCAGCGACACCATACCAGCCAGGACAGTCGCAGCCTACTACGATACCGACAACGGAGTATCCAGAGATCGCAGTACCACCAGGCAGCCAGGCTGGACAGACCACTACCATGCCACCAGAAGGGAATGTACCTCTGCCTCCACCACCACCATTCCCTCAGCAGTTTCTCCAACAATCGGGACCTCAGATGCCTCCACCACCGACTGATGGGAGTCCTACTTCTCAGTTTATGTACGCCATGATGCAGGCTCAGTGGCAGCAGACTGAGCTGATGAGACAGACGATGATGGCAGCATTGGTTAGACCTCCACCACCACCTCCAGTACCAGCACCAGCACCGGCTCTGTATCCTTATGAAGGCTCGATCAAAAATTTCACAGATATGAACCCCAAGGCCTTTAGAGGAACAGAGAAGCCATTGGAGATGTCACAGTAGCTTAGTAGTACAGAGAAGCTACTGAAGGCATCCCACTTGCCAGCTCGAGATTGGATGACAGCGGTGGACCTACTATTAGAAGACAATGCTCATTACTGGTGGAAGGCGGAAGAGAGACGATTAGGCACTGGGATCACCTGGAAGCAGTTCTATGATGCATTTTATGAAAGATTCTTCCTTATTCATGTTCGAGATGGTCTCTATGACTAGTTCCTACATCTGAAGCAAGAGAATATGACAGATGATGAGTATGACTCGAAGTTCAATCGCCTGAGTCGATTTGGTACGGAATTGATTCCGACAGAGTTAGAGAAGGTGAGGAGATTTCACCAGGGGGCTTGTACCAGAGCTCAAGTCTTATACGACTACCCAATCTCGAGTCTCCCATTCAGCTGTCTAGGAAGAAGCTCGTGCTCAGGAGATTCTTCGCAAGGAGCAGCAGCAAACATCGATACGACATACCCCAGCAGTTACACCAGCCCGAGCCACCCAGAGTGGACCTATTAGGAGGGCCACTAGATAGTTCCAGCAGAGGCCCTCACCTTATCAGAAGCCCGTTTGCTATTACTGCGGAAAACAAGGACATCTCCAGAACGACTGCTGGACTCGCCTTGGATTATGCTTGAGATGTGGATCCAATCAGCACATGCTCAAGGACTGTCCGGAAAAACAGGCGATAGTACAAGCTCGACAGAACTGGAGGCCCACAGCCCCAGCTCTTCCAGCACCACGGCCCGTAGCAGGAGAACCTCGTCCACCATTGCCTCTCCAAGGCGTACAGTACAACAAGGCTAGAGCTCAGGGCCCAAGACAGAATTATGGGCAGGTATTCTCACTTACTGTTGAGGATATAAAGACAGAGCCAGAAGTTATAACAGGTATGGTTTTAGTTGCATCTTTTCCTGCTATTATATTATTTGATACTGGAGCCACACATTCATTTATAGCCACTAGTTTTGCCACTAGATACAGCATTCCCATCACACATTTAGATAAGAATGCTAAAATCCTCATTGGAGGAGGGGTTGTACCTGTTAGTGGTGTTTGTAGACTTTGTCCTATAGTGATAAATGGCAGAGAGATGATGGAACGACTTCTTGTATTCCCTATACCGACATTTGATGTGGTTTTTGGAATGGACTGGTTGAGCCAGCATTTCGCTCTCATAGACTGCTATAGGAGCAGTATTATCTTTTGACCACCGAATGCGGCAGAGTTTGAGTTCACCAAAGAAGACGGAGAGAGTTGTGATACACCCACATCGGGGACACATATGATGATGCATGACACCCCTCAGCACCCTATTATCACCGAGTTCGAGGATGTATTTCTCGAGAAATTGCCAGGACTACCACCTGACCGAGATATTCAGTTTTCTATTGAGCATATTCCCGGAGCCGAGCCTATTTCATATCGAGTATATCGTCTGGCAGCCAAGGAGTTGGTAGAGATGAAGACGCAGATTGATAACTTATTATAGAAGGGATTTATTCATGCCAGTACGTCACCATGGGGAGCACCCATTCTTTTTGTGCCTAAGAAAGATGGGATAGTGTGCATGTGCATCGACTACAGAGTATTGAATGCAGTGACGGTGAATAAAAAGTATCCCTTGCCGCGTATAGACGATCTATTCGACCAACTGAGTAGAGCAAAAGTATTCTCCAAGATTGACTTACGATCAGGCTATCACCAATTGAAGGTTCGGAAGGAAGACATTGTAAAGACGGCCTTTCGGTCGAGGTATGGACACTACGAGTTCTTGGTCATGACTTTCGGTTTGCCCAATGCTCCCACAGTTTTCATGAATTTAATGAACAAGATCTTTCACCAGTACTTGGACAAATTTGTAGTAGTCTTTATAGACGATATCTTGATTTACTCCAAGAGTCAAGAGGAGCATGAGCAGCATCAACGGATAGTTTTGGGAACGTTGAGGAATGAGCGACTTTTTGCGAAGCTTAGCAAGTGTGATTTCTTTCTCAAGGAGGTATCATTCCTTGGTCATATTGTTACGGATGATGGTATATCAGTAGACCCAGAGAAAATTACAGCAGTCGAATCATAGCCCGCTCCCACATCAGCTTCTGAGGTGAGAAGTTTCCTCGGACTTGCGGGTTACTACCGACGGTTCGTAGAAGATTTCTCTCGAATAGTGGAGCCTATGACTCGATTGACTTGCAAGAATCAGGAGTTTGTATGGACAGACGAGTATCAAGTCGCTTTTGTAGAGTTGAAGAAGCGATTGACCACAGCACCGATATTGACACTACCATCGGGCCCGGATGGATTTGTGATCTACAGCGACGCATCCGAAAAGGGATTAGGATGTGTATTGATGCAGCACGGGCGTGTAGTAGCATACGCATCGCGACAATTGAGAGTGCATGAGAAGAATTATCCGACCCATGATCTAGAGCTCGCAGCGGTTATCTTTGCTTTGAAGCTATGGAGACACTACTTGTACGGCGAGAAGGTTGATATCTACACTGATCATAAGAGCCTCAAGTACGTGTTCACACAAAAAGAGTTGAATATGCGACAGCGACGTTGGTTAGAGTTGATGAAGGATTATGAGATCGAGCTTCTTTATCATCCGGGTAAGGCTAATGTCGTGGCAGACGCATTAAGTCGTAAGCCCATAGCACACTTTTTGACTACACAGAAGGAGTTGATTAGAGACTTGGAGCAGCTTGGTATTAAGGTAGTATTACCTGGAGCCGATGGCATATTAGCCAACCTACAAGTACAATCATTATTGGTAGAGCGCATCAAGACATCATTGCCCAGTGATGTTAGATTTCGACGGCTAAGAGAGAGGACTGAAGCAGGAGAGCAGACGGGATTAAGGATCCACCCCGATGGGATATTGCGATATGATGATCGTATTTATGTTCCCAATAGAGAGCTACGGCAGGAGCTGATGGCAGAGGCTCACAGTTCGGCATATTCTATTCATCCCGGAGGAACCAAGACGTACCGTGATTTATGGCAGTATTATTGGTGGCATGGAATAAAGCGGAAGATAGCTCGTTTCGTTGCCAAGTGCTTGGTATGTCAACAGATGAAGGCAGAGCACCAGATGATGGCCAAATTATTACAGCCGCTACCCATTCCCGAGTGGAAGTAGGAGCACATTACTATGAATTTCGTCATGGGTTTTCCTCGAAGTCCTAGGAGACGTGATGCAGTGTGGGTGATTGTGGATAGACTTACAAAGTCAGCCAATTTCTTACCTTTTAGAGTCGGCCAGTCGACAGAGGTATTGGCAGAGATGTATATGGAGCAGATTGTGAGATTATACGGTGTGCCTGTTAGTATTGTGTCGGACCGTGACTCGAGATTTACCTCATATTTTTGGAGGAGTATGTAAGAGAGTTTGGGCACCCGATTGAAGTTTAGCACGGCATACCAACCTCAGACAGACAGTCAGTCAGAATGTACCATTCAGACGCTAGAGGATATGTTGAGAGCATGCATGCTTGACTTTGGCGGTTCATGGGAGGACCATCTTCATTTTGTTTAGTTTTCCTATAACAATAGCTATCAAGCGAGCATTCAGATGGCTCCGTTTGAAGCGTTGTATGGTAGGAAGTGTCGGTCTCCTGTTCGTTGGAGCGACATAGGAGAGCGACAGCTATTGGGTCCCGAGTTGGTCTTGAGCACAGTGGAGACAGTGAAGAAAATACAGGACCACCTGCGAGCAGCGCAGGATCGTCAGAAACAGTGGGCAGATAATCATCGTCGATCCTTGGAGTTCAAAGAGGGCGACCATGTGTTCTTGAAGATATCCTCAACTAGAGGCACGATTCAATTTGGAGGACGTGGCAAGTTGAGTCAAGGTACATGGGGCCCTTCGATGTCTTGGAACATGTTGGAGAGGTTGCCTATAGATTGGCCTTGCCACCGTCACTGAAGGGAGTGCATGAGGTATTCCATGTATCTCAGCTGAGGAGGTACGTGGCGGACAACAATCATGTGCTTGATCACTCTGAGATCACAGTTGGACCGAGTTTGTCGTATGAGGAGCAACCAGTAGGTATCCTCGATCACCGAGTGAAGGTGTTGTGGAACCAATCTATTCCATTGGTTTGCGTGGCATGGAAGCATCACTCGCCAGAGGAGTCTACTTGGGAACGCGAGGATGACATCCGAAATCGCTACCCGCAGTTGTTCGAAGACGAAGGTATGTCTTGCATTTTAAGCTCTTAAATTACTATTAATTCCCTTGCATTGCATTGGATCCCCCGACATTAGTTTAATTTCGAGGACAAAATTTTCTTTAAGTTGGGTAGGATGTAAACCCCCATAATTTTTAATTAATTTTTATAAATTAATTAATACATTTTATTAATTATGAATTTACTGCTACTAGCTTATTAGTATATGTGTGTATGTGTGTTTATATTAAATGTGTGCATGCTAGTATTACTATTTAAGGAATAATAGAATCTAGAATTTTAGGAATTCATTTGTAAATATCTGAGGAATTTTTACCAGCCTAAAATATATATACGTATAGTATATATATATATATATATTATTTTTTTTATATATTTTTAGGTGTTCGCGCATCCCCATCCACCCCGTGGCCACTGCCACCCAGCCGGGTGGATGCGGGAGGGGGGGCTCGATCCCGGGTCTCCCCGCCGAGAGCCCCCCCTCGTGCCACTCGCGCTACGAGCGCCGGACGATATATATATATATATATATATATATATATATATATATATATATATATATATATATATATATATATATATGTGTGTGTGTGTGTGTGTGTGTGTGTGTGTGTGTTTGTGTGTGTGTGTGTGTGTGTATTTATATATAGACACACACACACACACACACACACACACACACACACATATATATATATATATATATGTGTGTGTGTGTGTGTGTGTGTGTGTGTGTGTGTGTCTATATATATATATATATATATATATATATATATATATATATATATATATATATATATATATAAATGTATGGGGGGCTCGGCCGCACCCAGGCAGGGGGCGGGCCAGCCTCGGTTTTGTTCAGCGCAGTTTTATATATATATATATATATATATAAAAATATATATATATATATATATATATATATATATATATATATATATATATATATATATATATATATATATATATAAAGGGGAGGGGACCAGCCCACGTGGGACCGGTCCACCTCAACCCGAGAACCCGCTAAACTATTAGTTAGTAGCATCAGCTGCTATAGAATCCACCTCAACCCGAGTCCCATTTGATTCCTATTCGAAATAGGAGTAGCGGCGGCTATTTATAAACCCTTACCAAACCGAAACCCTAACTCCCTCTCTCGTAATCCAATACCCTCGACCCCAAGGCCGCCAACCTCCCCACGCACACCCCAGCCGCTGGTGAACCGTCGTCGTCGATCGGAGACATCGCCGGAGTCGCGTTCGCTAGGAAACAGAGGAAGCCCTGTTTTCGATCAACCGCAAGGTACTGTCTTCAACCCAGTATTTCTTCCTCCGTGCTTAGCCAATTCTCGTACCGTAACTTCCTAAGGATAACCAATATAACCATCTAGGAGTCCCTTCAACTGGATTGGAGAGTACTCGACTAGGTTTCTCAGGAGATTGATTCAAATTTCCCGAGAAAACTCGCGAAAAAACAGTATAGGAGGCAGTCCCAAACCCATAATTGGAAGCCAAATTCTTGGTGATTCTTCGACAGTTTTGTAAAACTAATTGAACGCATGTGTAGACAACATAACCACGACTAAAACGCAACTAGTAGATCGGTATTTAGATTTCTATGCCAGAAGTAAATCCATGTTAAACTTGTACGAAAAACTGTTTTCAAAATAGTAGATTTTAGAGAATTTTCTCTGATACGACGTGCGCCCCGACAAACCGGGTGACGTGGTCGTGCGCTATACGTATCGAAAGGCGCGTATGGACGTTTCGGACGTGTGGGAACTGACGGAACTCAGTTTCGTTGCGTGTGTGCGACGAAATCAACGCGTATCCGTCGAGATACCCCCGTATCGGCGTTTTGCAAACTTGCCCCAAACTTCGTGTACAGTCGTCGATTCGAGACAAAACTTGCGCCAACAGGTCCGGATCGAAATATTGGTCCTGTGTGCCAAGCTTGGTTCGATTCTGAGATGGTTGAATCAGAACCCCTTTTTGGCGGGCCGCGACCCACTCAAACGGGCAAATTTGTACACGGCTCATCGGAATCCAAAACTGGACATACCGTTGAGTTCCTCTCCTCAAACTGAAACCATAGATATGTAGTTTGATGACTTTAGAGACCATAGACTTTGGCACACGTTTCGGTGCAAAGTGGATCCAACGGTGGATATCGTTTTGACCCGAAATTACGATTTTGCCCCTATTCCAGAATTTGACTTTTGGATAGGCATTTCCTAGGTATATCTTTTACACCGAGTGCATTTTTTATGTTTGTTTCAGCGTCCGGAGTTGTTTGGAGACTGTGACGTTTCTTGGCTGACATTATGATTTCTTGGGCTTGCCACTTTGCACCATCAGGTAAGATACCTTGCCACCTTACTCTGTGATTATTATATTTCTTATTTTCATTTGTTATTATCAGCATTTTGTTTCTTTATATTTAAACTGTGCGTCCAAGTCACACTTGGGTGCAAGCGACTCTATCGGTCGTTTACCTCGCCTTATTTATCTCTTGCATTGACTCTAGTGACCACCCGTTGATGTTGAGGTATTGGTATATCTCATACGGCCTTGACACTTGTTGTATCACATGATGTGAGTCACATGTAGGACATTAATCTGCGTAGTCGGCTGGCCACCGATACGTATGGAGCATGCGACGGATAGGAGTAACTGCCAATAGTATTGCATGTTAGAAGACTTGGCGGTTACTAGAGGTTCATATCAGTCATGGAGATAATGATACTAGGCATTGGGTGGGGAGAACAATACCTGACGTATGGGCTTCTTTGCACTTCCCTGATTACCTGTGCGCTCCTCCGGAGACGCAGGCTCCAAGTACCCTCTGACGTTTCCCAGAGCGTTATGGACGTAGCCCCTTGCACATGGTGCCCTCTGACGCTTCCAAAGCGTTATGGACGTAGGCCCCTGGTGCCCTCTATGGGAACTATGTCGATCCCATTTACAGCCAGGGCTCATGCGTCGAAGGATTGTATCTCAACTGCATATTCACAGTAGAATGGTCAGGAACCCGATTGCATGCATACCTTTTTCTCTTATTATATTATCATATTTTATATGGCATGGTGTTTTCTTGTATCTTGCTATGTCCCCTGAGGACCTGGTTACCTCTCCAGGTTTAGATGATTTTCCATAGGAGTACGGAACGGCATTGGAGCTATCCTACATCGATGACGAGGCAGTCTTTACTGATGTCTAGTCTATTCTTTATTTGAGACATTAGTGGACATTATTTTTACATCTCTTTTCTTTCTATTTGCGGAGGTTGGACATCGATCTTGTGAGACTATTTTTCATAGCTGTTTGGAGTGAGTATGTTCACCCGGCTATCTTTTGATACTTTTACTTATTTATTTGGACTCTATTATCTTCTGTGTTGAGCTGTGATGAGATTAGATTATATATTGCTGGCCTGTGGTTATTTTATTTACAGCTTATGTGCATATTTGAGGATTCCATATATTGAAGTGTTCTTCGTATATGTGTAGCTGGCATGTTCACGTACTTGGTCCTACGTATTTTGGGACTGGGACGTTACAGATGAACAGGAAAAAATGTTGGTTTTATCATGTTTATGCTAATCCTTGTCTTGTGCAGGGATGGACGGTCGGCTATGGAAAGAATTACTGAAAAAGTGATACATTTATATTGTTGAGTTTGTTATATGAATTGCTTGCAAAGATTAATCTGTTACAAAGAAGTGCTATATTTCCTTTAAAGAAAAGATATAATATCATGCTTATAATTGTGTTTAAGAGATTGCTTGAACAAAGAAATGATTATGCTCATGAAACACGCTGTGCACTGCATATAAAATAAATAGTCATCGTGCTTGAATTGAATAGTCCATTGTATGCTTGTGTAAAACCCCTAAATTTCTTCTATATTTTTATCGATTTTGGTACTAATTTAAAATTTTTGTATTGTACGTCGCGTAGTCGTATTGTATGTTGTGCACAAATGGCTTATTTCGTAATTGTGCGTCGAGTGCGAACATGTGCTAGGTACATATTTTTAGAAAAACAGTTTTTGATTATAGATTTTATTAATGAAGATAGTTCTCAAAATAATATGTGATAATTATTTTTTATTACTTAAAAAGTTGTAAAAGCGCGACAAGATTTCCAAAATACTATTTTATTTTATTTTATCGTATAAATATAAGTAGTAGTTTAGAAGAGTATTATTTTATGTATAATATTTGTGCGAGAGGTAGAAAATTTATTTCATGCTCACTTTGGTTTTTTCGAAGTACTAATTGTTTTATCCAATTATCAAAAAGCTATTTCCAAATATTTGAATACCTATTGTGATTTTCAAAATTGTTCTAAAATTTATTTTTAAAAAAGTGTTTTAAAGATATTCCATATTAGTAGTTAAATATTTATGGTAATTTTCGAAATTATTTATTATTAATTTTTTTATTATTTATGAGGATATTTTGAAAATCATACTTAATGTTTAAATTAGTTTGAAATTATGGATTTTATTTTAGATAGATTTAAAAATTATTTTCGAAATTAATTAATATGATTATTTTAGTATTCATAAATATATTTTAAATGGTTTGATTGATGTTTAAATTTATGGATTTTATTTTAGATAGATTTAATTAAATTGAATTTGAATTTATGTTGATTGTATTAATTTGAATTTAATTATGAAATTATCTATGGAGATTTAAAATCCCCACAATCCTATCCAAATGGGAATTCCCACATCCTATAAATAGGTAGGTACTCCTCCATAAATTTCTCACATCCACAAAAATTTCTTCCACCACAAACGTGAGTGCATCGTGTCCATGTCTGTGCCCTTACCATCCACCAAAATTTTCTGTTACACTTACATGTTCCAATGATCGTGTCCGACACACCCGGACAATCTCAAATGCTACTCCTAAACTCTAACCCATGACCGCCCTCTTCGGCCAAGCTGCCAAACGTCGCCATGTCTCAGCCTCTCTACCACCAAAGCCTCCCTGGCAGCAATCACTCCGCTGATCCCCTGGTCTCGAGCCGCACATCCCCTCGTTGCACCCCTACCACCGCCGAGACACCCAATGATCGTCCATAACACCATCCCTACCATAACTCTCCCATGCCAACATCTTCACCGACTCCTCCGGCCAACCCAACCAGTCCAGCCGACCATCTCCCATCATCCAAACTTCCACCATCGCTACAACCATCGCAACCCAGCCGCCACCGCGACAACTGCCGCGGCAGCCCCTCCTCCACCACCATCACCCCCACCAAGATCCGGTCACAGCCATCACCACAACCCCCTTCGCCACCTTCGGCCAAACCCCTGCCGAACCCCAGCCGTCCCGAATCCACCACCACGTGGCTGCCGCCTCTAAGTTCAACGCCCGCCATCACCATTGCAACCACCACCACCGCCGAAACCCCGACCAACCCACCGAAAAACCACCACCACCATCAAGAAGAGAAGAAAAAAAAATTAAAACCGTAAAACTAAACTCACCTCATACTTGCCGTCGCCCCTACGCCGGCAGCCCCACTACCGCCGGCGTGCCCTAGCTGCCGTCACCCACCATCCGCCGCGAACCCCTCTCCCGCTTCCTCCGCCGCCCTACTCTGGCCGCCGCGGCATGGCGCGTGCGCCTGCCTTTCCTCGAACCCCCTGTCCGATCTCTCTAGCCGATGTCACGACCCGCACCCTAGAGTAAGGGCACGAGAAGTGGGTACGTCCAGCCTACGCCGCAGTGTCGGTAATAGAACGCTGTCCTAGGTCACAACATCTAATAATATAATGCTAAGCAGTTTATACTCCCCTAATGGGGGTGACATAGCAGAATGTAAACTAAATCACAACTAAGGAAGAAGAAACAAGATATGATATAGAACTCAAAGAAATACAGATGATCATCAGAGTCTAAGTGTCTAAGATAACATCTCAGCAAACATCCAAAAATACAAGTCTCAACTACAGAGTATGAAAGAATATATACAATCCAGATCTCAAATGACAGACATAGTAAAACCTAGACTAGTCCCAGGCAACATAAGTAAGATAAAGCCTAACTAAACTAGTCTAGGCAGTAGGGGTAATATCATCAGCTAGAGCTGGGTCCTCCTGAGAGTCCAGCTCACAAGTGTCGTCTAGGGTTGTCCTATAGAAGGTGTCAACACCAGCCTCATCCTCGTCCTCTGTAAACATTCAACGGTGTCCAATCAGGACAGAGCGAGCACAATACATCTCAACAGTTCATAGCAGGTTAGAAAATATAATCATGCAGTAAAGTAAGATACAGGAAACTGAAGAAAGTACAAAATGTAAACAGAGAGAGAACTGTAATAGAAATATCTACTATAAGTAGAGAACTAACGGTGGCTAGTGAGTCAGAGTACAATATAAACCTGTGAATGACATGGAAGATTCTGATACTACACTACGGAAAAGATTTTGATGCTACACTACTTGGATATTATTTACATGTCTACTTCTACTCCCCCGTACCCCCAATCAATACACAAGGATCCAGCCAGGTTATGTTATGATCCATGCAATGGCCCACAAGGGGTGATACATGGTAGGCCCAAAAATGGGTGATTCTAGGAATGCCAAAAATGGAAGATTCAAAGAAGACTCTGTGATCATGAGAGTACATGTCACAAGTGATCAATGAACCATGAAGCATAGTGATACACCATGTAAGTGAAACGCACAGAACATGTAGTATCCGATGCTCCCTGAGGGGATAACATCTCGAGAAGGGATCCATATAGTACTATTCCGTGTGACCAACATGACAGTATCAAGTAAAGTTATTTAAAGCAGGAAAATAATTCTAACAGGATATAAAATGATCAGAGAATGTACTCGCCTGGTATCTGAGTGTCCGGATAAAATGTACTGTCCGAGGAGTGGTGTCGAGCTCCTAATCAGAACAGCACAAGTCACAACGAGTCTAAAATGATAACAAGATGCAATTCAATGCATTCTACATGAATCTAGGTCAATCTAGGCCAAAGTTAACTCTTGGTCAACCTTGGTCAACCCTAGAAGTCAAACTAGGTCAACTATGGTCAAACTAGGTCTAACAAGTCTAAATTAGGTCAAACAAGTCATTCTAGGTCCTATCAAGCCTATACTAGTTAACACACACCATTACAAGGCTATACAAGCCTAAACCAAGCCTATCTCAACTATATCACAATATCACAATATAAACTATATGCTATATAAACTTGCATACATTTATTCATGTCTAACTTACTTATCAATATACATATATATATTTTATTACAAGCAAAGTGTATAAAGACAAGGAGTGAGTGATACATGGATGTGGATATGGCAATGTGTACATAGCAGTACAATGTGTTCAAGTGTGAGGGGGTTATGTTAGAAGGATAACATTTAGCAAGGGTTCATTGTGTCATATAGAAGAAATAATATGTAAATCATAGGTTTAGCATGTGTGTGTGAGTGAGGGATAGGAAACAGTGAACAGTGAAGTGAATGAGTGATGTGAGATTGTGTCAAGTGAACAGTGAAGTGTGTTAGCCTCACTTGAATCCCAAAGACAGGACACACATGGTGCATGAACCATGAGTATGTATTAGTGTTGCACAACAGTGAAGAATCCAGGTTTTGAAAATAGTCCAACTACATTCCAATCCCATTTTCGAATCAATACTCAACCAAAATCACCCAAAATTCACACACAAGTAGATTTCATATATGAGGACTATATTAGGAACTTAAACAGTGATTAACAACAATCAATGGGATAAAATAATCAATTCAAATTCGATTTCAAAATCTGGAAATTTCTGAAACTAATACACATTTTTTCGAAATAGGGTATTTTGGAAATGAAGCTAAAAAATGAATCGAAAAGTAAATATTATGGTTGGTAAATACAAACAAGCATGTGCACGTGTCACAAAGTGTGATTGTGTCCAATCAAACAGGACACAGCCGTGTCCAGAGTGCCCGAGCCCCAAACAGGTAAAACTGGACACTGAACCAGTGCTGCCTCGTACGTGTGTGCACGTGTGTCGTGCACCCGACACAGGCCAAACCAGACCTCGTGTTCACAACCCTAGGTTCGTCTAGGATCCAGCTACGTGTCCAACATCCTGTATCGTGTCCTGGTGTGTCGTGTCCAAAGCTACGGAGCCGTATCAGTGGCCGAAAACCCACTGTACACGTGCAGTGCAAAACCCGTGTCCGACCTCGTGCTCCCTCGACACGACACGAGAGGTCATGCCACTTGGGGAGTGTCGTGTCAGACACTGCCCCAACGTGTCCTCAAAGAATCACGTGTCCACGTGCTGTGTCCAAAGTGAAATCGCCCCCGAGTAGCAGGATACTGCTTACGGGCTGAACGTACATTTTCGTGTCCAGATCCCGACACATCACGGCACTAAATTAAGCTCAGTCGAATGGAAAACATCAAAACACATCTAGATCTAGTTTTCTATTCAAACACTTTTTGAAAATAGCACAGAAAAGTTATTTGAGACATTTAATCAAACACCTACACTAGTCTACTGATACGTGTCCGATTCGGACACGAAACAGGTCCATCTTGACACGAAACCAATCCCTATAGCTAGGGGACTCCTATGGCTTTCCAAATAGCAAAGAAATCAGGGAAACTATAGGTTTAGGGATCATTTACCTGTTGATGAGCTTTTCAAGAAAAATCCCTTTCTAGAACTTTTTTCTTTGATAGCAAACTCCACCAAATTGCTCTCCCACTGAAATTTCTCACCAATAATAGCAAGTATAGATGAATTAGGATCTAATGCAATTAGTTTGAGGGAAAAAGGAATTAAATTGGATTTTCTATGAATTTCTAAAGATGGAGCATACCTCTCTTTCCAAATGTGAACTTTCTAAAAGAGGCTAACCTAATGGAAGAGATTACTTATGGAGGGGAATCCCTAGGTGGGCTGGCAGGCCAATTAAAGGAAGTTAGGGTTAGGGTTCCATGGTATGGGCTTCTATGGGCTAAGTTGCTAATCATGACTTGTAAAGTCATAAGCCATTAATCCATTCTCTATTCAATATTCCTATTCTCAAATTGATTTTAGTGACTAGGATATGGTTGACTTAATCAAACTAGGGTTTCATAATCTAACCAAGTCACTAAACCTAGGGTTAGCTTCTAGGTTAGGCTCCAAAGTCAACACTAGTCAAAGTCTAGAATAACCCCTAATTAAATTATACCAAAAATTATATAAATTCTAATAAATCTCAATAATTCACAATAATTCCAAATAAATCCCAAAAATTCAAAAATGACCAAAATACCCTCATATTAGAAATGTGGTAGTGACAAATCTACCCTACTTAAAAGAATTTTGTCCTCGAAATTAAAAGGCAAAATACAACTGATAAGAAGTATAGAAAGTATAGCTCACGGTCCAAAAAGATATGGGTATCGCTCGTGCATCTCATCCTCCCGCTCCCAGGTAGACTCTCTTGGAGAATGATGCCTCCATGCGACGCGAACCAAAGGTATCACCTGGTTCCTCAGTACCTTCTCCCATCGATCCAGAATCTTCATTGGCTGCTCTGGATAGCTGAAAGAAGGCCCAACCTCAATCTCCGAATGGTCGAGCACATGGCTAGTATCAGCTACATACCGTCTCAACTGTGATACATGGAATACGTTGTGGACCCCCACTCGTGCTGGTGGCAAGTCTAGCCTGTAAGCCACGTCGTCGACTCTCCTGCTGATAACGAAAGGGCCGATGAAGCGCGGGCTAAGCTTTCCACCTCCACCAAAACGTATCATACCACGAGTCGGAGATATCCTTAAGAAAACCTGGTCTCTAACGTAATCATAAGCAAGGTCTCAATTTAATTATGATAAACAAACATGATCAATAAAACACAAACAAACAACCTAAATCTATATTCCTACTCTAATCTGTACCTCAAACTCCAAAGGCCTCCAGTAGCTATCGGCCCAGTGCCGATGTCTATCCAGGGCCACACGAAGTCTATCCCTGATGAGCTTTACCTTATCGGCTGCGTCAATAACCATCTCTGGTCCCAGTAAAGCTCACTCACTAACATCATCCCAAGATAAGGGTGTACAACACCTACGCTCGAAAGGTGACATCTCAATACTGGCCTGAAAACTGTTGTTATAAGCAAACTCCACCAAATGTAGATGATCCTTCCAGGAACCTCCAAAGTCCAAGACGTACGTTCGCAGCATATCCTCAAGTGTCTGAATAGTCCTCTCTGACTGTCCGTCCGTCGGGGGGTGGCATGCGGTACTAAACTTGAGCTGAGTGCCCAAGCTAGTCTGTAGACTCCTCCAAAAATGGGAAGTAAAGCGAATATCCCGATCCGAAACGATGCTGATCGGAACCCCGTGAATCCTGACTATCTACCACATGTACATCTCCGCAAGCCTCTCGGTAGACTTATCCACCTAGAATGGCCAGAAGTGGGCCGATTTGGTCAACCTGTCAACGATGACCCAAATCGCGTCTTTCCCTCCTGGTGTACGCGGCAACCCAGATACAAAATCCATAGTGATATGCTCCCACTTCCACTCGGGAATGGGCAGCGGCTGCAATAATCCACCGGGCCTCTACCTCTCCGCCTTGACCTGCTGACAGACCAAGCATCTAGCTACGAAGCGAGCTACCTCCCGCTTAATCCCGTACCACTAAACATGCTTCCTCAGATCTCGGTACATATTATTGGCACCAGGGTATACAGAGTACTGAGATCTATGGGCCTCTTGTAAAATATGCTCCCTGAGATCTCCGCTGGGTACACATAACCTGGAACCGTGCTGCAAGGCACCATCCTTTGCAAGAAAAAACTCGCCATCCAGCAATCCAGCTCGAACCTGCTCTCGGAGACACCGCAGAGCAACGTCCTCAAACTGTGTCGACTTGATCCTCTCCAGCAAGTCTGACTGAATCTGCATGCCCCACATCTACATCTACACTCCGGGCACGATCACCTCAATCCCAAGGCTCTCTAAGTCTGCAAGCAAGTGCCGATCCCTGGTCAAACACATGGCTGTCGGATACCTTCTCAAGGCATCGACAACCACATTGGCCTTCCCTGGTTGATACTGAAGTAGGATGTCAAAGTCCTTCATCAACTCTAGCCATCTGCGCTGCCTCATGTTCCGCTCCTTCTGAGTGAACACATACTTTAAGCTCTTGTGATCTGTGAAAATCTCCACCCTCTCTACATACAGATAGTGCTTCCACAACTTCAGAGTAAATTTCACTGCTGCCAACTCCAGGTCGTGGGTAGGGTAGTTCTTCCCATGGGGACATAATTACCTGGAAGTATAGGCAATCACCTTCCCATGCTGCTGTAAGACACAACCCAGCCCCTTCCCTGAAGCATCACTATAGATAGTGAAACCCCCTGATCCTGAAGGCAATGTCAGAATCAGAGCTGTCGTAAGCCGCTTTTTCAACTCATCAAAAGCTGTCTGACACTCCTCTGACCAAACATACTCGACATCCTTCCGGGTCAACCGAGTCAACGGCTCTGCAACCCGGAAGAAATCCTGCACAAATCTTCTATAATATCCTGCCAGCCCCAAGAAACTACAGATCTCTGCCACTGAAGTCGGCGCTGCCTATGCCTCAACTACTATGATCTTCTTGGGGTCAACTGAGATCCCATCTCCAGTCACCACATGCCCCAAAAAGTCAACCCGATCCAAGAAGAACTCACACTTGAAGAGTTTCCCATAAAGCTGCTCCTTCCTGAGAGTCTCCAGCACTATCCTCAAATGCTTCTCGTGCTTCTCCTCAGTCTTGGAATATGCCAAGATGTCGTTGATGAACACCACCACAAACTGATCCAGGTACTGGTGGAACACCTTGTTCATTAGGTTCATAAATACTGCTGGTGCATTGGTTAGCCCAAACGGCATAACCAAAAACTCAAACTGTCCGTACCACATCCTGAAAGCTGTCTTGGGAATATCCTCCCACTTCACCTTTACCTGGTGATATCCTGACCTCAGATCAATCTTGAAAAATACTCGAGCTCCGCTCAACTGGTCAAAAAGATCATCGATCCGCGGCAGTAGGTATCTGTTCTTGATCGTGAGGTTATTGAGTGCCCTGTAGTCAATACACATCCATACTGACCCATCCTTTTTTGGCACAAACAATACTGGTACACCCCATGGCGACGAACTCGAACGGATAAAATCTTTGTCCTGCAGCTCATCTACCTGCTTCTTCAGCTCCACCAACTCACTGTTGTTCACCCGATAGACATACTGAGAGATGGGTTCCGTTTCTGGAACCAAGTCTATCGAGAACTCAATATCTCTGTCTGGTGGCAATCTAGGCAACTCCTCTGGAAAAACATCCATACACTCTGCTATCAAGGGGTGTGGAATCGTCTGCTCCTCAACCGAGACTCCGCAGAAAACTTTGCTGCTCTGCTCCGCCTGACGTCTGGAGTACTCGAACTCTGGCTCCCCCGACACTCTGAAAAAAACTCTACCCCCTCTGCAATCAATACTGGCGTGGTGCCTACAATCCATACCGAGTACTATATCGTAGTTCGGCAATGGCATTATGAGCAGGCTCACCTCCAACTTACGGCCTCCCAAAACAACACTCCGACCCGTACAAACATCACTCACGAGGATAATGCCACCCCCGGTCGTGATCTTGTAAGTCCTAGGCAATGATTCAGCTATGATACCGTGTCTAACTGCAAATGATACTGATAAGAAACTATGCGAAGCACCGGAATCGAATAATACAAAAGCTAGACTGGAGTCGAGAAGAACCGAACCTGCGATCAGCTCTCCTATCACCTCTGCATCCTCAACCGCCATGGCGAAAGCTCGCCCTTGCTGTCCTCCTCTGGCCTGCTGCTGGTGCTGAACGAACCTCTGCTGCTGTGTCGGCAGGGCTGGTTCCCTCTGCTGGCCTGCTAGAGCTCTGACTGCTGCTCTCTGAGCTGATCGTCCCATGCGACACTCCCTCATCTGGTGGTCTACTGAACCACACAGTAGGTACTGGCCCAGCCTCTTTCGACACTCATTGAAGACATGCCCGAGCTTCTTACAATAAGCACAAGTGGTAACCTGTCTCTGGCCCTGCTGGTGCTGTCTCGGCTGCTGCTGTTGTCTCTGCTGGAATGGCTGCGGCTAGAACTCCCTCGGCTGTTGGTGCTGAAAGTGAGGCCTCTTGGTCTGGCCTCCGCTGCTGCTGTCCCCAACAGGGTCTCGCCCCCTCTTGAGCCTTAGCTCAAGATCGTCCTCAGCCAATAAAGCTCCCGTCAAAATCTCCTCAAAAGTGGCATCTTTGTTGCCTTTGGTCAAGGACTTGACTTCCTTGACCAGACCCTTTCGGAACCTCTGTGCCTTCGCCGTCTTGCTCAAGCCCTCTACGAATCTGCCGAGGCGGCCGAACTCCCCAGCATACTCCTCTACTGACAGGCTCCCCTGAACTAAGCTCTCAAACTGTGACTCCAAGGCTCGGAGCGCTGAACCTGGAAAGAACTTCTTCTTGAAGAAGCCCTTGAACTCCTTCCAGGTCTGTCCAGCTACCCCCACCCTGGGGTCTGACTAATACCAGGTGCGAGCAAGATCTCGCATCCGGCTAACTGCTGCCTCTATCTGGAGATCTGTCGGTATCCGGGCCAGGCGGAAGATCTGCTCTATATGCTCGATCCACTCGTCAGCATATAGAATCCCCTCCATCTCCAGGAAGTCTCTGGGGCTCATCTTTTGGAACTGTTCTATCCGAGGTGTCCTCGGCTGCTGGACTGCTGGTCGAGCTGCGACTGTCGTAATGGCCAACTCCATGCTCCTGGCCTGCTGGGTCTGCTGCACCTCCATAAACTGCTGAAAGTAGGCGAACATCTGTGCCGCATCCACGTATCATGTAGGCGGCGGTTGCTGGAAAGGCATCTCTGGTATGACTGGGTCCTGTCTCCGAGCCGGTGTAGGCGTACCCCCTGCTGCTGCTACTGAGATTCCAACACGAGCAGAGGTGGCAGGAGCTGCAGTCTCCTGACCCTGCTGAACGGGCTGAGAGGTAGCAATCCCCTCTACAGTATCCCCATGAATGGTACGGTGTGACCGCATCTCCACCATCCTGAAGACAGATCAAACAAGAGTATCAATTGCTGAGAAAGAAGCGATATAACAAAGGCGGACAGTTAAATTTCAAAAGAATCAATTGACAGTAAGGATTTAGATGGCAGAAATAGAGTTTTTCCTAATATGATTGAGTACCTTGAAAACTAATGTCCTATATCCTACTGCAGGCTGTAGTGATACTCTGGTTCGAATACCACTACAATTCTAGTCTAGACCTGCATGGGCAACCACTAAAAATGGGTCACGACCCGCACCCTAGAGTAAGGGCACGAGAAGTGGGTACGTCCAGCCTACGTCGCAGTGTCGACGGTAGAACGATGTCCTAGGTCACAACATCTAACAATATAATGCTAAGCAGTTTATACTCCCCGAATGGGGGTGACGTAGCAGAATGTAAACTCAATCACAACTAAGGAAGAAGAAGCACGATATGATATAGAACTCAAAGAAATACAGATGATCAGCAGAGTCTAAGTGTCTAAGATAACATCTCAGCAAACATCCAGAAATACAAGTCTCAAATACAGAGTATGAAGGAATATATACAATCCAGATCTCAAATGACAGACACAGTAAAACCTAGACTAGTCCCAGACAACATAAGTAAGATAAAGCCTAACTAAACTAGTCTAGGCAGTATGGGTAATGTCATCAGCTAGAGCTGGGTCCTCCTGAGAGTCCAGCTCACAAGTGTCGTCTAGGGCTGTCCTATAGAAGGTGTCAACACCAGCCTCATCCTCGTCCTCTGTAAACATTCAACGGTGCCCAATCAGGATGGAGCGAGCACAATACATCTCAACAGTTCATAGCAGGTTAGAAAATATAATCATACAGTAAAGTAAGATACAGGAAACTGAAGAAAGTACGGAATATAAACAGAGAGAGAACTGTAACAGAAATATCTACTATAAGTAGAGAACTAACAGTGGCTAGTGAGTCAGAGTATAATATAAACATGTGAATGGCATAGGAGATTCTGATACTACACTATGGAAAAGATTCTGATGCAATACTACTTGGATATTATTCACATGTCTACTTCTACTCCCCCGTACCCCCAATCAATACAGAAGGATCCAGCCAGGTTATGTTATGATCCATGCAATGGCCCACAAGGGGTGATACATGGTAGGCCTAAAAATGGGTGATTTTAGGAATGCCCATAAATGGGAGATTCAAGGAAGACTCTGTGATCATGAGAGTACATGTCACAAGTGATCAATGAACCATGAAGCATAGTGATACACCATGTAAGTGAAACGCACAGAACATGTAGTATCCGATGCTCTCTGAGGGGATAACATCTCGAGAAGGGATCCATATAGTACTAATCCGTGTGACTAACGTGACAGTATCAAGTAAAGTTATTTAAAGCAGGAAAATAATTCTAATAGGATATAAAATGATCAGAGAATGTACTCGCCTGATATCTGAGTGTCCGGATAAAATGTACTGTCCGAGGAGAGGTGTCTGGCTCCTAATCAGAACAGCACAAGTCAAAATGAGTCTAAAATGATAATAAGATTCAATTCAATGCATTCTACATGAATTTAGGTCAATCTAGGCCAAAGTCAACTCTTGGTCAACCCTATAAGTCAAACTAGGTCTACTATGGTCAAACTAGGTCTAACTAGTCTAAATTAGGTCAAACAAGTCATTCTAGGTCCTATCAAGCCTACACTAGTTAACACACACCATTACAAGGCTATACAAGCCTAAACCAAGCCTATCTCAACTATATCACAATATCACAATATAAACTATATGCTATATAAACTTGCATACATTCATTCATGTCTAACTTACTTATCAATTTATATATATATTTTTTATTACAAGCAAAGTGTATAAAGACATGGAGTGAGTGATATATGGATGTGGATATGGCAATGTGTACATAGTAGTACAATGTGTTCAAGTGTGAGGGGGTTATGTTAGAAGGATAACATTTAGCAAGGGTTCATTGTGTCACATAGAAGAAATAACATGTTAGCATAGGTTTAGCATGTGTGTGTGAGTGAGGGATAGGAAACAGTGAACAGTGAAGTGAATGAGTGATGTGAGATTGTGTCAAGTGAAAAGTGAAGTGTGTTATCCTCACTGGAATCCCAAAGACAAGACACACATGGTGCATGAACCATGAGTATATATCAGTGTTGCACAACAGTGAAGAATCCAGGTTTTGAAAACAGTCCAACCACATTCCAATCCCATTTTCGAATCAATACTCAACCAAAATCACGCAAAATTCACACACAAGTAGATTTCATATAGGAGGACTATATTAGGGACTTAAACAGTGATTAACAACGATCAATGGGCTAAAATAATCAATTCAAATTCGATTTCAAAATCTGGAAATTTCTGAAACTAACACACAGTTTTTTGAAATACGGTATTTTGGAAATGAAGCTCAAAAACAAATCAAAAAGAAAATGTTATGGTTGGTAAATACAAACAAGCATGTGCACGTGTCACAAAGTGTGATTGTGTCCAATCAAATAGGACACAGCCGTGTCCAGAGAGCCCGAGCCCCAAACAGGTAAAACTTGACACTGAACCAGTGCTGCCTCGTGCATGTGTGCACGCGTGTCGTGCACCCGACACAGGCCAAACCAGACCTCGTGTTCACAACCCTAGGTTCGCCTAGGACCCAGCTACGCATCCAATATCCTGTATCGTGTCCTGGTGTGTCGTGTCCGAAGCTGCGGAGCCGTATCAGTGGCCGAAAACCCACTGTACGCGTACAGTGCAAAACTCGTATCCGACCTCGTGCTCCCTCGACACGACACGAGAGGTCGTACCACTTGTGGAGTGTCGTGTCAGACACTGCCCCAACGTGTCCTCAAAGAATCATGTGTCCACGTATTGTGTCCAAAGTAAAATCGCCCCTAAGTAGCAGGACACTGCTCACGGGCTGAATGTGTGTGTTCGTGTCCAGATCCCGACACGATACGACACTAAATTAAGCTCAGTCGAACGGAAAACATCAAACCACATCTAGATCTAGTTTTCTATTCAAACACTTTTTGAAAACAGCACAGAAAAGTTCTTTAAGATATTTAATCAAACACCTACACTAGTCTACTGATACGTATCCGATTCGGACACGAAACAGCTCCATCTTGACACGAAACCAATCCCTATAGTTAGGGGACTCCTAGGGCTTTCCAAATATGCAAAAAAATCAGGGAAACTATAGGTTTAGGGATCATTTACCTATTGGTGAGCTTTTCAAGAAAAACTCCTTTCTAGAACTTTTTTCTTTGATAGCAAACTCCACCAAATTGCTCTCCCACTGAAATTTCTTACCAATAACAGCAAGTATAGATGAATTAGGATCTAATGCAATTAGTTTGAGGGAAAAAGGAATTAAATTGGTTTTTTTTATGAATTTCTAAAGATGGAGCATACCTCTCTTTCCAAATGTGAACTTTCTAAAAGAGGCTAACCTAATGGAAGAGATTACTTATAGGGGGGAATCCCTAGGTGGGCTGGTCGGCCAAGTAAAGGAAGTTAGGGTTAGGGTTCCATGGTAAGGGCTATGGGCTTCTATGGGCTAAGTTGCTAATCATGACTTGTAAAGTCATAAGCCATTAATCCATTCTCTATTTAATATTCCTATTCTCAAATTAATTTTAATGACTAGGATATGGTTAACTTAATCAAACTAGGGTTTCATAATCTAACCAAGTCACTAAAACTATGGTTAGCTTTTAGGTTAGGCTCCAAAGTCAACACTAGTCAAAGTCTAGAATAACCCCTAATTAAATTATACCAAAAATCATATAAATTCTAATAAATCTCAATAATTCACAATAATTCCAAATAAATCCCAAAATTTCAAAAATGACCAAAATACCCTCATACTAGAAATGTGGTAGTAACAGCCGAGCCCCGACCTAGCGCGCCCCGTCGGCGACTCCACTCCGCTGAAACTGCCCCTTCTTCCCTCTTCCTTCCTCCGACCTTCTCCCACCCTCGTCGCGCGCAGCTCCGCCCCCCGTCGAACCCGTCATTCGTCCTCTACTCTCTTGCTCCCTCTCACAATTTTACTAAAAAAATATCTTGACCTCTCCTTTAGTATTTCGAGAGAGAGAGGTCTCCCTCAAGGAGTAGACAACCGTTCTTTTCCTCCCTTTCCTGGTTTTGTTCTTTTCTACATTTTAATTATTATTATTATTATTTTTTCTTTTCTTTTTCTACCAAGAGAGAATATGTACAGTATGTATTACAAAGCAATTATTATCATGGGTACTACTTATTAATGGTTTCATTGATAATTACCCTTATTATTTATTACTAAGTCTTTTACAGAGAACTGGTATTGGGTTTATGCATTTTATTTCATATTGTTAAGGTTATTATTATTATTATTATTATTATTATTATTATTATTATTATTGTGTTTCTTTAATGAATTGTATGTTAACTTGTTAGCATTATTAAAATAGGAATTGATAAAAACATATGAGAAGCTTTAAAAACTATTATTATTTTTATCTATATTATGGTTGTACTGTTAGTACCAAGTAGTGATACTATTTTATTAACTAAAAATATGTAGTATAAAAATTTCCGAAAAACTATATATATTTTTTTGTAACAAATTTGTAGGGACTTGTCCCCAAATATTTGGGGGTTAGTTTACCTTTAGATTTTAAAATAAATTTTTTATGACTTATAAATATTATTCTCAAAAAGATTTCTAATATCTTTTTATGAATATAAATATTCCAAAAACTACTTTTGACAAAATTTAGTTCTTGTACTTTACTGGTTCTTAGATTCTTTAAAGTATATCTTTTTACCTAAAGTATTCTTTCAATAAATTTATTTACAGCTACCAAAACTATTTTCAAAATAAGATATTTACTTATTTATTTTCGCAAATCTCCTCGATTACCGATTCTTGACCATGACTAATCATGTTCATATTCCTTCCAAATTTGTACTACATTATGGCAAACCTAGCTAATTTGACCCTTCCGGACCCGATTGAACTGTCTGTGCCACCATCAGAGGTCCCCTTGTATAGTAGTTGCACCGAAGTCGCAGTTCGTGCCACCGTGATCATTACAGCACACCAGGCATACTACCAGGCAAGATACCTTGCCTTACTGTTTATTTAAATTGCTCAATGTCATGCATGTTTTTACTTATTTCTAGCAAATATAAATTATTCTTGCAAATTATTATATTTTAGTTGCATTTGGCCTAGAGTTAAGAGGCCGCCCTTGGTTTGTGCCGCATTCATTGGCCTCGACACATGTGTGCCACGAAGTCACGAGTCGTATATAGATTTGGACTTGCGTACCGACCGTACATCGGTGCGTACAAGACGAGCGTTAAGATATAACTGCTAATAGATTTGTCTAGAAGACTTAGCAGTTATTAGAAATATCATGGTGTGGATTCAGCATGAGTAGTGCATGGGGAGGGGAAGACAGTTATTAGGCGCAAGGACTTTCACATATTTACTTACCTCTAGCTGCCATTTGTAACTCAACCGAGAGCTAGTGAGCTGTGCATTTATTTACTTTCCTCTATATGCCACTAGTGCCTCGGTTGAAACACAAATATGCCGTGCATTTACTTTCCTCTAGCTGCCGTTAGTGACTCACCCGAGAGACTAGTGTGCCGTACATTTATTTATTTTCCTCTAGATGCCACTAGTACCTCGGTTGAAATGCTAAACGCACCGTGTTTCTAGTCTCGGAGCCCTTGTGTGGAACGTTGTCTTCAAAGTGCATTTTCACATAGAATGGTTAAGGACCTTTATTTGTGTAGTCACATACTTTTCTGTTGAGCTTTATTTATAAGCCCCCCATTTTTGGATCTTATTTTTAATTATTTTATATAGATATTTTAATTTATTAAAGTCAATAATGACTATGTTAGTAGTTTACTATAGCTTTGATTTTGGAAGCACAACAAATATTATTTTCTCAAATCCAGTTCCATATTTGAATTCTAGACTCGTCCACCTTCAGTTTGATATATCATGTCCCATCCAAATTTACTTTTCAACATTCTTTTGACTTCGCGCAACTTCGGGCCAACTTAGGCCAATTTGAGCCATTGAAGTAATTTTAAGCCAACTTCCAATTTGATTTTTGGACTTGACATAGATCGAAACCGTATTGTCACGCCCCAGTACCAAAATACGGAGACGAACTAGGCCAGCTACTCCATATGAGGTATTCAAACGTCATATTGCGATCGTGGCTGTCAAGAGACAAGGAGATGTATGCTACATTCAAGTCATCTAAGGTCATACAGAACATCTACGTCTCAATCATTCAAAGCAAGAAAACATCAATTAATGAACATATAAGATAAAGCAGTAAGGCGTCCCTGACGCTTCATCAAAATGGTCATGGGGTTCTAGCTTTATATAATAGCTAGCCTAGAGAGTCAAAGTTACATAATTGTATTCAGCTGCAGTCTGATTTAATTACAATTGTACAAAAGACAAAATGTCTAGATTAGACGGCTAAACAGGTGCCGATGGCTAAACTCCAGGACAAAAATAAAGATACAAGAGTGGTGGAGAAAAAACCCACTCGAGTCCTCCGCCAGTCATGCTCCTAGTTTGTACCATTGACGTCAGGAAAGAAAGTCGGATCCTCAGGCTCTGCTACACGATCTGGCCAAACAAAACCAGCCAGGTAAGCCGCGAAATAACAAGTACCACAAGGGAGCACAAAAGAGTGAGATAAAACCCAGTCATAAAATAATAATAATAGTAAGCTTCCGGTCGTAACCTCGGTCCACAGCCTGTCCTAGCGCGATAGACCAACCCAACAACCAAACAAGGACATGGGTTGGACCATGCACCATGACAGTTCGTGTCCCTCGGGTACTAGCGGAAGGCCCAAGCACAGTCAAGTCATTTTTCAAGCGGCCATTCATTCCTGTGGCTTTCTATATTTGGCGGAGTTATCCCCGTTATACTGATTAAAAGGAATCCTCAGATCGTGTCAACCCAGCAGGGCTAGCCAAACCATAAGATTTATAACACTTTGATTATGCACCAGTCCCCCGAAGGGCTACCGCGCTAAAATATTTAACACAGCTCGTAGGAGTCGGATATAGCTATTCGCTATAGGCGAATGAAACCATATCCGTGGCGGCCAACCCGACACGTCAGGATGGGACCTTGGGTGGCTAGTATGGCATGATCTCGGGATTCTTTCCACCAATGCATCTACAAAGTTAGTTGCCTAGTTAATCCCTAGGTTATTCTAAGAGTTCACATGTCGTAGTCACATGTTCGCTCCCTTAGATGTCGTACATCGTACGAGTACTCCAAGAAGGGATCCGTACTGGCTCAAGGAATTCATACGTATGTTTTTCCCTTCTTGGTGTAATGCAACACACAACACATACCACGTCAGTGCCAATGACCATTACTATGTAAATGCTGGACTCTTTGGAGTACTGGCAAGTATCACGAAGGAACACTTAGCGCGTAGGATAGCACCTCGGTGCTCACATAGGTTGTACCGTTGTACACACATAGGATCATCCAGCCTTCACATAGGTAGTCAGACTAGAAATGAAGACTAATACACAAGGGAACATGCGGCCATGACTCATGCGGCTGGAAAATACAGGCGCATGCGGCTGGAAAAGAGTCATGCATATGTGGCCCGAAAGA
Source organism: Iris pallida (assembly GCA_029216955.1). Taxonomy (NCBI): domain Eukaryota; kingdom Viridiplantae; phylum Streptophyta; class Magnoliopsida; order Asparagales; family Iridaceae; genus Iris; species Iris pallida. The sequence goes on from JANAVB010017824.1 coordinate 34,359, forward strand.
AAGGGGCGCATGCGGCTCAAGGAGCTACGTCCCATGCGGCTAGAGAGTCGCTGGGCCTATGCGGCTGGAACTGCCAGCGCCATGCGGCCAGAAAAATGGTCAAGGCGCATGCGGATGGAGGGTGAGATCTCATGCGGCTGGAGAAGAACAAAATCCATGCGGCCAGGAAACGAAATCCATGCGGCAGCACTTCTAAAGTAGACTTCTGCGGCTCAAATACTTATGCGGCTACCTTTCTTATGCGGCTGCGAAATGCCATGCGGCCGAAAACGTCCAACACTATGCGGCTTTATGCAGCTCAGACACTCATGCGGCTGCAATGCCCATGCGGCTGCTTTGCTCATGCGGCTGGGAACTGCTCATCTTTCCTGCCAGAGCCTGCGTAGGCGAACCACAGAGAACCCAAATATTGCTTCGGCCATAATTTCCTCCAAAACATGTCAAAATTGAACTTTACAAAGGTCAAAACCGTGTAGAATCAAAATTCCTACAACATAGGACCATTGGTTTTCGAAAATAGCCAAGTTTGATAGATCAAAACCATGAAAACCCATAAAAACCCTAGATTTTAGGAACTTAGATCTACACAAATCTAGCCATTAAAATCAAAGACTTCAAGAACTAAACATTTAGAGAATCATGAGAAGAACATTATAGATAAATAATAACAAGAAAATCAAAAATAGAAAATTTGCTAATCTCCACTTCTGAGCAAGGTGTACTTGCCTATGGAGTGGTGGTTGGGGGAAATAAATGGAGGAGTGAATGAGGGGAGAGAATGAGGAAGAGATTATAAATAGGGTTGGTTAATGGAAACCCAAATCTCTAATGTCTAATCTCTATCCATTCCACTAATGACAAGCCTAAGAGCTACATGTAACCTTTAATAACATATAGAAAATACACATGCTAAATTCGGATATCGTATACGGAAACCATGAAAGAAATACGTATATCGGGATCGGGGAGTGACATCTCTATCCTCCTTAGAAAAATTTTGTCCTCGGAATTTCAGTCAAGAAAGAGGTATCCGGGCAAGCAAAGTACAATTACAATCTACGCTAACAACCTATCATTAGCAATCATTGATCATACATTTCAAAATCTACCAAGGCATGAGGAGAAACATACCTTTCGAGTCGAACAAGTGCGGATACCGAGATTTAATCTCGTCCATGCACTCCCAGGTCGACTCTCCCGGAGAGTGATGGCCCCAAGCGACACGGACAAGACTAATAGTCCGGTTCTTGAGCACCTTCTTCCGACGGTCCAAAATAGACACGGGTTGTTCCTCGTATGTTAGGTCGGTACCAACGACTAACTCCGAATGGTCTAGGACATGACTCGGATCCGGGACATACCCACATAACTGAGATACATAAAACACATCATGTACGCCAGATAGCGAGGAAGGAAGGGCAAGCCGATAAGCAACATCACCTACCCGAGCGAGAATCTCAAAAGGACCAACGAATCTCGGACTAAGCTTTCCTCGAGTTCCAAATCTAATGACACCCCGAGTCGGCGAAATCCGCAGAAACACATGGTCATCGACACCAAACTCTAGAGGTCTTCGATGCTGATCTATCCAGTGGCGGTGTCTGTCTTGCGCGACTCGAAGCCGCTCTCTGATCAACTTGACTGTTTCTACGGTCTGCGTGATCATCTCTGGTCCCAATAATTTTCGTTCGCCCGCATCGTCCCATACCAAAGGGGACCTGCACTTCCTTCCATATAATGCTTCAAACGGCGCCATCTGTATACTTTCCTGATAACTATTATTGTAAGAGAACTCTACTAAATGAAGATGATCTTTCCAAGTTCTGCCAAAGTCTAAGGTACAAGCCCGTAGCATATCTTCCAAGGTCTGAATGGTTCTCTCCGATTGTCCATTCGTCTGCGGATGATAAGCTGTGCTGAACCTTAACTAGGTGCCCAGGCTTTGGTGCAAACTTTGCCAAAAGTGAGAGATGAACCGTGTGTCTCGATCTGATACTATGCTGACTGGAATACCATGCAGCCTCACAATCTGCTTCATATACATTTCTGCCAGCTGCTCAGTAGACTGCCCTACTCTGAAAGGAAGGAAATGTGCAACCTTCATGAGCTGATCCACTATTACCCAATAAAACCTTGTCACAAAGTCCATCGTGATGTGCTCCCACTTCCACTCCGGAATGGGAAGTGGCTGTAACAATCCTGCTGGCCTCTGCTGCTCTACCTTCACTTGCTGGCACACTAGACATCGGGATACGAATCTCGCTATCTCCCTCTTCATGCCATTCCACCAAAAGTGCTGCTTCATATCCTGGTACATCTTTGTGCCTTCGGGATGAATAGAATAAGGGGAACTATGAGCTTCCGTCATAACTTCATGTCGTAGGTCTCTACCTGGTACACAAAGACAGTTTCTGAACCTGAGTGTACCATCCTCATGGATTACTAACTCCTTTCTGAGACCTGATTCACACTCCGATCGAAGCTTCTGGATTCGCGGATCCTCTGCCTGAGCTGCTCTGATCCTCCCTACTAAAGTTGACTGAATCTGCAAACTGGCCATAACTCCTATATCTTGCGACAAGATCACTTCAATTCCCATTTCCTAAAGATTTTCTAAAATATGCCTCTGCGTGGTTAGAATGAATGCACCACCTCTCCTGCTCAAGGCATCTGCTACCACATTCGCCTTGCCTGGATAATACTGAAGATTTACATCAAAGTCTTTCAACAATTCCAACCACCTCCTCTGTCTCATGTTCAGGTCCCTCTGGGTAAACACATACTTTAAGCTCTTATAATCAGTGTAAATCTCCACTCGATCCCCATATAAGTAGTGTCTCCATAACTTAAGCAAAAATACTACTGCTGCTAATTCCAGGTCGTGAGTTGGATAGTTCTTCTCATGATCTCGAAGCTGTCGAGATGCATATGCTATCACCTTACCATGCTGCATCAATACACATCCAAGCCCCTTTCTGGAAGTGTCAAGATCGGGGTTGAGATTAATCTCTTCTTCAACTCTTCAAATGATGCCTGACACTCTGCCGACCAAACAAACTCTACGTCGTTACGTATCAAACGCGTCAAGGGTACCGAAATCCTGGGGAAGTCTGCCACGAACCTCCGGTAGTAACCTGCCAATCCCAAGAAACTACGCACTTCTGCTACCGTCTTCGAAACTGGCCAATTCTCCACTGCCTCAACCTTCTTCGGGTCTACTGACACTCCTGCTCCAGAAATAATGTGCCCCAGGAACAAAATATGATCCAACCAGAACTCACATTTGTTAAGCTTCGCATAAAGTTGATGCTCCCTCAAGGTCTGCAAAACTGTCCGAAGCGGCTTCTCATGTTCCTCCTCACTACTGGAATAGACGAGGATATCATCTATAAATACTACTACAAACTTATCCAAATAGGGCAGAAAGATGCGGTTCATCAAATCCATGAATACTGCTGGGGCATTAGTCAGTCCAAATGGCATCACCAGAAACTCGTAATGTCCATATCGTGATCTAAAGGCTGTCTTGGGTATGTCCTGCTCCCGGACCCTCACTTGATAATATCCAGATCGTAGATTAATCTTAGAGAAGATGCAAGCCTTACTTAATTGATCAAACAAATCATCAATCCGCGGTAGCGGATACTTGTTCTTCACTGTCACTGCATTCAACTGCCGGTAATCAATACACATCCGTGTCGATCCATCCTTCTTAGGTACTAAAATCACCGGTGCTGCCCAGGGCGGATTACTGTCTCTGATAAACTGCTTCGCCTTCAATTCTTCTTCATGCTGGTACAACTTGTCCAACTCTGACTGTGACATCCTGTAAACTCTATCGACCTTAGGCTCTGTCCTAGGATTCAGCTAAATGCAAAACTCCACATCTCTGACGGGTGGCAAACCTGGAAGCTCATCTGGGAATACATCGGCAAACTCTCTGACTACTCTGGAAATCTGCTCCTGCTCTGACAATGCTTCTGCAACAATGCCCTTGGGTCGATCCTCTAATGATCGAACAAAGACAAACTCCTCTACGCCAGGTACATTAAATACTACCTTACCTCCCCGACAATCTATCGTTGCATGACTGTCTCTTAACCAGTCCATGCCTAGGACAACGTCAAAGTTGCCCAAAGGGAACTCAATCAAAGATGCGGGCAAAAATCGCCCGCTCACTATAACTGGATATGCTAAGCATGTAGGAACGAAATCGTAAAGCACAATACTCTAGAGGGGGGTGAATAGAGTTGGCAGCGGAATAATGCTAATTAAAAAATGTTAGCAGCAAGATCACAGAATAATAATCACAACTAAATAATGTAAAGGCAGAGATAAGAAAGCAAACGCAAAGACAACGATGTATACTGGTTTTCCTATGTTGAGGACTAATCCAGTCGGTAGAACTCTTACTACCAGTTGAATCCACTATTGGCAAAACCGTAAGTTTTCTTACGAAGTCCTTGTAACTTCTACAACGCGAGCTTTGATACGAAGAACTCGTCCAACTTCAATTGTGAAGAGGTATTCTTCTAATCAAGCCTTCTGATTATAATCACTCAGAAACTTCTAGACCGCACCGCACTGGCAAATCGACTAGAGGATTGTAATTGGCTTGGGATCTGAAATTTAAAGCTCAAGAAAACTCTTTAGAAGACTGAAAGCTTTAGATAGAGAGAAGATTGAAAGTGAATGAGTGAGTTGAAATGATCGAAATCCTTCTCTATTTATTGGAGTTCCAAAGACAGAATTCTGGCAGAATTCGGGCAGAATTCGGGCAGAACTCGATGAGGAAATCTTGGTCAAATCCGCAACTGCAGGAGGACCAAGTTCCAAAGAATTGAAAAATCAAAACGGCCACTAACCTAACTCTGGCCGAACTCTGGCCGAGTTCTGTCAGGGTTAGGTTAGGTTTTTAAAAATAGTTTTTGGGATTTTTGAAAACCTTTTTGAAAACCTTTTTAAAGCTTTTGTTAATATGAATGTTTTTCAAAACTAAGGACATTTTAAAAATATTTTGAAATCATTTTGGAATAGCCAATTTGCCAGTACGACTCGGTGTACAACGTATTCCTAGACTCAATAAAATAAAAAATACATTGCTCAAAGAAATACAGACTCGAACATGCAAATATCACTTCGGTCTTGAACTGTGTAGATAGCTGTTCTTGATCATGTCCAAGAGTCCGAGATATCCTGACTAGCTTCATATATCGAGACAGAGTTTGATCAATTATTAAAATCAGTTTGACCATATGACCAATGGGCCAACAATCTCCCCCATTTTGATAATTGACAAACTATGAATGATATAACATTTAAGCTTGGAATAAAATCAAGAATTGTTCATGTCCTGCATTTTTTCAAAAGAATGTTAGATCTTTATTTTTCTCCCCCGTTGTCACTTAGCAAAATAATTGCAAAAGAGAAAAACTCCCCTGCAATCAATGCATAAATAACAAACAGTAAAGAAACACAAGAAAATAATCATGATAAATGGTAGAAATATTAAAGAAATTAGAATGACATCACAGGCATGTATTTGTCTCAGGCAGTTTATAACAGAGAAATATTTCACAGGCAGTTTATTAAAGCAGATAAATATGCTATACCTAAGTAAATAAACTGATGTGAACCATAAACTACGCATCTCATAAAGATAAAAAGATGTTCAGAAGACATCAATAAAATAAATCCAGTACAAGTCCTCAAAAGAAATACTGATAATAAAGTCTAGAAAGATAGAAAACTTGGAATGTCAGAGCATTTCCAAGTATACAGTAGATAATATCTAAGTCTCAAAAATCAGATAACATATCACAACTCCTCCTCATCATCATCATCATCAGCATGACCGGCATGTCCAGAAGGACCAGCTGCAGAGGTATCAGCGCCAGAAGGGTGAGGAGGGGCGCCAGTATAAAACTCACCAACATAGTCTCGAGGAGGAGCACGGTCAGAACGGTACCAATCATATGCGTTACCAGGCTGAAAGTAGGCTTGAACATCCTCATCCTCACAGCGGTAACCAGAGAAAGCTGGATCTCTAGGAATAGAACCGGCAGATTGTCCAGTCTGAGCAAATCGAAGATCAGCTAAAGAATTTACAATCGCCTGATAACGGGTGACATCGCGGAACTCACGTTCGTAAGCCATATACGTCATCGAGATGTGCAAATCAGAAAGGTGCTGGTGTATGCCCTCAAAGGTCATAGCATACTGCTGAGGAGGTAGAGCAGTAGCAGGAGCAGTAGGAGGAGCAGCAGCAGTCATACTGTGACGAGATAACTTGAGAAACTTGGGCTCAGGGTCTTGAGTACAAGTAGATAAATCAATATCGAAACGCTGAAAGATGCGTGGGAGAATCATAGCATAAGAGAGATTTCTATCTCTTGCACGACAACGTCCCATCATCTGGATAATTGTCTTAGGGGCAGAAAAAGGTATTCCTTTAAGAATGTGATACATAGCAGATAATTCAAGAGACGTAACATCATCCTTTGAAGTAGACTTCGGAAGGAGAGTGGAGTAAATGATACGATGTAATTCATAATTAAACAAGTTCAAGTTGTTTGCCTTGAACTTTCCAGAGCAAACTCGATCAGGTGCACAGAGTTCAGCTTTGAAACTAGTAAGTGTCATGCCGTCGGGGAAATCAAATTCAGTGATATCAACAAGCGGTTCACCTTCGTTGGGAATACCAAGGATTTCCGCTAAGATAACATCATTGAAATTGATATCTAATCCTCCAACACGAGTGCTTACGTCAAACGTATTTAATATGATATTGCAGTAGAACAGTCTAATGGCATTAGTTGCTACGGGGAAACAAAGTTTAACAAAATATTGTAACCCTAATACCTTAAAGTAAGGGCGGTGTTCTGGAAATACAGTCTACTTGATAGGAGCGCCTGTGCATATGGATCTCATGGAAAAGTCTCCATACCATAGTAGGACTTGATCTAGGGTTTGAAAGTAAAACTCGTCGAACCATCGCTAGATTGGACTGGCAAAAAAAGGGAATCCGTGGGTGGATTCGAAGATGAACCTTCCTCACTAGGATTGGTTGTCTTCTTCCTCTTGAAGGGGTTAAATCTCTTAGGTGCCATTTGTGCAATAAAATTAAATATGCACGAAATTGAAAGGAGGAGAAATACGGAGTTATACCTCCCGAGAATTGAGTATGTTGTAGAGGACAACGATCTCCGCACGAATCTAAAGTTTGGATTGATTTCACCACGTAGATTGGAAGAGAAGGAGTGGTGAAGAACTAGGGTTAGGGTGCTCTCGTGCGGCTGTTGTTGCTGTTTAGATGGAGTTTAGAAGCAATGAAGAAGAAAGGCTCTCGGGTTCTGGTTATATAACCTGATACCTTCAACCGAACTCGGGCCGAATTCGGTCCGAAGTCTGGCCGAATTCTCCTGGGGTTGGTTTGGAACACTTTCTTTTTCATTGGCTCATTTCAAATATTTAATTCAAAGATTAGTAATTTCAACCTTCAATTAACATAATTAATATTATTTTATAGATTAAAAATCGTTACACAGCGACTGTCTCAGATTAGCTGTAGGAGTACTGTCCCAGCTGGCGGAGGTTCACCGGGGAACTCTTAAGTCCTGCTTCGCTTCAACTGTAGTTGTGGTGACAGACAGACTCTTTATTGGCTTGTTTCTAACACAGTTTTTGCGTACTAAAATATAATCATAAAATAAAATTAATTAATATTATTGACGTCCAAAATTCCTAATTCTCGACGTAAATAATTGAAACGATCTTCTGCTAGAGGTTTTGTGAAAATATCAGCTAATTGATTCTCAGTATCTATGTACACAAGGTCAATATCTCCATTTTGATGATGATATCTAAGAAAATGATGTCAAATCTCGATATGTTTAGTACGAGAATGACATACAGGATTCTTAGTCAAATTAATAGTGCTCGTATTATCACAGAAAATGGGAATATGTGTGTAAAATAAATCATAGTCTTCCAAGGTTTGTTTCATCCACAAAATCTGAGCACAACAACGTCCTACGGCAATATACTCAGCCTCTGTTGTTGATAAGGCTACAGAATTTTGCTTTTTACTAAACCATGAGACTAAAGCCTTGACTAAGAAATGACATGTGCCACTGGTACTTTTTCTATCAACTTTGTATCCAGCAAAATCTGTATCCGAATAACCAATAAGGTCAAAGGACTTAGTTTTGGGATACCATAAGCCAACAGAAGAAGTGCCCTTAAGGTATCGAAAGATACGCTTAACTGCGCACAGATGTGATTCCTTTGGATTAGCTTGAAAACGTGCACACAGGCAAATACTAAACATAATATCTGGACGACTAGCAGTTAAATAAAGTAAACTACCAATCATACCTCGATACTTACGTGTGTCGACCGACTTGCCTTGTTCATCAAAATCAAGCTTTATTGAAGTTGCCATCGGAGTGCCAATAGGTTTGACATTGTCCAGATCAAACTTCTTTAGCAAATCTTTTGTGTAATTGGCTTGATTTATGAATGTCCCATTGTCAGTTTGTTTAATTTGCAGTCCGAGAAAGAATTTCAGCTCTCCCATCATGCTCATCTCAAACTCATTCTGCATACACTTAGAAAATTCTTGACACAGAGATTCATCAGTAGATCCAAATATAATATCATCAACATAGACTTGTATTAAGAGAAGCTTACTATTAAAGGATTTAATAAAAAGTGTAGTGTCAACCTTGCCTTTTGAAAAACCGTTGTCAAGTAAAAAAGAGATTAGACAATCATACCAAGCACGAGGGGCTTGTTTCAAACCGTATAAAGCTTTCTTCAACTTGAAAACATAATCAGAGTTTTTAAAATCTGTGAAACCTGGAGTTTGTGCTACAAAAACTTCTTCTTTTATAAAACCATTTAAAAATACACTCTTGACATCCATTTGAAATAATTTGAAATTATGAAAACATGTAAATGCACATAACATGCGAATGGATTCTAATCTCGCAACTAGGGCATAAGTCTCATCGTAGTCGATACCTTCTTCCTGATTGTATCCTTGAGCTACGAGTCGAGCCTTATTACGAGTCACTAAACCATTCTCATTAAGTTTATTTCGGAATACCCAACGGGTGCCAATGACCGGGTGATCAATAGGCTTGGGAACAAGTTCCCAAACTTGATTCCGTTCAAATTGGTTTAATTCCTCTTGCATAGAATCTATCCAAAAATTATTACTACATGCTTCATCAATGGTTTTGGGTTCTAGCTGTGAAATGAATGCAACACTAGAAACAATATCTCTACTGGATGTACGAGTACTTACACCTTTGATAATATCACCAATTACCAAATCTTTTGGATGATCAGCCGTAACATTTAATCTTTTCGGCAGACTCTGGAGGTAGCTGGTTCCTGGATCTCCTCTAGGAGGATCAGCTAGTGTTGAGCTTGGTTGAGAATCAGCTAGTGTTGAGCTTGGTACAGTTGGATCTTCGTCATTTTCATCGATAGTCATTTGATTCAATTCATCAAAGATGACGTTGATTGATTCTTCGATGATCATAGTTCGTTTGTTGAAGACTCTGTATCCTTTGCTCTTGGCCGCATAACCTAAAAATATACCTTCATCGGCCTTTTCGTCAAACTTTTCCAAATTGTCTTTTGTATTAAGAATAAAGCATTTACAACCAAATATTCTAAAATATGAAACTTATGGAATTCTATCAAACCATAACTCAAATGGAGTCTTCTTCGATTTGGGTCGAATTAGAACTCTATTGAGAACAAAACAAGCTGTATTGACAGCTTCAGCCCAGAAATATTTGGGTAGACTAAACTGGTTTAACATTACTCTGGCCATTTCGGATAGAGTTCTGTTCTTACGTTCCACAACTCCATTTTGTTGTGGAGTCCTAGGGCAGGAGAACTCGTATACAAAACCGTGTGTGTCACAAAATTGCTCAAACTCTGTATTCTCGAATTTGCCACCATGATCGCTTCTAATACGAGTGATCATGTAACCTTTTTTATTCTGTACTTTCTTGCAAAAGGCGACAAATTTGGATAATGCATCATTCTTGCGTGTCAAGAAGTATACCCACGTGTATCTAGAGAAATCATCTACAATTACAAAAGCATATAGCTTACCTCCGAGGCTAGCAACTCTGCTAGGACCAAATAAGTCCATATATAGCAATTGTAGAGGTCTAATAGTACATACTGCGTTTACAGACTTGAATGTGGATCTGGTAGCTTTGTTCTTTTCACATTGGCTGCATACCGAATCCTTCTTGAATGTTATGTCCGGTAAACCGCATACTAGCTTCTTTGTGGATAATCTTAAGATTGTGTCCATATCTGCATGACCGAGTCTCATATGCCACAGATGGCTCTCATCACTTTCAGCCATTAAGAATCTACCTGAAATGTTAGTTTCTTCTAACAAATAGAAAACATATATGTTGTCTTCCCTGATACCTTCAAAGATAGTACTACCAGTTGAGCTATCAACTATAGTACATTTGTCTTTGCCAAAGTTGATGCCATAACCATGATCAGCTAGATGACTTATGCTGAGTAGATTATGTTTCAACTCGGTAACCAGACAGACATCCTTAATCACAGGATAGGGAGACTTACCAACATCACCGATACCAATGATATACCCTTTCAAGTTATTACCGAAGGAAACATAACCTTCCTTTTTCTTCTTCGACAGTGTTGCAAATAATGTAGCGTCACCGGTCATATGCCGTGAACAACCGCTGTCGAGGATCTATTTGCTTTTAGCATGTGAAAGGTGTTCCACCTACAAAAGAATTTGCAGATGAAACTTTTGGTACCCATTTCTTATAGGGTCCTGAAATGTTAGCCTTTGGTATCCAAGCATAAATATTTAAATCAACAAGCTTCCTGATTCTACATGCAGAAGAAATATGACCAATGAGGCCACAATAATGACATTGTGCATGTTGAGTGTTGAAAGATGAGTGGTGTGCATGGTTTGTAGGTTTAGGTTTTCTAGTATAGAAGAAAGCATACCTATAATCTTGTTTGGGCTTAACCTTTTGGGGTAAAGGTTTGATATGGTTAGGTCTGACAGTGTTTGGTTTGGGAATGTTCTGATTTTTCGGTAAGTGACACGTGTTAGGGTAGGAAGCAGCAGTCTCAGGCTGTTTTTCTAACCTAATTTCCAATCTTTTGGAAGTGTCATACAACTTAGTATAATCATAAGTGAGTGTTTCCATTCTGATTTGTGCATATCGAAGACTTTCTTCTCTTTAGAAAGTTCTTCTTTCAGTTGGTCAATAACTTTGTCTTTCTCTTCAGATGACTTGGTAGTCTCGTGTAATAAGAGCTTGATAGAAGAAAGCTCACCAGACTCACTAACATTATTTCTAACCTCAGCTAGTAGGTCGGTAAGTCTTCCTATTTCTCCTTTGTACTCTTTGAGTACCTTCTTAGAGGTCTGATATTTGCTACGCAGTTTCCTGTAATCACTTATCAGTTCACTGAAGGCATCTCCTAATTGCTCAAAGGTGAAGTCATCATATGTATCAACTACAGGTTCAGTAGGTACCTGATCGGATGCCATAAAGCATACGTTTGCAGCGTCTTCTGATTGTTCGTCTTCTGAGTCGCTGGCTTCACTTTCATGCCATATGCTGGTATTGGCATACTTTCGTGATGTTCATCTCTTCAGGTTCCCTTTCTCATACCTGTTGCTCTTCTTGCTTGATGATGAGTTTGTAGGATAATCCTTCTTCATGTGTCCCTTCTTCTTGCAGCCATAGCAGACAGCATCATCTTGAGACCAGTTGTTGCTGCTGTTGTTTTCTTTGGCTCTCTTCTCATATCTCACGAATCTCTTGAATTTCCTTTCTAGGAGTGCTTGATCTTCAGCATCAGATTCACTGCTGTCTGAGTCACCTTCAGCAGCTTTTCTGTGCTGAGCCTTGAAAGCGATCGTCTTCTCCTTTGGTGCAGGCTCTTCAAAATCTTGTAGCTCCAGTTCATGAGTGAGTAGCTTACCCATAAGTACTTCGAGGGACATAGTTGTGAGGTCGTTCCCTTCAATGATTGCAGTAGCCGTTGGAATCCAGTTCTTGGTAAGTGCTCGTAAGAGTTTGCGAATCTTTTCATGGTTACTGTACTCTTTGCCTAGGGAGGATAAAGGATTTATAATATCTAAGAATCTTTCGAACATCTGAGTAACTGTTTCGTTGGGCTTCATCTTGAACACCTCATACTCTTGAATAAGTCTGCTGACTTTTGATTCTTTGACTTGAGTCGTGCCTTCATGTGTGACTTCAAGATGCTTCCACACATCATTAGTCGTTGTGCAGATAGACACCCTGTTAAATTCAGTTCTGTCTAAAGCACAAAATAGAGCGTTAATAGCACGTGCGTCAAGACTGGCCTTTTTTTTTCTTCCTCTGTATATCTGTTATGGGATTTTTCAACTAAAACTCCATCAACATTTATACGAGGTGGCTTTTGAGAGCCATCAATAACAATGGACCATAAATCAAAGTCAAGTGATTTTAAGAAGAAACTCATCCGTGTTTTCCAATAGGTATAGTTCGTACCATCAAACAGTGGAGGTCTGTTTGTGGCCTGGCCTTCACTTGTAAATTTCACAGTTGCCATGTGTTGTGCTGTGATCTATATAACAATTAGTTAAATGAATAAATAATTGCATTGTTACCTTGCTTTACCTGTAACACCCGCTCTGATACCAATTGTAGGAACGAAATCGTAAAGCACAATACTCCATAGGGGGGGTGAATAGAGTTGGCAGCGGAATAATGCTAATTAAAAAATATTAGCAACAAGATCACAGAATAATAATCACAAATAAATAATATAAAGGCAGCGATAAGAAAGCAAACGCAAAGACAGCGATGTATACTGGTTTCCCTCTGTTGAGGACTAATCCAGTCGGTAGAACTCTTGCTACCAGTTGAATCTATTATTGGCAAAACCACAAGTTTTCTTACGAAGTCCTTGCAACTTCTACAACGCGAGCTTTGATACAAAGAACTCGTCCAACTTCAATTTTGAAGAGGTATTCTTCTAATCAAGCCTTCTGATTACAATCACTCAGAAACTTCTAGACCGCACCGCACTGGCAAATCGACTAGAGGATTGTAATTGGCTTGGGATCTGAAATTTAAAGCTCAAGAAAACTCTTTGGAAGACTGAAAGCTTTAGATAGAGAGAAGATTGAAAGTGAATGAGTGAGTTGAAATGATCGAAATCCTTCTCTATTTATAGGAGTTCCAAAGACAGAATTCTGGCAGAATTCGGGCAGAATTCGGGCAGAACTCGATGAGGAAATCTCAATCAAATTCGCAACTGCAGGAGGACCAAGTTCCAAACAATTCAAAAATCAAAACGGCCACTAACCGAACTCTGGCCGAACTCTGACCGAGTTCTGTCAGGGTTAGGTTTGGTTTTTAAAAATAGTTTTTAGGATTTTTGAAAACCTTTTTGAAAACCTTTTTGAGGCTTTTGTTAATATGAATGTTTTTCAAAACTAAAGACATTTTAAAAACATTTTGAAATCATTTTGGAATAGCCTATTTGCCAGTACGACTCGGTGTACAATATATTCCTAGACTCAATAAAATGAAAAATACATTGCTCAAAAAAATACAGACTCGAACAGGCAAACATCACTTCGGTCTTGAACTGTGTAGATAGCTGTTCTTGATTATGTCCAAGAGTCCGAGATCCTGACTAGCTTCATATATCGAGACAGGGTTTGATCAATTATTAAAATCAATTTGACCATATGACCAATGGGCCAACAAAGCATACTCTACTAACTCCTACAAGCCCATTACCAGTGAGTATATTCATCCTCTCTGGCAATGCCTCGAATTCCAATCCAATATGTGTCATAAATCGTGCAGATACAAAAGAGTAGGTAGCCCCCGAATCAAACAGTGCTACTGCAGGAAAAGTGGTAACAAAAATATTACCGGCAACTACGTCGCCTGAAGCTAGCGTATCCTCCAGCGATAAGGTGAAGGCCTGGCCCTGGCCTTGCTGAGCTCCCTCCTGCTGCCTTCCTCGACCATGCTGCTGCTGCGGCCTCTGCGGGCCTTCCTGGTTCTGTGTCTGGCGGTACATCTGAGCCTGCATGGGTACACGCTGGGCTAGCGGCCTTACGGCCAATGCTGGCCCTCTGCTCGGTGCTGTCCCTGGAGGTGGCAATGTCGGAAACTGCTGAACTGGCCCTCCTGGCCTCTGCATCATAGGACAATTGGCAATCTGGTGGTCTGGACTGCCACACCTCATACATAACCCATTAGCTGAACGACACACATCCTTAGTGTGCCCTCCCTTACCACAATAAGTACATCCAATATGCGCCCCCTGGCGCTGCTGTTGGTTCCTTGGCTGCTGATGCCGAACTGGTGCTGATATCTCAAATATTGCTGTCCTCCGCGGTGCTCCTGACTCATGAATACGGATGTCGGGCGCTGGCGCCGATGTTTGCTGTACTGCTCCTCCACCCCTTCTCTGAGAATGAGTCCTCTTCTGGCCCCCATGTCTTGTCATCAGCCTTTGTTAGGTGAGTTCATGCCTCCGGGCTGCCGTTATGTCACGACCCGCACCCTAGAGTAAGGGAACGAGACGTGGGTACGTCCAGCCTACGCCGCAGTGTCGGCGGTAGAACGCTATCCTAGGTCAATATACATCTAACAATATATATATCTAAACAGTTTATACTCCCCGAATGGGGGTGACATAGCAGTAAATAAACTCAATCACAACTAAGGAAGAGATAGCACGATATGAAATAGAACTCAAAGAAACAGAGATGATAAAGTAATCTAAGATAATCCCAGCAAATATCCAGAGGTACATGGTCTCAGATATAGAAATAAAGGAATATACAACTCAACGTCTCTGAACAGAAAGTCTAGATAAACAAGACTCAAGACTACATGAAATAAGATAAGCCTAACTAAACTAGTCTAGGCAATGGGGTGATGTCCTCAGCTAGAGCTGGGTCCTCCTGAGGGTCCAGTTCGCAAGTGTCATCTAAGACTGCCCCGTAGAAAGTGTCCAGGCAGGCCTCCTCCTCGTCCTCTATAATATTTTCAACAGGTCCAGTCAGGACAGGAGCGAGCACAGTACATCTCAACAGTTCATAGCAGGTTAGAAAATATAAACATGCAGTAGAGTAAGATACAGAAAACTGAAAGGAAGTACATGATGAAAAAGAGAACTGTATGTAAATAGCTACTATATATAGAGAACTAACAGTGGCTAGTGATGCAGAGTACAGGATAGCACATGTGAACAGGACAGATTTGTATATGATCTACACTAAAGAGTTGTACATGATCTACACTACTATAGAATTGTTCACATGACTACTAGCACTCCCCCGTTTTCCCCAATCAATACACAAGAATCTAAACAGGTTATGTTATTGTACATGATATCACATGGGGCCCTTGAAAGGGTGCACATGATAGTATACATGAGGGCTCTGTGAACATGAGAGTACAAGATTCACCAGAGTGTACATGTATAATGAAAGTGTAGGAGCGTAAAAAGTGCTTCAAAGAAAGAGTCATCTCATTCATAAGTGATCTGCTTTACGCTTAGAGGAATGGATAATCTCTTCACGCCCAAGATTAAGCTAATCGCTTTATGCTTAAGCAAGCTGATCATTTTACGCTCGGGGCTACACCCATGGCTTTACGCCAAGGACAGAGCAGTCCACTTCACGCTGGATAAAGCTGTCAAATCTAACATTTAATACAAACTCTGACATAAAGATATTAATGATGGCATTTACCACAGAATTCAATGGGATTTGTCTTATACAAAAAACCATTATTGTCGTTTATGGAGATCTAGCTACTTTACGCTCATTGAACGGTTTCTTTTACGCACGGAGTTTTACATGAGTTCTTACGCTCACAAAATAATGTGAGCGTAAAGTCTATTTGATCCATTTTACGCTCAAGGTTATTCAATAACCACTTTACGCAGGGAACCTATGACAGAGCTATTTTATGCTCATCTCTCTGTTTTACGCTCAGAGGATGTTGGAGCTGTTTTTTACGCCCTATTCTTTCTGGCCACTATGGAACGTGGTTTGCTTACATAGCCTTCATGCCATATATTTCGAAGAACGTGTGTACATGCATCCTATTCTCACTGAAATGATGGGATGCGTATCAACATATGCAATGGATGACTCTGATCATGTGTGGCAGTTGTTAGCGTAAAGATAGATTTTGGTGTCTTTTTACGCACAGAAGCCCAGTCTATAAATAGACTCATTTTTCTCAAACACAATGGCGGACAGAGAGAGAACATGAGAGAATACAGAGATCAAGACTTCGAGATTTTGATTCTCTTTAGAGCATTCTTCTTCAACTTTTCTTCCAGAACAGAGTGAAGCAAAGCAGGAAAGCATTCGGCCTCGCCATTAGTGCCCAAGTGCGTCGATACGTTTCTGGTGACTTAGTTCTTCCAAGTTGTTCTACTTCAAGCAGTGATCTTCTATTCACTTTGTACTTTTTCTCGTTTTATTTTCTTGTTTTATATAGAGATATGTGGGGGATTGTTGGGTTTTTAGCTTTCCTTTTAGAAACTTTAGTCCCACATCGGAAAAACCAAATAGGTTGTATCTCTATATATTAGCTTCGCTAGTTTAAGAGATGCACATGAGGTGTGGAGGTGCACATGGGTGTGCCATGTGGGATTATTTTCTAAATGGGAAAAAAGGCTAAAATTAACAATTAAAGCATTCATGCTTTTTGCTCTTGGGAAATTTATTTCCATAGGAGCTAAGTCCCGTAGGGGCTTAGCGACTTGGACTCGGACTCGGACTCGGGCTCGGGCTCAAGGGCTCATGAGGCATAATGTGGCGTTTTGTTGGCGCACTTTGCACTTAGCACGTCAGCATCATCGCTAGACGCACAGTGCGCTTAAGTTGCGCTCGTTGCGCGAGCCACTTGTGCGACCACGTTGCGCGGCCCGTTACGCGAGCCCAGTTACGCTGGCCCAGTTACGCAGCCCAGTACGCAACCCAGTACGCCCAGTATGTGCAGTGTGCACAGCGTACGCAGCGTGCGTCGAGTGCGCAGTGTACGCAGCGTACGCAGTGTGCGTAGAGTGTGTAGTGTGCGTAGGGTGCGTAAAGGGGCTGTGTGCGTAAAGTGTAAATTACGCTGGTGGCACAACTTCCAGCAGAACGTGTCCTAGCATGTTCTGAGAGGTTGCTCCATGTTCGGGGTGGTTACTACCACGTCCCTAACATTGTGCTAACCTGGCAGTTGTTGCAGGGGCTTATATAAGGCCTCCTCCTTCTCTCTCACAGGTTAGAACTAATGTATAGGCAGTAGACAGAAAGTTTACAAGTGCTTAGAGGCTGTGAGAGAGAAGAGAGGAATTATACCAGAGTTGTGTTTTGCACAGGAGTTTAAGTTCATCCGAGGAGTCAGAAGAGCAGAGTGTTCCAAGTTCTCCGACGAACTTGCTGGTTCCTGGAAGCTATTCGTGTGGGGTGAATAAAGCTTTGAGCAACGGTGATCATTCACCCCAGCAGGAGTTATTTCATCTTCGCCAGTCATCTTCTTTGTTGGTTCTGTCTGAATTCTATTAACGCACCTTCGGTGAAGTGTTTGCGTTGATATTATCAGAATTCTGTTTGTGCACCTTCTGTGAAGGATAGCACTTGTGGAATCTCTCTTACGTACCTTCTGTGAAGTGTTACGTTCTGTGCACCTTCTGTGAAGAGTAGCACTTGTGGGATTTTACTACGTACCTTCTGTGAAGTGTTACGTAATAACGATTGTTTGTACAATTGTTACGCTATTTTAGTTTCCATCAAAAATTATGCCCCGGGCTTAACAATCTCAAAGCTTTATTGCTTCGATGGAAAACGTTAATGTTTCTCTCTTCAATTCTGACTTTTGCAAGTTAGAAAAGTTTGATGGGGAACATTACCAAGTCTGGAAGAGAAAGGTATATCTCACCCTTCAACTCAAAGACGTAGATCACGTGCTTTTGGAGGAAGAACCTGCTGTTCCAGATGTTGGGTCTGCTACCGCAATCACCGCGGCTACTAAACTGCAAGCAAAATGGAGAAGGGAAAATAGTATTTGCAGGCTGCTTATCCTGAATGCTATGGAAGATTCCCTTGCAGAATCCTATTCTAAGAAGAATATCGCTAGAGACATATGGGAGTCTCTAGAAAAACTCTACGAAGAAGACAAGAACCGCAGTAAAATATTTGTGGTTGAAAAATATCACAAGTGGTTCTTTGAGGACGAAAAGTCTATGCTGCCGCAGGTGAAGGAGTTCCTGAAACTGCGACAGAAGTTGGAAGACGAGGCGATGCCCCTCCCTGACAAGTTTGTTGTAGGAGGGATTGTCTCAAAGCTCCCCGCTGGGTGGAGCAAGTTCTATGCAAACATGCATAGGAAGAAGCTTGAGATCAGCCTTGAAGATCTCTTGCAGGAAATCTATGTTGAGGACCAGATGCGGGCTCAACTGAAGGTGGACACACTGTCCAAGCAATTGGCTAACGCCAATCTGGTTCAAACTAAGGAACCAAGGGAAAAGCAGGCGGCTTTCCACAGTAAGAAGAAGGACCCTGACAATCTAAAAGTCAAGGGAACTTCTTTCAAGAAAATAAAGCCAAAGTCTCAAATGCCTTGCTTCAAGTGTGGAAAGAAGGGCCACTTTAAGAATAAGTGCAAAGCAAAGACCAAGCAATCAGAGCAAGGAGAGCCTAGTAAGGTATCTATGATCGCTGATGTTGTTGCTATGTTTGTGCAGGTTGATACGGTAGGGACTGATGCTGACTGGTGGGTAGACACTGGAGCCACCTGCCATGTTTGCTCCAGCAAGGAGTGGTTCACCACCTACACCCCTACTTCTGATGCGGTTATGGTGGCGAACCAGGCACAAGCTGAAGTGCTCGGGATTGGGACAGTGGTATTGAAGCTGACTTCTGGCAAGTCTCTGACGCTTCAAGGCATGAAGCACGTACCTGCTATCGCCAAGAACCTGATCTCAGGAGGCCTACTCTGCAACGCAGGCCTCAGGATGGACATCAATGCTGGCCAGATGGTGATGTCTATCAAGGGAACATATTTCGGGAAAGCTTTTTATACCGAAAGAATGTTCAAGATTCAGCTTGTTAATCAGTCCAATATAATTAATGTAATTAATGAAGTCACTCATTCTGCTTATACTCTTGAGTTGTGGCATAGTAGGCTAGGACATGTTCATTGTAAACGAATAAACAGAATGTCTAGTCTAGGACTTATCTCCAAATATGGGGGTAAGGTAGAGAAATGTGAGGTTTGTGCTCAAACTAAGATCACAAGGAAACCCTTTCCTCGGGTTAATCGAAGTACAGATCTTCTGGAGTTAGTACACTCAGATATCTGTGACTTCAAACAGTTCTCTACAAAGGCCGGGATGAAGTATTTCATAACCTTCATCGATGACTTCTCAAAGTATGCGTTCGTCTACTTGTTGAAGGCTAAAGACGAAGCATTCGAGAAGTTCAAGGAGTTTAGCGCCGAAGCTGAGCGACAGACTGGATAACAACTCAAAAGAATAAGAAGTGATCGAGGTGGGGAATACAGGTCTCATGAATTCGCATCGTTCTGCAAAGAACATGGAATTGCCAATGAGACTACGGCTCCGTACTCTTCTCAATCAAATGGAGTAGCAGAGAGGAAGAACAGAACGTTAACAGAAATGATTAACTCAATGTTGTTGACTGCTGGCCTTCCTAAGTGCTACTGGGGTGAAGCTGCATTGACGGCCACTTTTATTCTAAATTGAGTGCCTCATGCAACTTCAGACATTACTCCTCATGAACTCTGGTTCAAGGTCAGACCTAACTTGAATGTCATTCGAGTGTGGGGATGTCTGGCATATGTCAAGCTTCCAGATCTGAAGATTCAGAAGCTTGGGACAAGGACTACTAAGACGATCTTCTTGGGGTATGCCGAGAAGAGTGATGCTCGGAGATTTCTTGATATTGAGTCAAATCATATCATTGAATCTTGCGACGCAGAATATTTTGAAGACAAATTTGCATGGCACAAGAATATTGTTCTTACAGATGTACCAGAGAACAATAAGGGTGCGCAGCAAACTAAAGTCTTCAATGAAGATGTGGTCCAAGAAGATGTTGTTGAAACAACGATTGAACCAGAACAAGCTGAGCCGTAAGCTAAGCGTGTGAGGAGGCTGAAGGACTTCGGAAGTGACTTTGTCACCTATCATGTGGAAGCAGATCCGCTTACATATGATGAGGCGATGAAGACCAGAGATGCAGTTTTCTGGAAGGAGGCGATTGACAATGAAATTGATTCCATCACCTCAAATAACACTTGGGTGTTGGTTGATCTTCCTGAAGGAGCTAAACCCATCGGATGTAAATGGATCTTCAAGAAGAAGATGAAAGCAGACGGAACTATTGATAAGTTCAAGGCTAGGTTGGTAGCCAAGGGGTTTTCTCAGAAGCAGGGGATTGACTATTTTGACAGGTATGCTCCAGTTGCCCGGATGACCACTATCAGGATGTTGATTGCTCTTGCAGCAATACATAAGATGGTGATACATCAGATGGATGTGAATACGGCTTTCCTAAATGGCGAGCTGACCGAAGAGATTTACATGCAACAGCCAGAGGGATTTGTCGTCAAGGGTCTTGAAGACAAAGTCTGCAAGTTGGTAAAATCTTTGTACGGTCTTAAACAGGCTCCCAAGAAGTGGCATGAGAAATTTGACAAGGTTATAAGGTCAAATGGCTACATGGTCAGCGAGACGGACAAGTGTGTTTACACCAAGTTCGCTGATGGAAGAGGTGTGATCGTTTGTTTGTACGTGGACGACATGCTCATCCTAGGTACAAATATGAGCTGTGTCACGGAGATAAAGAGGTTCATCTCGAGCAAGTTTAGTATGAAGGACTTGGGGAAAGCTGATGTGATCTTAGGGATCAAGATCATCCGGACAGACACTGGACTAGCGCTGTCACAGTCTCATTATATTGAGAAAATAATCACTCGTTATGGGTATCAGGATCTTCCAGGGATCGATACGCCGTACAGGTGTGATATGAAGATGAAGCCTAATTCAGGGGAAAGCGTCAGGCAGCTGGAGTATGCAAGCATAATCGAAAGTTTGATGTATGCTACTACTGCCACAAGGCCTGACATAGCTTTCGCCGTGGGAATGCTGAGTCGTTTTACGAGCAAACCAGGTGTTGAACACTGGAAAGCTGTAAAACGGATTATGAGATATCTCAAGAAGACTCAGACATATGTACTGTACTACAGCGAAGATCCGCAGGTAGTGGAAGGCTTCAGTGATGCCAGCTGGTGCTCAGATTTGGAGAGCGAGAGGTCCACAGGTGGATATATTTTCACAATGGATGGAGCTGCTATATCGTGGAAATCGAAAAAGCAGACTACGCTCTCGCGGTCATCCATGGAATCTGAGTTCTTTGCACTTGACACTGCAGCCGAGGAAGCAGAATGGCTTCGGGAGCTCATGTATGATCTTTCAGTGGTTGGGACGCAAATACCAGCAATACCAATATACTGCGACAACCAGGCGACTGCGGCGGTGGCATTAAATGACCTTTTCAACGGAAAGAAGAGGACTGTGCGGTTAAAGCACAGGGCAGTACACGATCTTATTAAGAGAGGTGTAATTGCAGTGATTGATGTTCGGAGTCAGGAAAATCTGGCGGATCCGTTCACCAAGGGCCTCAAGCGCCAGCTGGTCGATGACTCAGCATGTAAAATAGGCTTGAAGGCATTCTGATATTAGTTATTGTATTCCTACCATAAAGTTTTATGCTATTAGTTCAAAGATTTATCTACTAGGCATCTAGCTTTTGGTTCAAGGGAGGACCATTAACTGGAAGAGTATCAGAAACGGTGGGCACATGTTCTAATGGGCATGAAGAGGTTACGGACCTACAACCACTGTTGTTTTCTGCGGAAAACGGTTCCTGTGGAAAGGTTGGCTTAATTGCCTTAATGAGTTCTCAGGCAGAGTGAATGTCTGGTGTGCTTTACAGGAAGCACGGTAAAGCAGCACTACAAGGAGTGAAACTCAATGCTACAGTAGGGTGACTCCACAATGAGGTTCGAATATGTGGGGTGCTGCCCAGGAATAGGATAAAGCCTCGGCTTAGCAGGCCAAGTCACAGCGGCGTAGCACCGCAAATAGGCAGTTAGCCTAATGTTGTATGTTAAAAATAAAGAGGGATGTAGTCAGCACTACAAAGAGGAGGAGTTTCTCATGTTACAGTGGCACGACACCACCATGAGGTACCCGGTTAGGGATAAAGCCTCGGCCTTGCAAGCCTTGTCGTTGCGGCGTAACACCGCAAGGGAGCTTAAGGCTTCATGCTGGGTAGTTTGGCACTACAAAGAGGCAGTTGCCTCATGCTACAGTAGTATGACACTACGATGAGATTCCTGGTACGGGGTAAGGCCTCGGCTTTAAGCCATGTCATAGCGGCGTAGCACCGCAAGGGAAGCGTAAAGCGCTTCATGCCATGTCTCTTTATAATGAACTCACCTATAGTGTATGGACAGAGATATCAGGCCGTCTCTTGAGGGTAAACTTGTAGACGCCCAAAATTATACACTGAAACCAGGCTGGCACAGGGCCTTTAATGTGTAGCCAGAAGCACATGTAACTACATTATGTGAGTGGAAAGAATTTCAGCTATGATGCAGAATTCAAGGCTTAGTCCATTCTTGTATTATAGTCTGATTTTTGACCCATACGGGAAGATTCAAGTCGTCAGCGACATCTCTCCTAATGCATGATGGACAGTTACTGTGGGGAACACTTATACCCATATATAGAGATATGTGGGGGATTGTTGGGTTTTTGGCTTTCTTTTTAGAAACTTTAGTCCCACATCGGAAAAACCAAATAGGTTGTATCTCTATATATTAGCATTGCTAGTTTAAGAGATGCACATGAGGTGTGGAGGTGCACATGGGTGTGCCATGTGGGATTATTTTCTAAATGGGAAAAAAGGCTAAAATTAACAATTAAAGCATTCATGCTTTTTGCTCTTGGAAAATTTATTTCCATAGGAGCTAAGCCCCGTAGGGGCTTAGCGACTCGGACTCGGACTCGGACTCGGACTCGGGCTCGAACTCGGGCTCGGGCTCAAGGGCACATGAGGCATAATGTGGCATTTTGTTGGCGCACTTTGCACTTAGCACGTCAGCATCGTCGCTAGGCGCATAGTGCGCTTAAGTTGCGCTCGTTGCGCGAGCCACTTGCGCGACCACGTTACGCGGCCCATTACGCGAGCCCAGTTAGGCTGGCCCAGTTACGCAGCCCAGTACGCAACCCAGTACGCCCAGTATGTGCAGTGTGCGCAGCGTATGCAGCGTGCGTAGAGTGCGCAGTGTACGCAGCGTACGCAGTGTGCGTAGAGTGTGTAGTGTACGTAGGGTGCGTAAAGGGGCTGTGTGCGTAAAGTGCAAATTACGCTGGTGGCACAACTTCCAGCAGAACGTGTCCTAGCATGTTCTGAGCGGTTGCTCCATGTTCGGGGTGGTTACTACCACGTCCCTAACATTGTGCTAACCTGGCAGTTGTTGCAGGGGCTTATATAAGGCCTCCTCTTATCTCTCACAGGTTAGAACTAATGTATAGGTAGTAGACAGAAAGTTTACAAGTGCTTGGAGGCTGTGAGAGAGAAGAGAGGAATTGTACCATAGTTGAATTTTGCACAGGAGTTCAAGTTTATCCGAGGAGTCAGAAGAGCAGAGTGTTCCATGTTCTCCGACGAACTTGCTGGTTCCTGGAACAGTTCAACAGACTTCAATGGGATTTGTCTTATACAAAAAACTATTGTTGTCGTTTATGGAGATCGAGCTACTTTACGCTCATTGAACGGTTTTTTTTTACGCACGGAGTTTTACATGAGTTCTTACGCTCACAAAACCATGTGTGCGTAAAGTCTATTTGAGCCATTTTACGCTCAAGGTTATTTAATAATCACTTTACGCAGGGAAGCTATGACAGAGCTATTTTACGCTCATCTCTCTGTTTTACGCTCAGAGGATGTTGGAGCTATTTTTTACGCCCTATTCTTTCTGGCCACTATGGAACGTGGTTTGCTTACATGGCCTTCATGCCATATATTTCGAAGAACGTGTGTACATGCATCCTATTCTCCCTGAAATGATGGAACGCGTGTCAACATATGCAATGGATGACTCTGATCATGGGTGGCAGTTGTTAGCGTAAAGATAGATTTTGGTGTCTTTTTACGCACAGAAGCCCCAGTCTATAAATAGACTCATTTTTCTCAAACACAAAGGCGGACAGAGAGAGAACAGGAGAGAATACAGAGATCAAGACTTCGAGATTTTGATTCTCTTTAGAGCATTCTTCTTTAACTTTTCTTCCAGAACAGAGTGAAGCAAAGCAGGAAAGCATTCGGCCTCGCCATTAGTGCCCAAGTGCGTCGATACCTTTCTGGTGACTTAGTTCTTCCAAGTTGTTCTACTTCAAGCAGTGATCTTCTTCATCATCATATGGTCCAAGGAACAAAGTGATCATTTACGAATCAGACTTCCATAGCAATACTTTCCCAGAATCAAATTTGTACTTCTTTGTACTTTTTCTCGTTTTAATTTCAAAATCCAACACTTTTGTTTGGCAATTTTGTTAAGTGAAACAAAATGGCGACTCTGCTGGGGACGACTTTCTCCTCCGACGAGGAAGTGATTGCTCAATATGATGATGTTTCAGTCGGTTCGACTAAGAAGACTCTGGTTGTACACTTCGACCAGACTGCCTATGAAGAAATGCTCCGAACTGGGGGTGGTTCTCGCTACTCCAATGTTCAAAAGTCTCGCAAAGCACGAAAAGTTTGGATTCCCAAATCCAAAGTGGTTTCTGATCTCTCTGTGACTTCTGGGGAAAAGGGAATTCTTTCCACTCCTGTCGTAGAGGCTCCCGTTCGTAACGAGGCAGTCCTTACTTCAGAGTTACACTCAAAGTGTGATGATTTATCTCCCGTTTGTAACGGAGAAGATAATCAGGTTTCACGCCCACTGCGTAAGAATCCAGTTTTACGCTCAGTGAGTAAGAACCAAATTTTATGCTCAAGGCATAAGAATGAGTCTCCCATTTGTAATGTGGCATATTCTAATGTTTTTGAGTGTAAGAATCCATCTTCCGTCGGTGACGTGGTAGATTCACACAAATTATGCTCCTCACGTAAAACAAAATCTCCCATCTGTGATGTGGTAGATAATCAATTTTTACTCATGCGTAAAGGTAAATCTCCTGTCTGTGACAGTGTAGATAAAATTCACAACGATGTTTACACATCTAATGTGAATATACCTAAACGCATATAGCGTAAAAGGGATATTGGTAAAACTTCTGTCCTACACAACAACCTTCTTATACTGCTTTACGCAAAGTACCAAACTTGCAAATCACACGCCATGAAAATGGAGTCCTTCGTACCAAATCTCAGGATTTACGCACACAACTCCAAACGCGTAAAAATGTACAGTTTGGTTCTGCGAATGAAGCCAGTAATCTTCTTTATACACAGGGGACTAAACATTTTTCTACCCTAAATGTAATAAAGAAGAATTTTCCCTCCACTTCTTTTGACTTACGTGAATTGCTAACGCAAAAGCGTAGGAATTCACAATCTCCGACGATGCTCCCGCAAGAAAGACATCAATGTGGATTTCATCAAGTTGTGATCAACTGTTGTTGTCCAGCTTCAAAACGGTCAGTTTTTGATCGACTGAATTTTTCTCTTCAACATCAAGCTGAAGACCAAAAAGATGAGTTGT
Source organism: Iris pallida (assembly GCA_029216955.1). Lineage (NCBI taxonomy): Eukaryota > Viridiplantae > Streptophyta > Magnoliopsida > Asparagales > Iridaceae > Iris > Iris pallida. The sequence goes on from JANAVB010017824.1 coordinate 60,215, forward strand.
CATATGCATCAGTCAACATGGCATCTCATATTAACAGAGGACGACGTCCAAGACGAAATACGTCCCAAACCCCAGGTCAGCAACAGTTCAACAGACTTCTTGATTCCTTTGAAGGAGTATATCAGAACACTCGATCAAGAAGACAAGGACAATTACAGAATTCTGATTCAGAAGCTGGGGGTACTCAATCTATTGAGTCTAATACCGATAGTGTGGATTCATATTTTTATACTAATCCCTCTATATCTTCAAGAGAAGTTGAATCCTACGCTGTTGGAGATGAACCAGAGACGTCATCTGCTAATACGGAACAACATCTCACTGCCGTAGAGCAATCATTGAAAGACATGCTCAACATGGTGCAAAGCATGCACCAAATAATTTTGAATCAGCAAACTGCTCAGCCCTCAGTAATAACTCCGGTACCAGCAGCAGCACAAACTCAAGATAGTCAAGGGGCTGATATACCTTTGAATATTCAAGAACCTGCTGTTAATCAAAATTCTGTATCTCCAAATCCTATCATTCAGGAAGATGTACCACCTCCAGTAGGGTTTACGGTACATCCAACGACTATTCAATCAAATGTGCTTCCTCAAACCAGTGAAGCTATTCAAGCAATGCGTGAACTCAAAGCACAATTTGAGGTTTTGAGGCACAAAGATCAGCTCCAGAGGTTAGGAATTAAGCAACCCTATTCTCCTCATTGGAATGATGTACCCTTTCCACCGAAGTTCAAGCCACAATCCATGGTTTTATTCGATGGAAAAGCATCTCCAAGTCAATATATCAATTACTTTGATATTATGACTGTACACTTGCAGAAAAATGATGCTCTTCTCACTCGAGTGTTCATTGGGTATTTGACGGGTTCGACTTATGACTGGTATCGTAGCTTACCCGATAACTCTATTTCGTCTTTTGACGAATTTAAGGCAATGTTTCTCTCCCGCTTCTATGAAGGAGGTATGGACATGAACATGTCCTCCTTATTAGAAATAAAACAAAAGGAGAAAGAAGATACTCGGACGTTCATCGAACGTTTCCGACAGGCTACTCTAAAGATGCCTCCTGGTATGCCAGATTCAGCGTTGATCGATACATGCAAGATGAATCTGCGACCATCCATTGCTGTCTTCACAGGTTCCCAATTCTCAGATTGGGCTTCATTTATCATAGCAGCAGTTTCTGTCGAAACCAATGGTAGGTTGGCTCGGGAACATGGGATGATTTTCGCTTCAGAGGATAAAGGAAAGAAGAGTAATCCTGGTAATAATCCTGGCAATTATAATGTGAAAGGAAAAGATACTCTTATGGTCAATCTTTCCAAGAATAAAACGATGTCAGGTCATCAGGAATCCTCCAGGTCAAAGGAAGAATACTCTTTTGACGAAAGTGATATTCCAGGGATATTTCAGTGTCTGGTAAAAAGTGGCAAACTTCAGATTCCAGAGCCAAAAAGACCTAATAAGGTGAATCTGACTGACAATCCCAAATATTGTATCTATCATAGATACATTAATCATCCTACCAGTGCTTGCTACGTCTTGAAAAAGAAGATTCAAGAACTGATAAATGGTGGTGCTATCGCTTTAACCAATGATGACCATACGGTTACGACCAATATGGTTTCTCTTCAGTTCGAGGATTTTCCTCCACAGCAAGTCCCAGATGGAATTATTCCAATTTCGAAGGCGACGATGAAGATCGTGAATATCCTGCCTGCCAGAGAAGAAAATACAGGATTGCTGCCACTCACATTAAAGAATGGTGAAATTATGTGGGTACATCCTGACTTAGTGTCTGAATTGGAAAATAAAGATAAAACTTCAAAATCCAAGAAGGGCAAGAAAGTCAAAACCTGCAACATGATTTCTCATGTGATTCCAGATTCTGATGACTTGGATCATCTATGGGATGACCCTCCTTTAGAAGATAGACTGAAAGGACTGAGCATCTGTCCTCCAAGTCTAGCTCCCCCTACCAAGCTCAAGCTTACCCATCAGCAGTGGCTAGCCATGAATAGTGTTCCCTTATATCGAGCACAATAAGTCTTCGCTGCTTATCAAAAAGCTCCGACAGGGATTTTTTCTAATCCTCCTTCTCCTGTAAATACAGAGACTTCTATTCTACATTCTCTTGAGGTGATAGAAGGTCTTGCTTCTTCCCCTTCCTCTGTTGAAACACCTATCAAATGTCCGCTGCCCACTCACTTGTATAGTCAGCAATCTGTTCATCTCATGAAGAAGATGGGTTACGACTTTCAAAAGAATGAAGGTTTGAATTATAATAAAGGAATACATCTTCCTTTACAAATTCAAAATCAGAATTCCACTGCTGGATTGGGTTCTGAAGTTCCTCGTAACAACCCTCACAAGAAGAAGGCTAAGGGAAGAAAGACTAAATCCTGTAATATGGTACTTCCTTCTCCTGAGTCTGAAGAAAAAAATCTTTTGCTGGTACAAGATCTGGAAAAAAGTATCACAAAGACTATGAGGGATCTTCCAAAGAAGCAGAAGATGTAGTGGAGACTCTACCAGTTCAACCTTCTCATGTTCCTGTTAAACCGTCTGTGGTTGAAAAAGGAAACAGAAGGCAGTACGCTTTGATATCCCATTGAAGCCCGTTTCCCATCAGGGGGTAGTGATGAAGCCTTACAAATTTGACATTCTAGCTCAGTTAGCCAATACTCTGGCTAGACTTTCTATATTTGAACTGCTTTGCCTTTCCAGAGAAAGCAGATAGACTTTGAGCGAAGCTTTACTTCAAGCAGATTCATGCTTGGCACAACTCAAGACTCCTGATAATATACCAGTGTCATGTCCGCAATGTCATAGTATGATGGAAGCAATTTCCAACATCACCTTTACACAAGAGGATATGCTATTGAAACACAACAAGCATGATAGGCCTCTATGTTACACTGGATATATTGGATCTACTGAAATTGATAGGATCTACATCGATCCTGGGTCTTCAATTAGTATAATTCTTCAGAGTATGCTAAGACCCCTGAGGATTCCTACTAGTGAGCTGACTTACACTAGTACTACGATAGGCGGTTTTAACTCTGGCAAGAGCAAACCACTGGGGAAGATTCGTCTGCAGATTCAGATTGGTGATCTTCGAACTATGGTAACTTTCTATGTTATCAACTCGGACGTATCCTACAATATTCTTCTTGGAAGACCGTGGATTCATGAGCACAATATTGTGCCTTCAACTCTTCACCAATGTTTCAAATATGTGGACTCCCAAGGAGTTGTGAAAACTGAGTTTGCTGATATTAATCCGTTCAAGGGTGTTGAAGCCTACTTCTCTCATTCAAGGCTTTATAAACAAGAACATGTGAAAGATATATCAGACATGGCTGAAGATCAATCACCCTCTGAGGATCACTCTATTAATGAAGATCCGCCAGAAGAGCAACCTTTGAAGATCATAGTCAAGGGACGAATCCAATCCCAACCTGTCAATGATCAACCTTTAATGATCAAGGTTAAAGGAAGAACTCAAACTTCATCTGAGGAATCAATAAATATTCCTGCTAAGAGCTAAGTTCAACCTTTGATGATTAAGGTCAAAGGACGTACTTCTTGCACGAATGATCCAGAACCACCGTTGATGGTCAATCTTGGCAAAACTACGCAGATGACGGATGATGGTCCACTGTTCATTAATCCGAAGCGTAGCAATCAGACTGTAAATGATATAAATATTGATCATTCTGTACTTTTTTATATCAATGAAGATTTCCTGTTCGAGTATATGGCTGTCAAGTTTATTGAAAGAATGACTTTATCTTCTGATAATCAAAGTCATCAATATAAAGACAACATAGAATCGGAAGAAATTCTATTCATCGAATCCGATATTTCTCATTCCTCATATTGTGAATCTGGGCAAGTACTCTCAGTCAATATGGTTCAAACCGATGATGAATCAGAGCCATTTGAAAATGATCCTTGGGCTCAACAAATGGATACTCAATGGGAACTTCGTTTTGAACAACGACAGCCACCTACAGAAGATGAAGTTATCCAGATTGATGTCGGAGATGGAGTTACGTCCAAACCAATATTCATCAGTAAGAATCTTTCTGAAGATGAAAAGGAAGAGCTAATAAAACTTATAAAAGATTACGTTAACATCTTTGCATAGAGTTATGAAGATATGCCAGGGCTAGATCCTACAGTTGCTACCCATAAACTCAACATTTTGCCTGATGTCAAGCCTGTAAAACAACAGCAACGACGCTTTAGACCAGATATGATGGATGCAATTGAGGCAGAAGTCAAAAAGCTGATTATATGTGGCTTTGTTCGTGAAGAACAGCACCCAGATTGGGTGGCCAACATTGTTCCTGTTATGAAGAAGAACGAAAAAGTCCGAGTTTATATAGATTACCGAGATCTTAATACGACTTGTCCAAAAGATGAATTTCCACTTCCAATTACTGATATCATGATAGACAATACATGTGGTTTTGAACGCATGTCTTTCATGGACGGATTCTCAGGATACAATCAGATCAAGATGCATCCAGAAGATGAGAAGCACACTGCTTTCCGTACACCTCTTGGGGTCTACTGCTATACAGTTATGCCGTTTGGTCTTAAAAATGCCGGTGCCACATATCAACGGGCTATGAGCAATATCTTTCAAGAACATCTACGGAAGATAGTAGAATGCTATGTGTTTTCTATAAATAAATTCACTTTATTTATTTTGTATCTGAGAAAATTACAACTGTAGGAATCCGATCTAGAAGACGATTGCTTTATCCTTTGGACTATGCGAAGAAGAAAAGCTCTCAAAATTTTGACAGTAGATATCAATGTATCTGTACAATGAATAAAAAAAAGAACCCTATTTATAGAGTCAAAACAGTAACTGAAAAGATAACTACCTCACCACTAGTGTATTTGAAAAGTCACGCAGACTCTAAATACACGCAGGGTTAGTGAGTAGTTACTGGATGTGGCCCGTAACTGTTGGACACATGGCATTAGTGCATGGGTCGTGTGCAAGTTACTGGGCACGCGAGAGAGAGATCGGTGGCATGGCTGCCACGTGCTCCAGTTGAAATGAAATCCACGCTGTCTTGCTGAAGGCAAAAATCCACGCAGTTTCGTTGACGCAGACTCGTTGAAGGCGAAATCCACGCAAGCTTTGAAGAAGAATACTTCAGAATTTACGCAGGCTTTGAGAAGAATAACTCAAAAATCTACGCAAACTTGAGGAAGGAGAAGGTTCAGAATCCACGCCAACCGCCAGCTGTCTTGATTTGGCACGCTTCGTCTAACACAAAATCTCTGACATTGATTATATTGTCAGCCGCATTAAATAAAGATAAGACCCAAAGTCACGCCAACTTGGTGAAGAGTGAGTCTTGCTAAGGAAGATTTCGAAAATCATGCAAAAGACGGCGATGATCTCTCGAATTCTGTGCATACGTGGCATACGAGGAGACGTTTCTCGACTGCTGTGTTGTCAGTCATTATGATTCTGACGTATGGCTGAGCTGTCTCTGCGTGACTTCTAAAGGAGATGGCCAGGCAGAACTTAGCGTATCTTTTGTGCTGCTTCTCGGATCACTCTGCGTGACTTGTTCTGATCAACTCAGCGTGACTTTCATTTTTTGAGGCCTACAAAACCCCCTTCAAAGTTTTCGAAAAATGATAAAAAATTTTCGAAATACTTTGAAATAGAGATGATGAAATGAGTTAAAGTCACGCTGAGATGACTTAAATGATTTTTCGAAAGTCGAAAAGACTTTGAAGTTCTTCGAAAACACCCGAATGAACTTATTAAATATCATAATGACTCTTCATTCTCCGAGACTGATTGTGTCCAATTTATGATGGAATATGAACTGCCGGCGAGCTCTGTTATATAAACAGGAAGAAGATTCATTTTTAATCTTCATCTTACGTCAATATGACACCAAAGGAAGAAGCTGAGGAAGAAGCACGCAAGTTGGGCTTTTGTTCCCATGGTGACCCCACTTTTGGGGGTGAAGAGCCAGAGCCCTTTGTCTTCGAGCTCAAAGATGATCCCTTGCAACTAGCCAAGAATTTCTTGAGCTATTTTGGCTTGGATGGCTCGTCCTCTTCTGATGGGCGCAGCTTCATAGAGCAGCGTGAAATGTTTAAAGCTCTGTTGCACTGTTTGGGAGTTAGGAGCATAGAAGAACTAGGCACTAAGCTCAGTCGCTCTGGAAAATAGAGCGTGGCTTTTATGCTTTTGTTGTACTCTTTTTGTCTTGTCTTTTGTAAGGCCATCAGTGCCTGTTTAAAGAATGAAGTACAACTTTTGTGTTTGATCTGCGTGCCTTTTAATGAAGAATATTAATTAGCACTCTTTGACTGTTTCCAATGTTGCACGGTCTCCCGAAGTACACGTGACACTCATTCCACAATTTACGAGCGCTATTTATGCGGATCTTTTCCAAGAATAGACCTGCACTTGACCTTTTAAATAGATGGATGAACTCCACGCAAACTCATCTTCCCATTCTTCTTCCTCTCTTCTGAGAATGAATTTTCTATGAGAAGGAAATAGGAAAGCCATGTTGTCTGATGTCAAATCTCTGTGCACGCTACCAGACATGGATCTGTCAATCCTTAGCAGCAAACTCACTGGTAAGTTCAATATACACGCATCAAAATTTTTTTTTTTGTTTGCTGAGGATAAATTCATCTTCCTGAAATGAACAGAATGCATCTGTCTTTGCTTGGCCAGTTTCTGTTGACTGATTTTTCTTTACTGTTTCTTGCAGAATTTTGGCTGAAAACCTTCTTCAGAACTGGCATTGGTGATGTGGATGCTGTGGACAATGTTCTTCTGACATTTACATCAGGGAGCTCATACGCTTTTGACGCGTATATCAGACAACTCAGAACTCTTCGTGGGATAGAAGGGTCTTCCTTAGATGGTAGGAAGAGCCTTTATACACGAGAGTTGGATGGTGGAGTAACTCTACTACCAAGAGATTGGGTAGTAGAGTTCCTTTCAAGGCAGAACTAGGAATTGTATCCCAAGGTTTAGATACATTCCTGTCTTCCTTGAAAGGTTACCCCCATCCACCAGTTGTATTGGCAGCAACACATTTTCGTGTTGCCCTACTCTGTGGTTCTCCTCTCGTCTGAGAGATAAGACCAGAGTTTGATTCCTGCTGGACACCCAGGAATTGCCACAAACAACGAGATTGCCAGAAAAGATCCAAGAAGAAATAGATCTCAGTTGTACATAGAATGAAAATCCAAGATTTGTAATAGATTTCCATTATGATTTGTAGGAAAGTCTAAGAAAATATAATAGACTTTTTGTGGTGAAATGGGAATGAAAATGACAATTCTTCTATGCTCAATGATTTGTATTTGTGGATGAATTGTGGACATGATAGATAATAAAATCATCTTTTCTGTTTTTAGAGTATATGATATTATCAGAGGTATTATGGACATGATAATATATAGGAACTCGAAAGAAAATAGATTGATTTCTATGCAGAGGTCAAAACATGACAAATGAGTAAACAGATTCGGAATTGATTCAGAGGTTATGAAAACATGATAAATAACGAATCCCCACTTAATGAACTGATAGAAGATTATGAACGGATGAACCGTTAGGAAATGATGAACAGATAGACTGTCAAGTGAATGTAATAAATGAACGGACGAACCGTCAAGTATTAATGAACATGTGAAACGTCGGATGAATGTGAGAAATGAATGGATGAACTGAATATTGGGAAAGAATACGTCCCTTCGATCCTTGTAACCATATGCCTATAAATAGAGCATATATTTGAAATAGAAGGATCGCATTTTATCCACAATGTCTTTTGAAGAGAACATAAAGAAGGCTGAAGTCGCCCTTGAAGCTACTGAAGGTGTTAAAGAACATCCACCTCCGCAGAAGAAGGAAATGGGCGAAAGCTCGTCTACTCCCAAGCCGTCAAAAGATATCCTGGACTTCCTGGTCGAACCAGGAGAAACCGAAGAAGAAGAAGCAATGAGGCTGGTTGCCTGTCAATTCTTGGTGCGGTCAGGAAAAGATGTATTTAATTCTTTTGCTGATTATGTATGCGGTCCTCGTCCCAAATATGAAAGGGATCATAGTGATCTTCCATGATGATGTACTCTTTTTTCTTGAGGAATTTTGTCTCAAATAAACTCCGTTTAAGGAAACTTTGTTTATGATATATCCTTCCCACTTTTATATTTTTGCCTTCATTCATTGATCTTTTGACTCAGAAATCAGAAAGACTAAATATCATTTTCATAAATATGATATTGAGATAGAAAATTCAGAGGTGATGTGGACATGATTTTCTAGATATCAAATTTGTTGAGAAAACGATACAAAGTAGAATACCTATCTCCACTGGGGATAATAGATATCAGAATGATTCTTCGGAAAGAACAGTGAAACAGCTGGAGAGTGATGGGAGGACAATTTTGATAGAAATATCAGACGTAGTACTTCTTCAAGAATTTGCCGTTGATGGGCATCATAGTGGCTTTACCATCTAGAGTAGTGAGTTGATAAGCCCCATTAGAAAAGATCTTATTGACAATGAATGGACCTTCCCATTTTGCATCAAACTTGTCCTTACTCATGTGTGTCATAGTCATCGGGCGTCTGACAGTAAGCACAAGTTCTCCTTTCTGAAATGTTCGAATTCTGACTTTCTTGTTAAAAGCCCTTGAAATTCTTGCTTGATAGAATTCAATATTCTGTTGAGTAGATAACCGTTTTTCATCCAGAGCCTCCAATTCTTGAAGTCGAAGACGATCATTATTTTCGACAGTGAGTTCATTAGCGATTGCTATCCTTAAAGAAGGAATTTGAATCTCTAATGGGAGAACAGCCTCAGATCCATACACCAGAGAGAAAGGTGTACACTTAGTAGCATTACGGACTGTAGTGCGATAAGCCCACAAGCATTCCCCGAGCTTGTCACTCCAATTACGTTTGTTAGTGGAGACAAACTTCTTTAGGAGTTTGATGATAGTCTTGTTGAAAGCTTCTGCCAATCCGTTAGCTGCTGGATTATATGCGGTAGAAGCAACATTATTGATCCGGTGATCGTCACAGAATCGAGTAAATTTCTGGCTGACGAACTGTGGTCCGTTATCATGAACAATGCGTCGAGGAACACCAAATCTGTAGATGACATGGTGCTTAATAAAGCTGATGACATTAGACGTCTTAACTTCAGATAAAGAAATAGCTTCGGCCCATTTGGAGAAGTAATCGGTTATTGCGAGAATGAACCGATGACCTTTAGATGATGGAGGATTGATCGGGCCGACAATGTCCATGCCCCAAGCTTCGAAGGGCCATGATGCTGCCGTCGGATGTAGGAATTCCGAAGGTTGATGTATAAAATCCGCATGGATTTGGCAAGCTTTGCATTTCCTTGCATATTCAATGGCATCTGATACCATAGTTGGCCAATAATAACCCATCCGTCGAATACGGTCTTGAAGTTTTGGCCCAAGTTGATGCGCTCCACAAATTCCATCATGTGCTTCACGAATAACTTGTTGGGCTTCATCACCGGCAATGCACCGAAGGAGTAAACCATCATAAGCTCGACGATATAAGGTCTTTGTTGTATGATTGTAATAAAATCTTAGTGATCGTCGTCTAATAGATGCTGCCTCACTCAGATCGTCTGGAAGAATATCATACAATACAAGATCTAAGAAAGGAAGTCTCCAATCTTTATCCGTATTCTGATTCTCAGTCGAGTTACTGAAGATGAATTCCATGCTGGAATCGGATGAAGATGATATCGATTTACGACTAAATCCAAATCCTCTTGTTGTGTTGACGTCATGAGATATTGATTCTTCAATGTCAACTGGAAGTCCTAGAGTCAGGTTATTTTCAAGATGAAATAATTCTCGACTATGAACAACAATCATTTGTTGCCGTCTGATTGGGATAGCCAGCACCGCTGCAAGATTAGCAAGGGCATCAGCTTCTGTGTTACATGCTCGCCTAATATTTTCAATAAAGAATTCCTTAAATGATGAGGCCATAGATATGGCCACTCTATGATAAGGAACCAGATCTTGATGGCGAACTTCATAAGTACCCCTGATCTGATTGATAATAAGTTTAGAGTCTCCATACGCCTCCAAATGTTGAATATTCAGATGTTTAGCGAGTTGAAGACCAATAAGCAATGCGTTGTACTCAGCTACATTGTTTGAACACGGCTGATCGAGAGAATAAGCTCTTTGGATGGCAAGACCTTCTGGCGATAAAAGAATAATTCCAACTCCAGCAACAATATCGCCATTAGGACCAATTCTTGACGCTCCATCAAAGAATAAATGCCAAGTAGGATCTTCTTCAGCAATTTGATTTGAATCTAGGACTTCATCTGGGATTTCATCATAGAGTTTTGAATTTTCTGGAATTGAGTGAGCAGCCAGAAAATCAGCTAAAGCTTATCCCTTGACTGATTTCTGAGGAATATAGTGCATATCATACTGAGCAAGTAGGATTCCCCAGTTAGCCAATCGAGAAGTCAAAATACTGGGTTTCTTCATCATGATCCGTATAGGATTGATCCTGGAGATGACATGAATAGTCTGACCAATGATATAATAACGTGTCTTTTGGACAGCAAACATCAAGGCTAGACATTCTTTTTCAACTGGTGAATATCGAGGTTCAGCTCCGGTCATAGTGCGGCTGAGATAATAAATGGCTTGTTCATGGCCATTTTGATTTTTTTGAGCGAGTAATGCACCCAATGAATGACTCATTGCTCGAGTATAGAGGAGGAACGGTATTCCTGAGACGGGAGGTACTAATACTGGAGGGCTCATCAGATATTGTTTTATATCATCGAATGCTTTCTGATATTCATCATTCCAGACAAAAGAGACACCTTTCTTCATAAGTTTGTTGAATGGTCTGCAGCGTCCTGATAAATTAGAGATAAATCTCCTGATATAAGCAATTCTTCCTTGAAATCCTCGTAGCTCTTTTAAGGTGCGTGGAGGACGCATCTCTTGGATGGCTTTGATCTTCTCGGGATCCATGTGTATACCTTTAGAGGTAATGACGAAGCCGAGAAATTTACCACTAGAGACGCCTAAGAAGGACTTAGTAGGGTTCATCTTTAATTGATGCTTACGCATTAGATCAAATATAGTCTTCAAATCTTGGATATGATCTTCCTTTTGTCAACTTTTGACTGCAATATCATCAACATAGCATTCGACTGTTTTCCGCAAATGTTCACGGAATATAGTACTCATAGCCCGTTGATAAGTTGCTCCTGCATTCTTGAGACCAAATGGCATAACTGTATAACAGTATGTACCATTCGGCGTTCTGAAAGAAGTGTGCTTCTCGTCTTCTGGGAACATTTTGATCTGATTATACCCAGAATACCCGTCCATAAATGACATTCGTTCAAATCCACAGGTATTATCAACCATGACATCAGTGATTGGTAGAGGGAATTCGTCTTTAGGACATGCCGCATTGAGATCGCGAAAGTCTATGCATACTCTGATCTTGCCAGTCTTTTTAAGAACAGGAACAATATTAGCCACCCAATCGGGATGTTGTTCCTCTCTAATAAACCCAGATGTAATGAGTTTATTGACTTCAGCTTCAATTGCATCCATGATGTCCAGACGAAATCGTCGCTGTTGTTGTTTGACCGGTTTAGCATTCGGCAAGATGTTGAGCTTGTGAGTTGCAATTTGAGGATCAAGCCCTGGCATATCTTTATAACTCCAAGCAAAGACATCGATGTAATCACGAATGAGTTTGATCATGTCTTTCTTATCAGTTTCTGAAAGACTTTCACTGGTAAATATTGGTTTGGGAGACCCCTCTTCACCAACATCTATTTGAACAAGTTTATCTTCAGTCGGAGGTTCTTTTTGCTCGAAACGGAACTCCTATTGATTATCTAATCTTTGGGCCCACTATTCTGATTCAGGTGAGATTTCAAACTCTTCTTCGTCTTCATCACTTTCTTCAGAATGGTCAATGGAAACCATATTGGAAGACAGAAGGTTGCAATAGAAGTCACCGATACTTGTATCGGAATCCCAAGAAGTGGTACTAGAAGAATCAGATCTCTTATCTTCGTCAGACTCAAGATCTTCATGGATAATGTTGATGAAAGGAGTAGGAGCAGTATAACCCAATCCGCATTTCGTCCTTCCATATTTCAAAGGAGGAATTCGGACTGGCATTTTTCTTCCTTTTCCATTATTAAGGCCAGTCCTGAAGTCATAGCCCATATTTTTGATGATGTCTCTAGATTGCTGACTATAACGACGTAGTTGTAATCTTCCAGTATCATCATTTTTGTCATCATCTTCAAGATCAGAAGGATTTTGAGGCCCTTTATAGAAGAATATTGGAATGTCTCCTGGCTTTCTGCTGGGAACTAGAAAGTATGAAGATTGTACAGGTTCTAGAGATACATCTGTATGAACAGTCTGTACAACTCCTATGGTTATTGTGTTCAAGTCATCTAACAGATGTAAATAACTATGAACATAATTACACACATCAACGTACTGCAAAGGTGGAGACTTTTCATTAAATGTAAAAGCAGCAATATTTACATTGGGAGAAGGCTGAGCTTTAGAGATTTTAGCCAAGTCAATGACTAAAGGAGAAGAAGAAGAAGCTTTGTTTCGATTAAGATCGATAACAAATGGCTCAGAAGAGGTGAGCTCCCTTGAAGTTTGAGTAGGAAGAGTAGTCCGCCCTCCAACTGGAATTAGCAGAGTATCTTGTGAAGGTACAGGAACTGTAGTACGCCCACTGACAGGAATGATCAGTGTATTCTGAGTAGATGACTGAGGTAACGGAGAGATCCGTCCACTCACTGGAATGATGAAAGAATCTTCTCCGAAGGGTTTAGGAGATTGTTGCTGAGTAGTTCGACATTTAACAGGGATTATTAAAGTCTCACTTTGTGCATCTTCTTTCTCCATAGCTTGTATGATCCTTGTATATTCTTCTTTATACATTCGGGAATCACTGAAATAAGCTTCAACCCCATGGAAGGGATTTATATCAGCAACTTCTTTTTGTACTCTCCTATTGCTATCAATGTACTTAAAACATTGATGAAGAGTAGAGGGCACCACATTATTTTCATGAAGAAAGGGCCTCCCTAGAAGAAGATTATAGGATCCCGCGATCTCGATCACATAGAAAGTGACTTTAGATCTGAAATCACCTATCTGAAGCTTCAGATGAATCTTTCCCAAAGGCTCACTTCGGCTTTGATTGAATCCCAAGATAGTAGTAACCGTCTTGGAGAGTTTGTGAAGAGGGATTTTTAGTTCATCCAACAAACTCTTCGGCATTATGCTTATAGCAGACCCTGGGTCAATGAGAATACGATCTATCTTCATCGTATCAATATAACCAGTGTAGTAGAGAGGTCGATCATGTCGATTATCCTTCAGTAACATGTCGTCTTGTGTAAAGGTGATATTTGGGATAATCTCCAGTACACTGTTGCAATGTAAGCAAGTGGCAGGTTCCGCATCCGGCTTCTTCAATTGTGCAAGACAAGAGTCAGCTTGTAGAAGTGCTTCACTTAACGTCTCCCGAGTCTCTTTGGAAAGACGTAGAAGTTCAAAAAGGGACATTCTAGCGGGAGTATTAGCAAGCTGAGCCAAAATGTCGAAGTTGTAAGGCTTCTGAAGTCCAAGAGGAGAAGACTTCTTGATTGGCTTATCAAACCGAGCCTGTTGTTTGCCTTTCTCCAGAGCCGTAGGCTTGGGAGGAACAGGTTCAGTAGATGGTTCTTCCTCGGGAGGAACATTAGGAGCATCTTTAGCATCTGAAGGGATATCAGTAGGATCTTCAGGATTTTTAGAATAATCCTTTAGGTAAGGTTTCCCCGTTCGAGTAGCACTAACAAGTGCTTCTTCTTTATCTTTTGGCTCTGTGTCAGAAGTAGACCCAAGAGAAGTCATATGACATGACTTGATCTTTCCAGCCCTCTTGGATTTTTGAGAAGAAAACTTTTGAGGAGAAGGCGATTCAAAATCTGCCACTAGATCAGGATGGATCCACATGATTTCTCCTGTTTCCAAAGTGATTGGCACTAATCCTTCAAACTGTGGAGGAGGAAGATTCACTATGTCAAGAGTTGCCTTGGGAATAGGAATAATCCCACTTTCAAGGAGTTGAGGATGGAAATTTCCAAATTGCATAGAGACGACGTTGGAGGTGACGGTATTCTCTTTTGGAGTAAGAGAGAGAGCTCCAGATTTAATCATTTCTTGGATCTTTCCTTTCAATACATAACATGTACAAATTGTATGACCCAGCATTCTGTGATATGGACAGTATTTAGGATGATCTGTCTTACCAGCTTCATCAGGTTTCTTGATCTCTGGTAATTGTATTTTATTACCCTTCAGCAGACATTCAAAGATACCAAGGACATCGTCGTCATCAAAAGAATATTCTTCTCTGGGGCGAGGTGTTCTTGATTGTTGAGTTGTAGAGGCAGGAGTTTGAACATTCGATGCATCTTTGCTCTGAAGATTAACTTCTAGAGTTTCTTTTCCTTTGCGAGCATTATTTTTATTGTTAGCCCCTTGTCCTGTTTCTTTAGGAGTCATCTGCACTCCTAAACCTTTGAAGGTTTCAGCACTGATTTCTGCAGCTTTAGCACTGACTATGAAGGAAGGCCAATCTTGAAATTGAGTGGACCCTGTCCACATACTGATGATTGGCAACAAGTTTGATTTGCACGTGTCAATGGTGACAGCATCAGGAGTTCCAAGAGGCATCTTCAGAGCTTCTCTTCGAAACCGTTCAATGTATTCCTTTGTAGATTCATTATTTTTCTGCTTGATTCTAATAAGAGCAGACATAGTCATGTCATTAAGCCCTTCATAGAACCTTTCAAGAAACATCTGTTTGAAACTAGCAAATGAGGTAATACTCCCATCTGGGAGACTTCTATACCATTCATAAGCCGTTCCCTTGAGACATCCAATAAATACCCGAGTAAGGAGAGCATCACTTGGTTGTAATTGATCAGTCATTACTTCAAAGTGATTGATAAACTGACTTGGAGAAGTGGTTCCATCATAGAATGAGATAGTAGGAGGCTTGTATTTAGGAGGATATGATACTTGCTTCCATTCTATCGGATAAGGCTGCTTGATGCCTAACCTTTGTAAACCATCCTTCTGTTTGAATGCCTCGAATTGAGTTTTGAGATTTTTCAATTCTTCAGAGACAACTCCCGAAGATTGTGGAGTTATGGCTTGTAGAGAATAGTTAGGAGGAGGAACAGCATTGTAAGCACTACCCCCAGCTCCAGAGAGACTAGGATTTGGTTGAGCAGGTCCAGGAGTATTGGATTGTACTGCTGGAGGAACTTGTACAGGACTTATATCAGTATCAACTGGTACGGCATCTGATACAGTCTGTCGATTTTGCAACTGAGTTGTCATAAGTTCATACATTGACTTCATTGTGTCAGTCATAGACTTCATTTGCTGTTCCAAAGAAGCAATTCTTTGATCTTGAGGAGTCAGGGAAGAAGAGGGTTCATCAGTATTCCCATCAACCATGTAAGTCGTGACTGTATGAGGGATTATTGATGAACTAGTAGATGTTGTATGCTCTGAATCATTGCTTCGTGTATCAAAGTCAACTATAGGAGAATTACCCCCAGTAGGAAAAGGTAGGAAGTTAGATTCTCCAAGAAATTCAGAATCAATTTCAGGGATCAAATTTCTTTGACTAGAAGCCAGGACTCTTGCTCTGGTGTTTTTATATACTCCATCTGGACTATCAACTCTACCCCCGGTGTCCCGAGAAGTCATGTTGACAGAGGCAAACAAAGGCTCATCTTCATCAGGCATAGGTTTATACTGAATCCTATTAAAGACAGACTGTCATTTATTTTGACATCTGCATTGCATTGTGACTCTTGGCTGGAAGTCACATTCAGTATGATCACCATGGTCTTGAACTGTTGATTCACATCTGCACTGAATTATGACTCTTGGATAGAAGTCACATTCAGCATGTTCCTTTGATATAGAATTACTCCTTCTCTTCTGTTGAAGATATTCCCGTAAATCTGTTTGTGAAGATTGAGGAATATACTTCCTGTTCTTGGGTCTTGATGGCTCTTGATTATACAAAGAGTGATTAATGTGAGCCACATAATTTCTTGCATACTCTGCATCTGGATCTTTTATCTTCATATCCAATTGGTATGGTTTCTTAACACCAGAAGTGCTGAGTTTTGTTCTTAAATCAGTGGAAGGTAACATATTAATTTTGGAAACATGGAGTTTTCCTTCCATTGATCTGGATATTTGCAGAGAAGGAAGAGTTAAACCACTCCCTTGATTAGGAGTTGGTAACAGACCCTCTTTAATGGACAGATTTTGTGCCCAATTTGAAGAAATCAAAGAAGAAGACATTAAGGAATGTTTCTTCTTAGACTCATTCAGATGTTGAGACATAGAATGTCCAGAAGAAAGAGTAGTCAAAAGACCATCTCCTTTCCTTTGACTAACAAAAGTATCAGTCAAAGCTGTTCCTAGAGTAAAAACTACAGGAGCAGAAGAAACAACTAAAGAGTTATTCCTTTTCGAAGGGACTTTGTGTGGAAGACCACCCCCAGTTCTAGTAGAACTCGGTGAAGAAGAAGAGATAACTAAGGAGTTATTCTTCTCTGATGAAATACACGCTGAAACAGACTTGGTTAAAGAACCAGAGCTGTTAGCGTGACTTTTGATTTTAGAATTACACGCTGAAACAGATTTGGCTAAGGAGCCAATACTGTCAGCGTAACTTTTGAATGTGGGGTTGTACACTGGAATAGATTTGGCTAAGGAGCCAGTACTATCAGCGTGACTTTTAGAGTTGAATTTGCACACTGGAACAGATTTGGCTAAAGAGCCAGTACTGTCAGCGTGACTTTTAGAATTGAATTTGCACACTGGAACAGATTTGGCTAAAGAGCCAGTACTGTCAGCGTGACTTTTAGAATTGAATTTGCACACTGGAACAGATTCGGCTAAAGAGCCAGTACTGTCAGCGTGACTTTTAGAATTGAATTTGTACGCTGGAACAGATTCGGCTAAGGAGCCAGTACTGTCAGCGTGACTTTTAGAATTGAATTTGCACGCTGGAACAGATTCGGCTAAGGAGCCAGTACTGTCAACGTGACTTTTAGTTACTGTCATCTTCGAGCGCACAAGAGTGTGCGTGCTTGCAATAGAGTTCTTGCCAGTGTTAGGAGTAGACACTGTGGCAGAGACTTCACCATTGACTGCCAACTGATTCTTAGGGACATAGACAGAGTGTCCCTTCGACTTGGCAGTGATAATGGAGGCTGGAATGGGCTTGCCACCCTTAGCCCGCTGCATTTCTTCATAGGCGAGTTGATCGAATTTGATCGTCATCACCTTCTTCGTCGAGCTGATAGACGAAGTATCGCATTGAGTTGTTACCATCTCAGAAGAGGAGATGGTTTTCCCCAGCAGAGTCGCCAATTTGTTTTCCATAAATAAATTCACTTTATTTATTTTGTATCTGAGAAAATTATAACTGTAGGAATCCGATCTAAAAGACGATCGCTTTATCCTTTGGACTATGCGAAGAAGAAAAGCTCTCAAAATTTTGACAGTAGATATCAATGTATCTGTACAATGAATAAAAAAAAGAACCCTATTTATAGAGTCAAAACAGTAACTGAAAAGATAACTACCTCACCACTAGTGCATTTGAAAAGTCACGCAGACTCTAAATACACGCAGGGTTAGTGAGTAGTTACTGGACGTGGCCCATAACTGTTGGACACATGGCATTAGTGCATGGGTCGTGTGCAAGTTACTGGGCACGCGAGAGAGAGATCGGTGGCATGGCTGCCACGTACTCCAGTTGAAATGAAATCCACGCTGTCTTGCTGAAGGCAAAAATCCACGCAGTTTCGTTGACGCAGACTCGTTGAAGGCGAAATCCACGCAAGCTTTGAAGAAGAATACTTCAGAATTTACGCAGGCTTTGAGAAGAATAACTCAAAAATCCACGCAAACTTGAGGAAGGAGAAGGTTCAGAATCCACGCCAACCGCCAGCTGTCTTAATTTGGCACGCTTCGTCTGACACAAAATCTCTGACATTGATTATATTGTCAGCCGCATTAAATGAAGATAAGACCCAAAGTCACGCCAACTTGGTGAAGAGTGAGTCTTGCTAAGAAAGATTTCGAAAATCACGCAAAAGACGGCGATGATCTTTCGAATTCTGTGCATACGTGGCATACGAGGAGACGTTTCTCGACTGCTGTGTTGTCAGTCATTATGATTCTGACGTATGGCTGAGCTGTCTCTGCGTGACTTCTAAAGGAGATGGCCAGGCAGAACTTAGCGTATCTTTTGTGCTGCTTCTCGGATCACTCTGCGTGACTTGTTCTGATCAACTCATGTCACGCCCCGATCCCGGAGGATCGATAACTAGCCACTGGGCGTGATGCCGTACAAGTCTAGATTGCACTTGTACAAGGCAAAACCATTACAGTTCCTGGTAATTCTCAGAAAACATCGACAATGCAGCGGAACCAAGCAGATAAATTAAAGTCACACAATTTATATAGAATGTATCTCTTTATTGATAATCAAAATGGATTACAAGACTTGCAGCGGAATACAGAGTTTACAACTGTTTACAAGACTCGCAGCGGAATACAGAGTTTACAACTGTTTACAAGACTTTTGAATAGCCAACTGAATGTATACACTTGCCCTTTAGGCTACAAATGAATATACCGACTTCTTTACAATGAACTTGCCAATATGGCTACAATCTCACTGGTACAACTGAGTTCCCATGTTCCATACATTATGTCCCGTATAGCAGAAGACATCGTCTTGCAAGAAGAGCTTCTGCACACCCATCCGATTCATCGATGCCAAGCACTGATTCACAGGATTTCCCCCAAGCAAACACCTGTAATATTGCCCACAACGGGGGTCAGTACATCATCAATGTACTGGCGAGCGGTGCTGGCCCAACTCACCTAAGAAGACAACACTAAGTAATCATGTTACAGAACATTATTAACAGTGGTCTTTCTTGTTGCCTTAGGGTCAATTTCATGTTATAGCCGACAAGAAGTAAAGTATGCAAATCTCATAGCCAACATAATTTAAAGTATACTGTTATCACCCTTTGGTGATTCTTACCCACGGTCGTGTAGCCATCCCTGTACATTTATAATACTTACTCTGCCTGCACAAGACATTATTAGAAACAATATCATGATTCAATATGAATATCACCGTTCAGGTGATTCTTACCAACAGCCGACATCCTTCCCTGTATTTGAGTAATAACTTACTCTGCCTGCATAAGACATCATTAGCACCTGACCTATCTATATGAAGGTCACTGGCGACACGCCATCCTGGACCGTCTTACTTGGTACAACGGCGCCCTTTCAGTGCGGGTAGCTAGCCCCACTGCAAGTCCCGTTTACCGATGCCAGTACGTCGGCACATTCCTTGTTTCCTCCTAGGACGAACCGGGTTCCATGGCCCAGGAATACCGTTCGAGGAAACTACCTTGTCGACAAGTTGTCCATGACCATGCAACTATATGCAACTTATCTAAGAAGAAAACATATAATGCATGATAAGAAAAACTAAGCAAAACCATCATTCTCATTCGTATTGCCATCTTGCCATCTAGCCATCTTGCCTTGAGCCAATGCTCACATTATTATCTGCCCAATCCAGGGTCTTGGCGTAATCAATATTCTACATCGGCGACAGGATAATAGAATATTGTTACCCAATCCTTTTGCCACATCTTTGATACCAAACATCTTTCCAACCAAACTCAATGTACTCACCGCCCAATTCCTGGGACTTAGCATCTGTTTTAGTATGCATTCATTCAAATGCAATTCAAGCATACTCACTGCCCAGTACTTGGGTCTTAACATCTGTTTTGCCATCTATTCATTGAGCCAACGCTCGATATACTCACCTGCCCAAGTATTTGGGACTTTGCCTTCACCTGTCATGTAATTCATCGCAACAATGTACAAGCATATAATTCATCTAGCCACACCAGTTTACGTTCAGGTGATTATTATCTTTCATTATCTTTCCAAATTCCATGCAAGGTGTTATTGAACAAACTCAACTAGAAACATAGCATACTCATCCTTATTTTAAGCGTGAAGCTAAAGGATCTTTGAAGGGTTCAACACTACTCACATTCATAGGACGATTCCCGCCACGATCGCATAGACTTCCAAGCGATCCTTCGCATAATCCCAAGTCCAACAAGGCTTCATCGAACCAACCATCCATCATAAGGCATCTTGCGGGTCGGGGCACTACAATATATACCACCCAAAAAAGTTTCGTCCTCGAAACTTAAAACAAAACTCATCCCCAAAATTTCAACCAACTCTTCATGAAACTTCTCAACGATCAACTTGCACCATTTAACATTTCTCCGCAATCTCTCGATTGATTTCAAGTAATGTACCGTCTCGTTACAGCATCCCAATTGATTCAACATAGTTTACCATCTTTGATCTTTCCTCCGACACTCGTGCAAATCCTCAGCACATGATAATCCTTTCCGTGGCTTCGTTTGAATTCAGCATACCACCTAGTCGGAATCATACACATATTTTAGGCGTCCCCAAAATACATGCACTTCAGCCAAGTTCAGTGATAGAGAAAACGAACGAGCTACGATGTACCTTCCTTTTCGAACATCAGTAATTCTTTTTGAGCATCTCGTATAATCCCACTTTGTTTATTTGATACTCCAACCAATTAATAACACAATAGATGTTGCCAATTCAAATCAAGACATTTTCCTCAACCGATCCAATATTTTCCGAAGTATTCGGACTTAGATATATCAAGTATTCCTTTCAAGTTCATTGTCATCCATGCCACCAAAGTTGGTAAATCCTATTGCCATATTTTATTTCGATACCCCGATTCTCATCGATCAAATCTTGTACTCATCATCGTTCGCATCCATACACATTGTTTGCAACTCATAAATTCTCTCGATCCTGATTCATCCATCAAATTGTACCATCATCCCACTCTAGTAATATTTCTCATTGTACTCAAATATTTCTTCGTATTGATCAAGCCAACAATATTATCCTCTCGCATAGGCAACTATCATATTCCAGCAATATTAATTCTGAGGGTCATTCATATTCACATTCGCCGATCTCGGCTACATGCACTATCCAATTCCGTCATTACACTTATCCTCAATCTTGATCCGGTCAATAAAATTATTCCAACTATCTCAAAGCACTACCAACAATTTTTGCAGCTCAATATCAATCAACCAATCCAACCAGTTCTAACAATTCCCAACATTTCAACCAAGGCAACTCAATTTTCGAAACCAACATGATCCGTCATCCCATCCAACATTATAACATCAAAATTTCCCAAATATCTATTCCATTCCAAAGCCTACTTTCCAACACATCTTATTCATTCCAACTATACTCACGCAACACCAATAGGGACATCCTACGATTTTCCAATAGTCAACTTAGCATACAATCAAGTCTCTACGGTCAGCTAATCTAAGCTAAACCAGACATTCAGCTAACCCATATGAGATGAGTAGCTATCAGGGACATACTTATCTCTTATCTTAGAGGCAACCAATTCTCAACATAGGGCAACTCTATGGTCTGACCAACTTAGGGACATGGGACGCCACCCCAATCTTATGAACTTATACCCAACACGGACAACTGAAGAACATAGCAAACCAATCTGAGACTTAATCAAGCAACCAACAATCTAGGCAACAAACCGACACTCTAGGCAACCAGCCAACAATTTAGGGTCAAGTCTTTCTACCCGTACTCATACTCGAGTCATACCCAATGAAGTCTCATTCTAGACTTACCCGCAACCGACAAAATCTATCCGACAATTCTATCCAATAATTCTATCCCACAACTCTATGGGCCAATCTCGAAGCTATCATATAAAACTCCTCAATAGAATATTCAACTTTCAATTTCCATTTGCATAGACATAGCATCTGTTCGATCCAACTTGTATCCTCATATCGTACTCAAATTATCTATTCAATCGGGTCAACTATTTCGAGTCATCATCCGACATTGCTATCTCAATAGTTTATCACTTATGATCTCTTTCCTACGGTCTCTTCGTGACATAATCGTTTCCCACATTCTTAGATCATCGATACGGTCCGTACTCTTTTAACCAACAAAAATCAGGCAACTATAATCATATTTCTTCCGAGGCATCATTTATAAATTCTCTAACACCAACACGGACATCTCTTAGCAATTCACGTTAACCATCAATATTAGTTTTATATCATCTCCTTATGATTCCATAAGAAGATTTACTATTCATGTACCGATCCAATCTCTATGGCACTAATCATCTAGCATTCTTACTTCGATCATCCAATTGCATATGACATAACTTAATTAGCTAAGTCATAATCCCACAATTCTATATTCTACCAAACTTGCTATTCGTGCGACAACAACATCCACCAACAGGGTCTATTATATATCGCTGCACCTCGATACTTGTTTGCATTCCAGCTATTCGACTCTCGTAAGGAGCATCTATTCTTTCATGCATCAAGGGACAAGTACTCATTCTCTATGTCTCAAAATAATCAAGGGTTATAACTTGTTAATTCGGAACATCAATTTCCTTCAAGCACACTGCACCACGTGCTAAGATCATCTATTCCACAAGCCCATTCTCTAACTTTTCGGTCGTCGATGTAACTCTCTGCATCTTCTAACTCATTCACAACATCCCGATAAGCGTCTAACATTACCATCAGTTCTATCGATATCCAACATGCAATTTCTTTAACTCAATTCCAACATCGTTCAATATTCGGTCCATAGTTATTCCCGCAAAATCATTCGATAGCAACACCATACTATCGTTACCAAGCCTACAATCCTTCTACCCAACTGATTCAAGTACTCGCCTGAATCTAAAATTCTTTTCTTTCCCAACCAAGGCATCATTTCATATTCTCAATTCTCTTATTACCCAACTTAATGCTAACCGACAAGGTCTATCGATGGTTCATCTGAACACATCAAAATCTCACAACGGTCATCCAACTTAACAACTTAAAAATCAAAATTCTCGTTATTTGTGGCAATTCCTGGGTGTCCAGCAGGAATCAAACTCTGGTCTTATCTCTCAGACGAGAGGAGAACCACAGAGTAGGGCAACACGAAAACGTGTTGCTGCCAATACAACTGGTGGATGGGGGTAGCACCTCAAGCAGACAGGAATGTATCCAAACCTTGGGATACAATTCCTAGTTCTCCCGTGAAAGGAACTCTACTACCCAATCTCTTGGTAGTAGAGTTAACTCCACCATCCAACTCTCGTGTATAAAGGCTCTTCCTACCATCTAAGGAAGACCCTTCTATCCCACGAAGAGTTCTGAGTTGTCTGATATACGCGTCAAAAGTGTATGAGCTCCCTGATGTAAATGTCAGAAGAACATTGTCCACAGCATCCACATCACCAATGCCAGTTCTGAAGAAGGTTTTCAGCCAAAATTCTGCAAGAAACAGTAAAGAAAAATCAGTCAACAGAAACTGGCCAAGCAAAGACAGATGTATTCTGTTCATTTCAGGAAGATGAATTTGTCCTCAGCAAAAAAAAAAAAAAATTCGTTGCGTGTATATTGAACTTACCACTGAGTTTGCTGCTAAGGATTGACAGATCCATGTCTGGTAGCGTACACAGAGATTTGACATCAGACAACATGGATTTCCTATTTCCTTCTCATAGAAAATTCATTCTCAGAAGAGAGGAAGAAGAATGGGAAGATGAGTTTGCGTGGAGTTCATCCATCTATTTAAAAGGTCAAGTGCAGGTCTATTCTTGGAAAAGATCCGCATAAATAGCGCTCGTAAATTGTGGAATGAGTGTCACGTGTACTTCGGGAGACCGTGCAACATTGGAAACAGTCAAAGAGTGCTAATTAATATTCTTCATTAAAAGGCACGCAGATCAAACACAAAAGTTGTACTTCATTCTTTAAACAGGCACTGATGGCCTTACAAAAGACAAGACAAAAAGAGTACAACAAAAGCATAAAAGCTACGCTCTATTTTCCAGAGCGACTGAGCTTAGTGCCTAGTTCTTCTACGCTCCTAACTCCCAGACAGTGCAACAGAGCTTTAAACATTTCACGCTGCTCTATGAAGCTGCGCCCATCAGAAGAGGACGAGCCATCCAAGCCAAAATAGCTCAAGAAATTCTTGGCTAGTTGCAAGGGATCATCTTTGAGCTCGAAGACAAAGGGCTCTGGCTCTTCACCCCCAAAAGTGGGGTCACCATGGGAACAAAAGCCCAACTTGCGTGCTTCTTCCTCAGCTTCTTCCTTTGGTGTCATATTGACGTAAGATCACGCGAGAGAGAGATCGGTGGTATGGCTGCCACGTACTCCAGTTGAAATGAAATCCACGCTGTCTTGCTGAAGGCAAAAATCCACGCAGTTTCGTTGACGCAGACTCGTTGAAGGCGAAATCCACGCAAGCTTTGAAGAAGAATACTTCAGAATTTACGCAGGCTTTGAGAAGAATAACTCAAAAATCCACGCAAACTTGAGGAAGGAGAAAGTTCAGAATCCACGCCAACCGCCAGCTGTCTTGATTTGGCACGCTTCGTCTGACACAAAATCTCTGACATTGATTATATTGTCAGCCGCATTAAATGAAGATAAGACCCAAAGTCATGCCAACTTGGTGAAGAGTGAGTCTTGCTAGGGAAGATTTCGAAAATCACGTAAAAGACGGCGATGATCCCTCGAATTCTGTGCATACGTGGCATACGAGGAGACGTTTCTCGACTGCTGTGTTGTCAGCCATTATGATTCTGACGTATGGCTGAGCTGTCTCTGCGTGACTTCTAAAGGAGATGGCCAAGCAGAACTTAGTGTATCTTTTGTGCTGCTTCTCGGATCACTCTGCGTGACTTGTTCTGATCAACTCAGCGTGACTTTCATTTTTTGAGGCCTACACTATGTAGATGACATTGCTGTTAAAAGTCGATCGAAGGATGATCACATTCAGGACTTGAGAACAGTATTTGAACTGATGCGGCAGCATCAATTGAAAATGAACCCTACTAAGTCTTTCTTAGGAGTCTCCAGTGACAAGTTTCTAGGATTTGTCATTACCTCTCAAGGTATCCATGTTGATCCTGATAAGGTTAAAGCAATTCTTGAAATGCGACCTCCTCGTAATCTGAAAGAACTCCGTGGCTTTCAGGGCCGTATTGCCTATATCAGAAGATTTATATCTAATCTTTCTGGAAGATGTCAACCTTTTTCCCGTTTATTTAAAGAAAGGGGTATCTTTCGTCTGGGATGAAGCGTGTCAAAAAGCCTTCAATGACATTAAGCAATATCTTACAAATCCACCTGTTCTGGTACCTCCGGTGGTAGGAAGACCATTTTTGCTATATGTTCGAGCTTTAGATCATTCACTTGGCCCTTTTCTAGCACAAAAAAATAATATGGGTCATGAACAAGCAATATATTATCTGAGCAGAATGATGGTCGGAGCCGAACACAGATATACTCCTGTGGAAAAGGAATGTCTAGCTTTGGTTTTTGCCGTCCAAAAGACAAGACATTACGTCACCGGACAGACTATTCATGTCATCTCTAGAATAAATCCCATTCGGGTATTGATGAGAAAACCTAGCATTCTTAACTCCAGGTTGGCCACCTGGGCGATATTGCTTACTCCTTATGATATGGTTTATGTACCTCAGAAATCAGTAAAATGCCAAGCGTTAGCTGATTTCTTAGCTGCTCACCCTATACCGAAAACTTCGAAGTTATATGAAGACATTCCAGACGAAGTAGTAGATTGTAACATGACTTCGAAGAATGATATATGGCAATTATATTTCGATGGGGCATCACGAGTAGGACCTAAAGGCAATATTATCTCTGGAGTAGGAGTCGTCTTGGTTTCTCCTGACAAAGTGGTCATATACCGTGCCTATTCTCTCAATGAGCCATGTTCCAACAATGTAGCTGAATATAATGCTTTATTGATTGGTCTCCAAGTAGCAAAACAATTGGATATTAAATTCCTAGAAGCTTATGGAGATTCTCAATTAATTGTTAATCAAGTTAGAGGGACTTATGAAGTCAGAAATCCTGATCTCGTCCCCTATCATCAAGTGGTAGTCGAGTTGGTCCTTTCATTCAAAGGATTCTTCATTGAATTTGTACCACGTTCTCAGAATGTGGAGGCTGATGTTCTTGCCAGCTTAGCTGCAGATTTGGCTGTCCCAATCCGAAGGCAAAATACAATTACTTTGTTAGACTGAGACTTGTTCTGTGTGAAGAATAATCTACATATTGAACAAAGTTATACTACAGAGTCAAGTTCCCAACAGAAAGATTGGAGAACTCCATTCATTGATTATGCAGTTCATAGAATTTTGCCTGAAAATCCTAAAGAAGCTGAATCAATTAAGAGACGATCATTTCGATTCTATTATGATTCGTCTTTACATATGCTATATCGTCGTTCATATGACGGACTCCTGTTGCGCTGTCTCTCAGAAAGTGAAGCCAAACAAACACTGCGTGAGGCTCATGATGGTGTATGTGGTGCTCATCAAACGGGTCCAAAGTTGCAAGACCGCATTCGGAGAATGGGGTATTATTGGCCTTCTATGATAGCAGATGCTGTGGACTATGCCAGAAGATGTAAAGTATGCCAGATTTATGCTGATTTTATTCATCAACCGTCTGAATTTCTACATCCTACAGCAGCCTCTTGGCCCTTCGAAGCTTGGGGTATGGATGTTATTGGCCCTATTAACCCTCCTTCTGTCAAAGGACATCGGTTTATACTAGCTATAACCGATTACTTTTCGAAGTGGGCAGAAGCAGTCCCCCTTGCAAAAGTGAAAACATCTAATGTGATCAGTTTTATCAAGCACCATGTCATTTATCGTTTCGGGATTCCTCGACGGATAATTCATGACAATGGTCCACAATTTGCCAGTCAAGCATTTTATCGATTCTGCGACAAGAATCGAATTCAGAATTTGGCTTCTACGGCTTATAATCCAGCTGCTAATGGTTTAGCTGAAGCTTTCAATAAGACGATCATCAAACTTCTCAAAAAGTTTGTCTCTTCTAATAAACGTGATTGGAATGAGAAACTTGGATAATGTTTATGGGCTTATCGAACAACAGTCCGGACTCCTACTGGTTTTACACCATTCTCATTAGTTTACGGGTGCGAAGCTGTTCTCCCATTGGAAATTCAGATCCCTTCTCTACGAATAGCCACCACTAATGAGCTAACAACAGAGAATAATGATCGCTTACGACTCCAAGAACTTGAAGGATTGGATGAGAAGCGTCTTCAAGCACAACAGCACATTGAACTATATCAAGCCTGCATATTTCGATCTTTTAATCGTAAAGTTAAGGAGAGGGCATTCAAAGTTGGTGAGCTTGTATTAACTGTTCGGAGACCGATGGTAATGACTCATAAAAGTAAAGGGAAATTCCAAGTAAAATGGGAAGGCCCTTATGTAATTGAGTCTATGTTTTCCAATGGTGCCTATCGGTTGTCAAAGCCCAATGGAGATCTACTCATGCTACCGATCAATGGCAAATTTCTGAAGAAATACTATGTATAAAAAAAAAGAAAACAGAACAAAAAAAAAACTTCTTTTATTATTTTTATTCAAAATAAAAGATTAAGGACGAGGGCTGCTCCCTTCCTTATTGAATACATAGTCGGCCAATGCATAGAAGGCATCGTTGCCTGAACACATGAGGAATTTACAGGCAGCCATCCTCGACGCTTCTTCTTCTGAAGTTTTTCCTGGCTCTACTAAAAAAGTAAGAATGTCTTCGGGTGGCTTGGGCGCAGAAGAGTTTCCACCTATTTCGATTGAGCCTGATGAGTCTGATGCAGGATGATCAACAGGGAACGTCTCAATGATACCCTCGACTTTCTGGGAGACTTCGTTCTTTCGATGGGCATCCTCGGAACATTTTCAAACAGAGGAGGAGAAATAAGAATGAAAGGTTACAAGCAATCCTCACCTATTTATGGAGGATGATTACTAACGACTTTTTCTGAAAAGGCTCGTCCATTCATGTTACCAGGTTCATCCATTTAATTATAGAATTTGAATCGTTCTTTCTGTTCCCAAAAAACATGCTGATTCATCCTCTGTTTCCAAGAAACACGCTGAAACATCCATCACCTTGACATTTACGCTCATAACACCCGTCTTCCTAATCCCTAGCTACCAATGTTTGGTTAAGCTGACTCCTCATTTCCAGGGAAAGAGATTTTATATATATCTTCTATTTTATCGATTGATTAGAAGGTGGGATTTGCTATTTATCATGTTTCCATTACCTCTGAATAAATATTAAACCTACTTCCTTTTTCCTATCTATCACTTCTATTTTTGACCTCTGCATAGATATTAATCTAATTTTCTTTTGAGTTCATATATGATATTATGTCCATATTACCTCTGATAGTATCATATACTCTAAAACAGAAAATAAGATTTCATTTATCTATCATGTCCATATTACATCTAGATAGATACAAATCATTGATCATAGAAGAATCATCATTTCATTCCCATATCATCAAAAAGTCTATTATATTTCTTAGACTTTCTTACAAGTTATAATGGAAATCTTTTACATTCTTGGATTTTCATTCTATATACCAACGATAACCTAATAGATCTATTTCTTCTTTGGATCTTCTTTGACGGATTCGTTGTTGGTGGCAGTTCCTGACTGTCTGAGCCCCAGTGGCAACCAGAACAGTAGGAATCAAACTCTGGTCTTCTCTCTCAGAAAAGAGGAGGACCCCAGAGTAGGGCAGCCCGAAGGCGTGTTGCTGCCAATACAACTGGTGGATTAGTGGCGGCACCTCAAAGGAGATAGGAATGTATCCAGTATTGGGATACGATTCCTAGTTCTGCCGTAAAAGGAACTCTACTACCCGATTCTTCGGGGTAGAGTTGACTCCACCATCCAACTCTCCGTGTATAAAGGCTCTTTCTACCAACAGAGGAAGAACCTTCTATCTCACAAAGAGTTCTGAGTTGTCTGATCTACGCGTCAAAAGCGCATGAGCTCCCTGATGTTGATGTCAGAAGAACGCTCCTCACAGTGTCAAAATCGCCAATGCCGGTTCTGGAAAAGCTGCTCAGCCAAACTTCTGCAGAAACAACAAAGAAGATGTGTTTTTCAGAAGTATTATCAGATGCGTATTAAATGCTAATTAAAAAATAGATCACAAGGCATTTTTACGCCAATACTCCAGCAAGGCTTTTACGCTAATGCTTCAGTAACGCTTTTATGCCAGTGATTCAGCAAGGCTTTTACGCCAATGATTCAGCAAGGCATTTTACACCAGTGCTTCAGCAAGGCTTTTACGCCAGTGCTTCAGCAAGGCTCTTACGCCAGTGCTTCAACAAGGCTTTTTCGCCGGTACTTCAACAAGGCTTTTGTGCCAGTGTTTCAGCAAGTTTTTACGCTCGTCAAGAATTTACGTTCATAAAGTAGATGTGTTCAACGAAAAATTCGAAAGACAGATATTTACTTACGATCGGATTTACCATTTGAGTCGAATGGTTTGGCTCTAATGGTGGTTGAATCTGCGTCTAATGACTGGGCATACAAAAGAACACAGCGAGAAAGCTTTGCCATCCTCATTTGATGGAGA
This sequence comes from Iris pallida, assembly GCA_029216955.1. NCBI lineage: Eukaryota > Viridiplantae > Streptophyta > Magnoliopsida > Asparagales > Iridaceae > Iris > Iris pallida. The sequence goes on from JANAVB010017824.1 coordinate 90,052, forward strand.
GCAACATTACAGAAAGTTATATCCAGAGGAATGAGTACGAGAATATATGGAACATTCTCGGCTATTTATAAAGACTGAAGAACTGTTGGGATGAGTCTATTTCGGGGGAAGATCCTATTTAAAGGCTCTCGTAACCACAAGATTAGACGCCACGTGTTGGTTTGTTTCTTAGGAATGAACAACCAAAATAAAGTGTTGAACAGCTCTATCTACTAACAGATGAGATTGATATCAAGATTTTATTTATAGAGGGGTCCACTCCTACATACAAGAGAGTCGCAATACATGGAATTTTATTTTCCCTCTCCCTCATTAGACTGACGAAGAGAAACACCTAACTCACGCATGTTGTGAATCCAAGAACGACGTATCAGATTCAAAAATGCTTCTGCATCTCTGGAGCCTTCATATGCAGTTGAGGGGCCACCATCAATGCGACTGAAGACTGCTGGAGTTAATCCGAAGCATGCTACAAAGTTGCGTGCTCGCTCAAAGTCAATCCTTGAGCCCGAAGCCTCTTCATTGTTAATCTCCTTCTTGGGCGCCATGTCACTATGGAGATGAATGACAAGAGTGAAGAATTTCTCCTTATTTATACAGTTAAATCAGCTCTTCATATTCCTCATTGGAAACGGTTCATTATAAATGCAAAACTCGGGGAAGCGAAAAGGCCTTTAAGAGTTTCGAAAAAGGAGATTCATTGTGACAAATAAATGTTGACCGACATTGTTGGAAATTACGCCGACTGTTGGACATCCCCGCTTTTATGCGGACGGCTATTACGTATCCCAAATTTTACGCTGGCAGGTCAAATCTCAACTTTTACGCTTCTGTTCAAAGTGTTTCAAATTTTGGAGATATTTGAAAACTTTGAAGGGGGTCTTGTAGGAGCATAAAAAGTGCTTCAAAGAAAGAGTCATCTCATTCATAAGTGATCTGCTTTACGCTTAGAGGAATGGATAATCTCTTCACGCCCAAGATTAAGCTAATCACTTTATGCTTAAGCAAGCTGATCATTTTACGCTCGGGGCTACACCCATGGCTTTACGCCAAGGACAGAGCAGTCCACTTCACGCTGGACAAAGCTGTCAAATCTAACATTTAATGCAAACTCTGACATGAAGATATTAATGATGGCATTTACCACAGAATTCAATGGGATTTGTCTTATACAAAAAGCTATTGTTGTCGTTTATGGAGATCGAGCTACTTTACGCTCATTGAACGGTTTCTTTTACGCACGGAGTTTTACATGAGTTCTTACGCTCACAAAACAATGTGTGCGTAAAGTCTATTTGAGCCATTTTACGCTCAAGGTTATTCAATAACCACTTTACGCAGGGAACCTATGACAGAGCTATTTTACGCTCATCTCTCTGTTTTACGCTCAGAGGATGTTGGAGCTGTTTTTTATGCCCTATTCTTTCTGGCCACTATGGAACGTGGTTTGCTTACATGGCCTTCATGCCATATATTTCGAAGAACTTGTGTACATGCATCCTATTCTCACTAAAATGATGGGACGCGTGTCAACATATGGAATGGATGACTCTGATCATGGGTGGCAGTTGTTAGCGTAAAGATAGATTTTGGTGTCTTTTTACGCACAGAAGCCCCAGTCTATAAATAGACTCATTTTTCTCAAACACAAAGGCAGACAGAGAGAGAACAGGAGAGAATACAGCGATCAAGACTTTGAGATTTTGATTCTCTTTAGAGCATTCTTCTTCAATTTTTCTTCCAGAACAGAGTGAAGCAAAGCAGGAAAGCATTCGGCCTCGCCATTAGTGCCCAAGTGCGTCGATACCTTTCTTGTGACTTAGTTCTTCCAAGTTGTTCTACTTCAAGCAGTGATCTTCTTCATCATTATATGGTCCAAGGAACAAAGTGATCATTTACGAATCAGACTTCCATAGCAATACTTTCCCAGAATCAAATTTGTACTTCTTTGTACTTTTTCTCGTTTTATTTTCAAAATCCAACAATTTTGTTTGGCAATTTTGTTAAGTGAAACAGAAAGCACAGGAGTAAATGATGAAAGTGAAACGCACATGACACAATGTACCCGATGCTCCCGAGGGGGATAACATCGCATGAAGAGATCCGTATAGTACTAATCCATGGTAATGTCGTGACAGTATCAAGTAAGGTAATCTAAAGTAGGAATATAATTCTAAGCAGGATATGAAATGATCAGAGAATGTCCGAGGAGTGGTGTCTGGCTCCTAATCAGAACAGCACAAGTCACAACAAGTCCAAAATGGTAAAATGAAGTCCTACTATGCATTCTACATGATTCTAGGTCAATCTAGGCCAAAGTCAACTCTTGGTCAACCTTGGTCAACCAAGAAGTCAAACCTAAGTCAACTATGGTCAAACTAGTCTACACTAGACTACATTAGTCTATACTAGGTCACTCAACCTATACAAGCTAGTACACCACACTACTAGGCTATCTAGACCAATTACACAAGTTATATGGCATTCCTACTATTACCTATATGTACATTACATAGGTTATAGTGCAATTAATAGGAAACATCACATTATATATATATACATATATATATATAGCTCAAAATATATACATATAGGTAAACATTACATATATTATATATGTATACATACTATATACATAAACTTAACTATATGAAGACTAGGGAATATATATATATATAGAGAGAGAGGGAGTGTACAAGTGTGTAAACTGTCAAGGATGAGGAAAAATGTGTGTGTGTGTGTGTGTAAAACAGGTATGTGTGATACATGGGTGTATGTGAGTGTGATGTGAGATAACAGTGAGTGATAGGGTGTTTTAGTGTGTGGGGAGTGAGAAATGCTAGAGAGTGAATAGTGCCATGTGAGGGTGTGTGCAAAACCTGGAAACAGGAAAGTGATGGGTGTGTGCATAGGAAAATCTGTGTTAGAGTGATGGGTGAGGGATGAGTGATACTAAACTGAAAGGAAAAGAATTTGTACAGAAATCAGCAAAGGAAAAACAGTGAACCAAAAATAGGAAAAGTAAACTGAAAACAGTTTCAGTCTCCTCCCAGTTTCAGTCTCAAGGTAGCCATAACTAATCAGTCCACATTCCTAACATTCCCAGATTTTTAGCCAAAACTAAACTCAGATTCAGTCTAGGACAATTCCCAGGTTAAAATAGAATTCGAAATAAACAGGCTAAAACAGTTACTATATGACAGTTATATATATAGCTCTAAATCAAACCCAATTCTCAACCAAACAACACCAAAATTGACACACAAGTAGATAACATATAGGAGAATAGATTTAGGGACTTAAACCTACATGTTAACAACACTAATGGGTTTAAAATGATGGCAAAGTTCAATATTAAAATCTGGAAATATCAGAAATTAATGCACAGTTTCAGGAATTTAGAAAATGACAAACAATTAATGAAAATAGCTTTAAAATGTGATTTAAAAGGTTGGTAACGTAATTACATGTTGTGTACGTGTCCCAGGGTCCATCATGTGTTCATTAAAATGACACAATCGTGTCCAATACAAAGAAAAACTCAAAACAGACACAACAGTGCACTGTCCAGTGCACTATCTCGTGCACACGTACACTCCTGTCGTGCACACGACACAGGACACTTCGTGTCTCGTGCTCGTGTCAGTAGGTTCACCTAGTGTCCAGCTAAGTGTCTAAGCACCTGCACTGAGTCCTAAAGTGTCGTGTCCTGCGATACAGAGCCGTATTAGTGCACTATCTCACGTGTGCACTGCACAGTGTGAATTTAGTGCGACACTAAAATCACTCACGACATGCCACGTGGACACGTGAGACTTGACACGTGGCGTATCAGTCATAGCCTCATGGCTTGTGTCGAGTCTCGTGTCATAATAATGTGTGTCGTGTCCTCCAGAGCCCCCGAACAGCAGGGGATCCAATCCCGAGCGCGCGCGCACGTGTCCACGCATGTCCATGCATCGAAACCGACACAGCCCGACACAAACAACACCCTAGAGGAACATAAATACCTAAGCAACATCACAAACAAACTTCCTATTCAAAAACTTCCTAGAAATTAGGTCAAAAAGTCTACTGAGGCATTTCTACAACAGTTTGGGGACGAGTCTGATACGTGTCTAAACGGACACGAAACTATTGAAACCCGACACGAAACTATTACAAACACTTAGGGGACACCTAGGGCTTCCTGAATATGTAAAGAAATCAGAAATTCATGGAGAAATGGAGAAGTTACCTATTCTTGAACTTTCTATAAAAACCCCCTTTTCAATAGCTCTTCTCTTGATGTCCCAATCTACTCAAATCACATCAAACTGAAATGGAACTTCAAAATCAGCAAGAATAGGTATATTAGATCCTAATGGAAGAGATTTGAATGAAAAAGGAAATGGAATGGGAACCTAGGGATCAAAAGAAGTAGGAACAAACCTTTCCTTAAAATTTGAGCTTTCCTAAGGAAGAGGCAACCCTAAAAATTAGGAGAGTACTTATAGGGTGATGTTCCCAATGTAGATAGGGTGGCCGGCCAAGTGAGTCTAGGCTAGGGTTTTGGAATTTGTCTTGGGCTTTGGGCCAACCTACAAGGCTATGACTTGAATTGATTTAATAAAGGTTCTAAATCATAAGCCATGACTTATGACTTTCTAATTCCTATTGCTAATTAGAGTCTAATGACCTAACCAAGGATTAGGCTAGGTTAGAATAGAGTCATATAACCTTACCAAGTCCATACTAACTAGGGTTAGCATCTAGGTTGGTCTACGAGGATCAAGACTAGCCAAAAACAATCTAGTTCAAACAATTCCAAAATAATTCATAAAAATTCCCATAAATTCAAATAAATTCTAATAAATTCAAATAACCCCAAAAATGACAAAAATACCCTCATATGGAAAACTGGGTGTTACACGTTAAAACGGTATCAAAAGTCTGATAGTCATGCCCTTCTACTAGCTGTAGAATCTCCAAATGAAGTCCCTGCTGGAACCTCATCGCCTTCTCTGGCTCTGTAGCAACCATCGTCGGTGCAAACCGACTCAGTCTGCAGAACTCTGCTGCATATCCATCCACCTTCCTCCCGGCCTGCTTGAGACTGATAAACCTCTGCTGAAGCTCATACCGTGCTACCACGCCAAAGTACTTGGCCTTAAATCTGGTACGGAAGCTATCCCAGGGAACAGGACGCCTCAGTCCAACCTCTTCTGATGCCCACCAATCGCAGAAGAGATCCTGAAGTATCAGTCTGACATGATTAACCTTCTCTTCTGCTGGAACCTTAGCTACAGTCAATATGGCCTCAGTATCCTGAAGCCATGCATCCGCCATAATGGAGCCCTCCGTGCCGTCAAAATACCTCGGGTTAAGTCGACAAAACCTTTCCGATGCTCCCGAATCATTTCTAACACTTCTCTCAAGGGCCAATTGCAACCCCTGATTCAGTAGCACATTCTGTTCCTGCTGTCGGGTCTGCTATTGCTGATGAGCTGTCACCTGTCGCTGCTGAGTGGCCAAGAATCCCTGGATGACCTCCAGGAGTGTAGTAGCATCAGGTACTGGCGTCGCTGCTGGCACCACGGGGGGTGCAGGAGTTTCCAGAACCTGCGATTCCATCGTCTCTGATATCACTTCCACTCGGATCTGATCAGGAGATTGCACTCCTTCTGGTTGTTGCCCCATCGAGCCATGCTCTACTGGTTGTTCCTCCATTTTTTTCTCGCCAGCTACTGAGAAAGAAGCACCCCTATATGGAAAGGTACATGATATTAATTGTCAGGACGAGGAAGATTCGAGGATACAATTCAGGGGATCAATCAAGGTGAGGAAAGAGAAATCGACACAAGAGATTCAAAGGGAACAAGTTTTGATTGAGACTCCTATAATAGTATCACCCCACAAGTCTGAAAAGTCGAACCTGCAAGGGCCACCAATAAAACCTTGTCACGCCCCAGTACCAAAATACGGAGACGGACTAGGCCAGCTACTCCATATGAGGTATTCAAACGTCATACGGCGATCGTGGCTGTCAAGAGACAAGGGGATGTATGCTACATTCAAGTCATTTAAGGTCACACAGAACATCTACGTCTCAATCATTCAAAGCAAAAAAACATCAATTAATGAACATATAAGAGAAAGCAGTAAGGCGTCCCTGATGCTTTACCAAAATGGCCATGGGGTTCTAGCTTTATAAGGTAGCTAGCCCAGAGAGTCAAGGTTACTTAATTGTATTCAACTGCAGTCTGATTTAATTACAATTGTGCAAAAGACAAAATGTCTAGATTAGCCGGCTAAACAGGTGCCGGTAGCTAAACGCCAGGACATAAATAAAGATACAAGAGTGGTGGAGAAGAAACCCACTCGAGTCCCCCGCCAGTCATGCTCCTAGTATGCACCATTGACGTCAGGGAAGAAAGTCGGATCCTCAGGCTCTGCTACGTGATCTGGCCAAACAAAACCAGCCGGGTCAGCCCCGAAATAGCAAGTACCACAAGGGAGCACAAAAGAGTGAGATAAAATCCAGTCATAAAATAATAATAATAGTAAGCTTCCGATCGTAACCTCGGTCCACAGCCTGTCCTAGCGCGATATACCAACCCAACAACCAAATAAGGACATGGGTTGGACCACGCACCATGACAGTCCGTGTCCCTCGGGTACTAGCAGAAGGCCCAAGCACAGTCAAGTCATTTTTCAAGCGGCCATTCATTCCTGCGGCTTTCTATATTTGGTGGAGTTATCCCCGTTATACTGATTAAAAGGAAACCTCAGATCGTGTCAACCCAGCAGGGCTAGCCAAACCATAAGACTTATAACAATTTGATTATGCACCAGTCCCCCAAAGGGCTACTGCGCTAAAACATTTAACATATACCTCTTAGGAGTCAGATATAGCTATTCGCTATAGGCGAATGAAACCATATTCGTGGCGGCCAACCCGGCACGTCAGAACAGGACCTGGGGTGCCTAGTATGGCACGATCTCGGGATTCTTCCCACCCAATGCATCTACTAAGTAAGTTGCCTAGTTAATCCCTAGGTTATCCTCAGAGTTCACATATCGTGGTCACATGTTCACTCCCTTAGATGTCGTACATCGTACGAGTACTCCAAGAAGGGATCCGTACTGGCTCAAGGAATTCATACGTATGTTTTTCCCTTCTTGGTGTAATGCAACACACAACACATACCACGTCCGTGCCAACGACCATTACTATGTAAATGCTGGACTCTTGGGAGTACTGACAGGTATCACGAAGGAACACTTAGCGCGTAGGATAGCACCTCGGTGCTCACATAGGTTGTACCATTGTACACACATAGGATCATCCAGTCTTCACATAGGTAGTCAGACTAGAAATGAAGACTAATACATAAGGGAACATGCGGCCATGACTCATGCGGCTGGAAAATATAGGCGCATGTGGCTGGAAAAGAGTCATGCATATGTGGCCCGAAAGAAAGGAGCGCATGCGGCTCAAGGAGCTACGTCCCATGCGGCTAGAGAGTCGCTGGGCCTATGCGGCTGGAACTGCCAGCGCCATGCTGCTGGAAAAATGGTCAAGGCTCATGCGGATGGAGGGTGAGATCTCATGCGGCTGGAGGAGAACAAAATCCATGCGGCCAGGAAACGAAATCCATGCGGCAGCGTTTCTAAAGTAGACTTCTGCGGCTCAAATACTTATATGGCTACCTTTCTTATGCGACTGCAAAATGCCATGCGGTCGAAAATGCCCAACACTATGCGGCTTTATGCAGCTCAGACGCTCATGCGGCTGAGAATTGCACATACGGCTTCAATGCTCATGCGGTTGCTTTGCTCATGCAGCTGCTTTGCTCATGCGGCTGGGAACTGCTCATCTTCCCTGCCAGAGCCTGCGTAGGCGAACCACGGAGAACCCAAATATTGCTTCGGCCATAACTTCCTCCAAAACAGGTCGAAATCTAACTTTACAAAGGTCAAAACTGTGTAGAATCAAAATTCCTACAACATAGGACCATTGGTTTTCGAAAATAGCCAAGTTTGATAGATCAAAACCATGAAAACCCTAGATTTTAGGAACTTAGATCTACACAAATCTAGCCATTAAAACTAAAGACTTCAAGAACTAAACTTGCAGAGAATGATGAGAAGAACATTATAGATAAATAATAACAAGAAAATCAAAAATGAAAAATTTGCTAATCTCCACTTCTGAGAAAGGTGTACTTGCCTATGGAGTGGTGGTTGGGGGAAATAAATAGAGGAGTGAATGAGGGGAGAGAATGAGGAAGAGGTTATAAATAGGGTTGGTTAATGGAAACCCAAATCCCTAATCTCTAATCTATATCCATTCCACTAATGACAAGCCTAAGAGCTACTTGCAACCTTTAATAACATACAGAAAATACACATGCTAAATTCGGATACCGTATACGGAATCCATAAAAAAAATACGTATATCGGGATCGGGGAGTGACATCTCTATCCTCCTTAGAAAAATTCCGTCCTCAGAATTTCAGTCAAGAAAGAGGTATCCGGGCAAGCAAGGTACAATTACAATCTACGCTAACAACCTATCATTAGCAATCATTGATCATATATTTCAAAATCTACCAAGGCATGAGGAGAAACATACCTTCCGAGTCGAACAAGTACGGATACCGAGATTTAATCTCGTCCTCGCACTCCCAGGTCGACTCTCCCGGAGAGTGATGGCCCCAAGCGACACAGACAAGACTAATAGTCCGGTTCTTGAGCATCTTCTCCCGCCGGTCCAAAATATACACGGGTTGTTCCTCGTATGTTAGGTCGGTACCAACGACTAACTCCGAATGGTCGAGGACATGACTTAGATCCGGGACATACCCACGTAACTGAGATACATGAGACACATCATGTACGCCAGATAGCGAAGGAGGAAGGGCAAACCGATAAGCTACATCGCCTACCCGAACGAGAATCTCTAAAGGACCAACGAATCTCGGACTAATCTTTCCTCGAGTTCCAAATCTAATGACACCCCGAGTCGACAAAATCTGCAGAAACACTTGGTCACCGACACCAAACTCTAGAGGTCTTCGATGCTGATCTGCCCAGTGGCGGTGTCTGTCTTGCACGACTCGAAGCCGCTCTCTGATCAACTTGACTGTTTCTACGGTCTACGTGATCATCTCTGGTCCCAACAATTTTCGTTCGCCCACATCGTCCCATGCCAAAGGGGACCGGCACTTCCTTTCATATAATGCTTCAAACGGCGCCATCTGTATACTTGCCCGATAACTATTATTGTAAGAGAACTCTACTAAATGAAGATGATCTTCCCAAGTTCCGCCAAAGTCTAAGGTACAAGCCCGTAGCATATCTTCCAAGGTCTGAATGGTTCTCTACGATTGTCCGTCCGTCTGCGGATGATAAGCTGTGCTGAACCTTAACTTGGTGCCCAGGCTTTGGTGCAAACTTTGCCAAAAGTGAGAGGTGAACCGTGTGTCTCGATCTGATACTATGCTGACTGGAATACCATGCAGCCTCATAATCTGCTTCATATACATTTTTGCCAGCTGCTCAGTAGACTGCCCTACGCTGAAAGGAAGAAAATGTGCAACCTTCATGAGCCGATCCACTATTACCCAATAAAACCTTGTCACAAAGTCCATCGTGATGTGCTCCCACTTCCACTCTGGAATGGGAAGCGGCTGTAACAATCCTGCTGGCCTCTGCTGCTCTGCCTTCACTTGCTGACACACTAGACATCGGAATACGAATCTCGCTATCTCCCTCTTCATGCCATTCCACCAAAAGTGCTGCTTCATATCCTGGTACATCTTTGTTCCTCCGGGATGAATAGAATAAGGGGAACTATAAGCTTCTGTCATAACTTCATGTCGTAGGTCTCTACCTGGTACACAAAGACGGTTTCCGAACCTGAGTGTACCATCCTCATGGATTACTAACTCCTTTCTGAGACCTGATTTACACTCCGATCGAAGCTTCTGGATTCACGGATTCTCTGCCTAAGCTGCTCTGATCCTCTCTACTAAAGTAGACTGAATCTGCAAACTGGTCATAACTCCTGTATCTTGTGGCAAGATCACTTCAATTTCCATTTCCTGAAGATCTTCTAAAATATGCCTCTGCATGGTTAGAATGAATGTACCACCTCTCCTGCTCAAGGCATCTGCTACCACATTCGCCTTGCCTGGATGATACTGAAGATTTACATCAAAGTCTTTCAACAATTCCAACCACCTCCTCTGTCTCATGTTCAGGTCTCTCTGGGTAAACACATACTTTAAGCTCTTATGATCAGTGTAAATCTCCACTCGATCCCCATATAAGTAGTGCCTCCATAACTTAAGCGAAAATACTACTGCTGCTAATTCCAGGTCGTGAGTTGGATAGTTCTTCTCATGATCTCGAAGTTGTCGAGATGCATATGCTATCACCTTACCATGCTGCATCAATACACATCCAAGCCCCTTTTCGGAGGCGTCATAATATACTGTAAACCCTTCCGATCCTACTAGAAGTGTCAAGATCGGGGTTGAGATTAATCTCTTCTTCAACTCTTCAAATGATGCCTGACACTCTGTCGACCAAACAAACTCTACGTCCTTACGCGTCAAACGTGTCAAGGGTGCCAAAATCCTGGGGAAGTCTGCCACGGACCTCCGGTAGTAACCTGCCAATCCCAAGAAACTACGCACTTCTGCTACCGTTTTCGGAACTGGCCAATTATCCACTGCCTCAACCTTCTTCGGGTCTACTGACACTCCTGCTCCAGAAATAATGTGCCCCAGGAACGAAATATGATCCAACCAGAACTCACATTTGTTAAGCTTTGCATAAAGTTGATGCTCCCTCAAGGTCTGCAAAACTGTCCGAAGCGGCTTTTCATGTTCCTCCTCACTACTAGAATAGACGAGGATATCATCTATAAACACTACTACAAACTTATCCTAATAGGGCAGAAAGATGCGGTTCATCAAATCCATGAATACTGCTGGGGCATTAGTCAGTCCAAATGGCATCACCAGAAACTCGTAATGTCCATATCGTGATCTAAAGGCTGTCTTGGGTATGTCCTGCTCCTGGACCCTCACTTGATAATATCCAGATCGAAGATCAATCTTAGAGAAGATGCAAGCCTTACTCAATTGCTCAAACAAATCATCAATCCGCGGTAGCGGATACTTGTTCTTCACTGTCACTGCATTCAACTGCCGGTAATCAATGCACATCCGTGTCAATCCATCCTTCTTAGGCACTAAAATCACCGGTGCTGCCCAGGGCGAATTACTGTCTCTGATAAACTGCTTCGCCTTCAATTCTTCTTCATGCTGGTACAACTTGTCCAACTCTGACTGCGACATCCTGTAAACTCTATCGACCTTAGGCTCTGTCCCAGGATTCAGCTCAATGCAAAACTCCACATCTCTGACGGGTGGCAAACCTGGAAGCTCATCTAGAAATACATCGGCAAACTCTCTGACTACTCTGGGAATCTTCTCCTGCTCTGACAATGCTTCTGCAACGATGCCCTTGGGTCGATCCTCCAATGATCGAACAAAGACAAACTCCTCTACGCCAGGTACATTAAACACTACCCTACCTCCCCGACAATCTATCGTCGCATGACTGTCTCTCAACCAGTCCATGCCTAGGACAACGTCAAACTTGCCCATAGGGAACTCAATCAAAGATGCGGGCAATAATCGCCCTCTCACTATAACTGGACACGCTAAGCATGTAGGAACGAAATCGTAAAACACAATACTCTAGAGGGGGGTGAATAGAGTTGGCAGCGGAATAATGCTAATTAAAAAAGGTTAGCAGCAAGATCACAGAATAATAATCACAACTAAATAATGTAAAGGCAGAGATAAGAAAGCAAACGCAAAGACAGCGATATATACTGGTTTTCCTCTGTTGAGGACTAATCCAGTCGGTAGAACTCTTGCTACCAGTTGAATCCACTATTGGCAAAACCGCAAGTTTTCTTACGAAGTCCTTGAAACTTCTACAACGCGAGCTTTGATGCGAAGAACTCGTCCAACTTCAATTGTGAAGTGGTATTCTTCTAATCAAGCCTTCTGATTACAATCACTCAGAAACTTCTAGACCGCACCGCACTGGAAAATCGACTAGAGGATTGTAATTGGCTTGGGATCTGAAATTTAAAGCTCAAGAAAACTCTTTGGAAGACTGAAAGCTTTAGATAGAGAGAAGATTGAAAGTGAATGAGTGAGTTGAAATGATCGAAATCCTTCTCTATTTATAGGAGTTCCAAAGACAGAATTCTGGCAGAATTCGGGCAGAACTCGATGAGGAAATCTCGGTCAAATCCGCAACTGCAGGAGGACCAAGTTCCAAAGAATTCAAAAATCAAAACGGCCGCTAACCGAACTCTGGCCGAACTCTGGCCGAGTTCTGTCAGGGTTAGGTTAGGTTTTTAAAAATAGTTTTTGGGATTTTTGAAAACCTTTTTGAAAACCTTTTTGAAGCTTTTGTTAATATGAATGTTTTTCAAAACTAAGGACATTTTAAAAATATTTTGAAATTATTTTGGAATAGCCTATTTGCCAGTACGACTCGGTGTACAACGTATTCCTATACTCAATAAAATAAAAAATACATTGCTCAAAGAAAAACAGACTCGAACAGGCAAACATCACTTCGGTCTTGAACTGTGTAGATAGCTGTTCTTGATCATGTCCAAGAGTTCGAGATATCCTGACTAGCTTCATATATCGAGACAGAGTTTGATCAATTATTAAAATCAGTTTGACCATATGACCAATGGGCCAACAATCTTTTCCTTTTTGATAATTGACAAACTATGAATGATATAACATTTAAGCTTGGAATAAAATCAAAAATTGTTCATGTCCTGCATTTTCTCAAAAGAATATTAGATCTTTATTTTTCTCCCCCGTTGTCACTTAGCAAAATAATTGCAAAAGAGAAAAACTCTCCCGCAATCAATGCATAAATAACAAACAGTGAAGAAACACAAGAAATTAATTATGATAAATGGTAGAAATATTAAAGAAATTAGAATGACATCACAGGCATGTATTTATCTCAGGCAGTTTATAACAGAGAAATATTTCACAGACAGTTTATTAAAGCAGATAATATGCTATAACTAAGTAAATAAACTGATGTGAACCATAAACTACGCATCTCATAAAGATAAAAGGATGTTCAGAAGACATCAATAAAATAAATCCAGTACAAGTCCTCAAAAGAAATACTGATAATAAAGTCTAGAAAGATAGAAAACTTGGAATGTCGGAGCATTTCCAAGTATACAGAAGATAATATCTAAGTCTCAAAAATTAGATAACATATCACAACTCCTCATCATCATCATCATCATCATCAGCATGACCGACATGTCCAGAAGGACCAGCTGCAGAGGTACCAGCACCAAAAGCGTGAGGAGGGGCGCCAGTGTAAAACTCACCGACATAGTCTCGAGGAGGTGCACGGTAAGAACGGTACCAATCATATGCGTTATCGGGCTGAAAGTAGGCATGAACAGCCTCATCCTCACAGCGGTAACCAGAGAAAGCTGGATCTCCAAGATTAGAACCGACAGAATGTCCAGTCTGAGCAAATCAAAGATCAGCTAAAGAATTTGCAATCGCCTGATAACGGGTGACGTCGCGGAACTCACGTTCGTGAGCCATATCCGTCATCAAGACGTGCAAATCAGAAAGGTGCTGGTGTATGCCCTCAAAGGTCATGGCATACTGCTGAGGAGCTGGAGGAGGTGGAGCAGTAGCAGGAGCAGTAGGAGGAGCAGCAGTAGTCGTACTGTGACGAGATAACTTGAGAAACTTGGGCTCAGGGTCTTGAGTACAAGTAGATAAATCAATATCGAAATGCTGAAAGATGCGTGGGAGAATCATCGCATAAGAGAGATTTCTATCTCTTACACGACAACGTCCCATCATCTAGATAATGGTCTTAGGGGCAGAAAAAGGTATCCCCTTAAGAATGTGATACATAGCAGATAATTCAAGAGACGTGACATCATCCTTTGAAGTAGACTTCGGAAGGAGAGTAGAGTAAATGATACGATGCAATTCATAATTAAACAAGTTCAAGTTGTTTGCCTTGAACTTTCCAGAGCGAACTCGATCAGGTGCACAGAGTTCAGCTTTGAAACTAGTAAGTGTCGTACCGTCAGGGAAATCTAATTCAGTGATATCAACAAGCGGTTCACCTTCGTTAGGAATACCAAGAATTTATGCTAAGATAACATCATTGAAATTGATATCTAATCCTCCAACACGAGTACTTACGTCAAACGTGTTTAATATAATATTGCAGTAGAACAGTCTAATGGCATTAGTTGCTACGGGGAAACAAAGTTTAACAAAATATTGTAACCCTAATGCCTCCAAGTAAGGACGGTGTTCTAGAAATACAGTCCACTTGATAGGAGCACCTGTGCATATAGATCTCATGGAAAAGTCTCCATACCATAGTAGGGCTTGATCTAGGGTTTGAAAGTAAAACCCGTCGAATGCGCCATCGCTAGATTGGACTGGCGAAAAGAGGAAATCCGTGGGTGGATTCGAAGATGAACCTTCCTCACTAGGATTGGTTGTCTTCTTCCTCTTGAAGGGGTTAAATCCCTTAGGTGCCATTTGTGCAATAAAATTAAATATGCACGAAATTGAAAGGAGGGAAAATACGGAGTTATACCTCCCGAGATTTGAGTATGTTGTAGAGGACAACGATCTCCGCACGAATCCAAAGTTTGAATTCATATTAAACTTTATGTTGTGCAAGGTTTAACATTATAAATACTACTTTAACTAAATTCTCAAATTTTTACAGAATTTATTATTTTTATTTTATTATTGTTTTCGAACTTAATTAATGGGTCAAATTTGAAGAAGTCATATGTGGTATTGACATAGGACCTTTTGTGAAAGGGTTCCCCTATTGATAATATAATTATAGCAATATATAAGTATTTATAGATAAATTTTAGAATTTAAATATATTATTTTATTATAATTGTAAAGTATTTACGAGAGATTTTGTTACCTATATGTACTAATATAATAGATGTAGTGTCGTAGCAACGTTATGACAACTAGGAGTCATAAATACTCGTATAATTTATATATGGTATGTTGATATAGAATATTAAATATAGTGTATTATTATAGATGAGCTTGGGAGGATCGACAAGGACACCGGAGTTGGACAGGCCTACCCGCAGACAGCAGTTACAGGCAAGCGTGCCTTGCCATCGTTACAGATCTTTCTTTTCTGTCTTATTTTTTTATTAGCATTGTATGACGTAGGACGTTGATACTTAGTGTCCGTTTATAGACGGGTACCGATGTCATGATAGTGACATCGAGTATTGACATTAGGCATTACGTATATAATGATGTGTCCATTGACACGATTGACCACAAGACACCGACACATTCATGATGCGAGGTTTACATGACTATTCGTGGTATTGACCTCGTGTTAGCATTCTAGATTTCTTTATCAGAATTGTTTTTACTTTTGAGATAGCTGTACAGACTTTTCATTGCTAGATTCTAGACATAGGGATTGGAGAAAACTTGACTACAATATCAGACATATTGTCGTGTTTCCCATCGTTTAGTGACCTTTATCTCTGTAGCAGAGTAAAGGATTATCACTGTCGAGAATTAATTGTCCTTGGTGCCACGACACAGGTAGTGGGGACTGAAGAACAGATGGTAACTCTAGAGGGGGGTGAATAGAGTTTATAGCGATAATAGCCAATTAAAAAAATAAACTCTTTCACAAGCTAAAATTAATCAGAGTAAATACGGAAATAAATAAGGAGCAAGAAAGCATACGCAAACACAGCCGATTTTAACCTGGTTTCCCTCGTGGAGGACTAGTCCAGGCCTGAGAACTCTAGCTCCGGATTAAATCCACTATTTGTGAAATAGTAGTTACACCCCGTGCCTTTTCTTCAGAAGAGCACGCCAACTTCTTACAAAGATCGCAGTGGCGATGCTTGGAATTTTCCAAGCGACTTCTTGAACTCTCGCACAAACTCCTAACTGAAAAATGTTGAGCACTTGAGGCTTAGGGAGCTTGTGGCTAGTAGATGAAGAAGGGTATGGCTTGTATTGAGCTTTAGAGAGAAGAGAAGAAAAGATTGGATGAATGAAAATGAGAGAATTCATAGCCTATTTATAGGATACTAGTAGGCAGAATTCGGCCAGAATTCTGGCAGGAATTTTCAAATATTTGGCCGTTGGACAACTTGCAACCAGCCAACCCTAAAAATTAGGGTACTGATTTTTAGGGGACAGAGTTCGGCCCGAACTCTGTGTGGAGGCAGAGTTTGGCCAGAACTCTGTCTCCAGAGCACAGAATAGGTTTTTGGTCCAATGGGCTTATGTGGAGCTTTTGGATTTTGGGTAGCTTATAGGTTAAGTCTCAAGAGCTCAGCACAACTCAGCTTACATAAGTCTAGACTCAATAAATTTATAAAATACAGACTCAAAAAATGACTTGTAATACAAAACTAGGCTGTCGTCTGACTTGAGCTGGATGAAGTCTTCATGTGTCGTATTGAATTATCACAAGTATTATTTAGTCAATTCTATCAATATTTGGTTGACTTTGACTTTGTGTCAACAATCTCCCCCATATTGATAATTGACAAAATAATAATTGTATATTCAATATTCATACGTGGACACATTTAAGAACAAAAAAGCATAGCCCCCCCATAATCAGTGCCAAGCTTAAAATATAGCTACCCCGTAATCATTGCTTTGAATCCTGTTGGCCTGATAAGAACATTCTCCCAAAAGCACAGATACAAAGAAAATAATATGGAATATACAAATAATATGGAATATACAAATATCTTCCCCTTTTGGCATTTAGCAATTTAACCATAATCAAATAAGAACTGGCAATCACACCAAAAGATAATAGAAGAAACTGCATATAAACTGATAGAACTAGTAAATGTCTCAAGAGTCACAACTCATAATAAGTCTAATACGACCAAAATACATAAAAACAACTAAGCAACTAAAATCAAAATGCATAATCCATAAGCTATGATCCTCAGTAGCAGCGGTAAGTAGAAGCCATATCCATCATCGAGCTCGTGAAGGCCCAGCGTCGTCTGATGGATCAGTAAAGGAACGACGTGGGTCCACGAAGGCCGCATTCGGATCCAAGTAGCGAATAACCCACGGGTCATCGATACAATATCCCTCACGACCAGGGTCTCGCTCCATAGGAATGGGCATGGAAGGATGGCGAGACATGGAATACCGAATATCGTGCAGCGAGTTGCTGATGGCACTCATCTGCAAGGTAGTCCGGTAATTCAGCTGAGTCCAGCGATCATCCTCCAAGGTGAAACGATCGCGGAGCATGGTCTGAAGAGACTCGAGAGTGGCAGGAGGAGGAGGAGGATCCTGTCCCAAAGGAGGGGCATCTGGCTCATCATCAGAATGCTCAGACTCGACTGGTGAGCCAACGGCCGCCTGAAGCCTCCTTGCCTTAGAGAGGAAGGCAGGGGCAGGTAAGAATGGACACTCATCAAGGGGTACATGAAATACACGAAAGATCATAGGAAGATATAATGCATAAACCAAGGATCTTGGTTTCTTCCTAGAATTAATCATCCAATCCATCATTGTACGTGGAAGATCAAATGGTACATGAAAGTGGAGGTGATATAAGGCCGAGATTTCAAAGTAGGTGACTTCATCGGTGGAACCCGCTTTGGGTAGAATGGTGTTAAAGATAATCCGATGAAGTTCATAGAAATAGGGATTGAGATATTTGGCCAAAAGCTTACGAGGACGTATGTTCGGGGTACACAAGTCGTCCTTGAAGCTTTCAAGTGAAGACCCATCGAGAAATTGAAATGATCGAGCTTCAACAAGCTTTTCCCATGAGTTTGGCTCTTGGAGTTCAAGGTATTCGGCCAAATCGAAATCGTCAAAAGAGATATCAATTCCCGCAACCTGTGAATAAATATGTGAATCATCATGGGTGAGGTTGCAGTAGAACATTTGAATAGAACTAGGATAAATGACCGAGTTTGTGGTGACAAGTTCATCAAGGCAAAGGTCATAAAAAAGTGCATCATATTGAGAGAAAATAGTAAAATTGATTGGGTGTCCCGCAAACACCGGACGTGTCTGAAAATCACTAAACCAATCATTTGATGCGTCGAGTGATACAAATATTCGGTCGTCAAAAGTGTTTGGGTCATGTGGACGTGGAGGATTGAACAACGGATGGATAGGTGGTTGTTGTTCAACGGTCGGTGCAACGGGTGGTGCAACGGGCAGTTCAACGCGAGGAGGAGCATTCGACGAGGATGCTCCCTCGGTCCGAAGTCTCTTCCCACGATTGAACAAACGTGGAGCCATAACACAATAAAGATAATGAAAGAAACTGATATATAGAAAAGTACTAAATTATACTTCAAAGTAGTGATGAACAATGAAAGAGAATTGAAAGAGAAGCCTTCTCCTTTAGTTTGGGGATGAGATGAGCTCTAGAAGGGAGAAATTAGGGTTAGGGTTTTGAGAAAAAGAGTTTGGAGAAGTGGAAAAGGTGGCAATGGAGGAGAAAAAGGAGAGGATCCCAAAAATAGGTGAAGGGTTTCAATTGGTCTGAATCAATAATGGCCATTGGATCTATAATTTGATCAACGGCTGAGGCTGTTCCCGGTTCTGGAACAGCAAGGCCGAATTCGGCCCGAACTCTGGTAAGGGCAGAATTCGGCCCGAATTCCGAATTCTGGTGACAGAACTGGAATCAGGCTAAAAAATTGGTTAAGTAAAAAAAGATCAAAATAAAAGTGAATACAAGAACAGATCCAAGTGATAAACAAAGAATGACAGAGAGTGAACTCGAAGCAGCAAGGTGAAGTTAAAAAATTAATATTTTAGCAAGTGATAAATAAAAATGAACTGTGTAATAAACAAGGAATTATATCGTAATTCAATATTTTGAAGCTGCCATGGGTTAGCTGCAGGGGCCGGATCCCAGCTAGCGGTAGTCCTGAGGACTAGTGCACCGTGTCGCTTAGGCTTTTACGCCTTGTTGTCAGAAGGACCCATTCGGCTTGTACCCATAGCAAGTTCATCATAAGAGAATCACGACATACTCGATATTTACGCAGGTTTATTTTAATTTATAACAGCTTCATCCAAAATTCTAAGTTCACGACAAAGAAAATTGAAGCGCTCTTCGGATAATAGTTTTATAAAGAAATCTGCTAACTGATGATCAGTGTCAATAAATTCTAAGTTAATCGTGCCATTTTGCTGATGATCACGCAAGAAGTGGTAACGTATTTCAATGTGCTTCATGCATGAGTGACAAATGGGGTTCTTAGTCAGATTTATAGCACTAGTATTGTCACAAAAGATTGGAATGTGCAAGAAAGATAAGTTATAGTCTTCAAGGGTTTGCTTCATCCACAGAATTTGTGCACAACAACGCACAGCTACGATGTATTCAGCTTCTGTTGTGGATAGTACGACAGAATTTTGCTTCTTGCTAAACCAAGAGACTAAAGCCTTTCCTAATAAATGACACGTACCGCTCGTACTTTTACGGTCGACCTTGCATCCAGCGAAATCAGCATCAGAGTAACCAATGAGGTCAAATGATGTTGACTTGGGATACCATAGGTCCACTGTAACCGTACCCTTAACGTATCGAAAGATACGCTTAACAGCAGTCATATGTGATTCCTTAGGATTTGCTTGATATCTAGCACACAGGCAAACGCTAAACATAATATCAGGGCGACTAGCAGTAAGATAGAGTAGACTGCCTATCATACCTCGATACTTACGTTGATCTACGGGTTTGCCGCTATCATCTGGTTCAAGTTTAGTTGAAGTAGCCATTGGAGTGCTGATTGGTTTGATGTTGTCAAGGTCGAATTTCTTCAGCATGTCCTTTGTATACTTCGACTGACAGATGAAGGTTCCATTTGACATTTGTTTGACTTGCAGTCCAAAAAAGTAGTTGAGCTCTCCCATCATGCTCATCTCAAACTCGGTCTGCATACACTTGGCAAAATCTTGACAGAGGGTTTCATCAGTAGAACCAAATATAATATCATCTACGTATATTTGTACTAAAAGAATAGAGTCTTTGAAAGATTTTATGAAAAGTGTGGTGTCAATTTTCCCTTTTGAAAAACCTTTCTCAAGCAAGAAATTGCTTAGCCATTCATAACAAGCTCTAGGGGCTTGTTTGAGGCCATACAGCACTTTCTTTAGCTTGAACACGTGGTCGGGAAATTTGTGATTTTCAAAACCAGGGGGTTGTTTTACATAAACTTTCTCCTTAATAAATCCATTCAAGAAAGCACTTTTAACATCCATTTGAAATAATTTGAAATTTTGAAAATTTGTAAATGCACAAAGCATCCGAATGGATTCCAATCTAGCAACAGGAGCATACGTCTCATCATAGTCGATACATTCCTCTTGGTTGTATCCTTGGGCTGCTAGACGAGCTTTGTTGCGTGTGACTGAACCATCTTCATTCACTTTGTTTCTAAAAACCCATTTAGTACCAATAATCGAGTAATTAGCCGGTCTAGGAATGAGTTCCCATACTTGGCTCCTCTCAAATTGGTTGAGTTCCTCTTGCATAGCAGAAATCCAAAATTCATCATTGAAAGCTTCTAAAATGTTCTTCGGCTCAATTTGTAAAATAAAGGCAGTGCTAGCAATAGAGTCTCTTAATGATGATCTAGTAGTTACTCCACGTGAAACCTCACCAATCACCAAATTTTCTGGATGTGATGGCTTGAAAGAGAATTTCTTTGGCAAGCCCTCCAGAGAATTAGTTTCGGTTGTGGTATTCATTAGAGTAGAAGTTGATGGCTCAACGTCATCATCAAGAGTAGCTGCTGCACTGTTATCTTCATCAAAAGTCACATTTGTAGACTCTTCCACAATTAATGAGCATTTGTTAAATACTCTATATCCCTTGCTCTTGGCAGCATAGCTAAGGAAAATACCATCGTCACCTTTGGCATCAAATTTGCCTAAGTTGTCTTTGGTATTAAGGATAAAGCATCTACAACCAAAAACTCTAAAATAAGAAACATTTGGGGTTCTCCCAAACCAAAGCTCATAGGGTGTTTTCTTCGTAATAGGACGAATAAGCACCCTATTTAAAATGTGGCATGCTGTACTGACAGCTTCAGCCCAAAAGTATTTTGAAAGTAAAAACTTGTTCAACATGACTCTAGCTATATCGCCAAGAGTCCTATTCTTCCTCTCCACAACACCATTTTTTTGAGGAGTTCTTGGACAAGAAAACTCATGATCAAAACCATTAGAATCACAAAACTTTTCAAAACTAGAATTTTTGAATTCGCCTCCGTGATCACTTCGGATTCGAGTAATCATGTAGCCTTTTTCGTTTTGAACTTTTTTAACAAAAATCTTGAAAACCGAAATAGCATCACTTTTATTTGTAAGAAAGAAAACCCAAGTAAATCTAGAAAAGTCATCAACAATAACAAAGGCATAGAATTTTCCACCAAGACTGGCTACTCTACTAGGGCCAAATAAATCTATATGGAGTAGTTGCAGGGGTCTAGTAGTACTTACAGAGTTAATGGAATGAAATAAGGACTTGGTTGCCTTATTCAATTCATATTCGGCACATACCGTGTCCTTTTTGAATGTGATGTCGGGCAAGCCTCTAACTAGCTTCTTAGTCGATAGCCTGGATATAGTATCCATATTGGCATGACCAAGACGCTGGTGCCATAGTAATCTTTCATCCTTATGAGCATATAGACATCTACCGACATTGTCAGTATCTCTAGACAAATAAAAAATATAAATATTATCCTCTCTTATCCCTTCAAAAACGATGTCTCCTGTGACCTATCATAAATAAAGCATTTATTTTGTCCAAAGTTAATGTCATATCCATGGTCAGCAAGATGACTAATGCTAAGCAGGTTATGCTTTAACTCGGTCACTAGGCAGACATCTTTTATTACGGGAGAGAGAGGATGACCAATAATACCATTACCTATAATATAACCTTTTAGGTTGTTACCGAAGGATACATATCCTTCTCTCTTCATCGATAGTGATGCGAAAAGATTTGCGTCTCCCGTCATATGCCGCGAGCATCCACTATCGAGAATCCACTTACTCTTAGTTGAAGAGGGAAGGTCCACCTACATCAAGAGTAGATGTGACCTTTGGTACCCAAGTTCTTGAGGGCCCTGAAAAGTTAGTTTTCGGAAACCATGCATATATCTTTCTATCTACTAATCTTCTAATTCTATATTGTGGTGAAATGTGTCCATATAAACCATAATAAGTACATGTAGCATTCTTATTTATATTAGGAGCATGCTGATGATGTCTATAAGTAGGGTGATAAGGAGTAGTATGATGATATATAGAGTTAGCATGGTGATGATGACTATATATAGAGTGATGTGGAGTGGCATGGTGATATTGTCTATATGGAATAGCATGGTGATGTTGTCTATATGTAGAGTGATGGTGATTGTATTTTTATGCAACATAGTGATGATTGTATCTATGTGCAGCATGATGATTTTGTAACATATGAGAGTTATTTCTACGTGCATGTGGTTTGTATGCTTTGTGAAAGTGTGTGTATATGTATGTAAGATTCCGTGCTGCAGGTGGATGACGTGGGTGTTTTCCATGAAATATAAAAGAACAGAACAATTATCGGAGGACCGGACTTTTACTTCATGTTACAAACTCGCTTGTACAAAGAAAGCCTAGGGACGAAAACCTAGGTACAGCAGTCTAAGTACAATTGTTTATTTTAGATTCTAGGGGGGTGACGATAGAGGCTCGGGAAGGCGACGGCAGCCCTGCCTTACTCCTTGGACGATCGGTATGCAACCTTGGCTCCTGTGAAAAGATGGTTGGCGTTGATGAAGAAATGCTCTTCTTGCTCCTCTGTTGCTCTTCTGGCTTCTCTCTCTCTCTCTGTGTATTCTCTCTCTGACTATGGGGAGAAGTCTCTCCGTATATACGTATTTCTCTCTGTTATTGTATCTCTTTTTTGTATATTTTTGCAATAGAATGGTACCCTGCTATTTATAATAGTGGGATGTGATCATTAGGGTTGCCAATGAATGGCTCTTGGAGATGGTGGCGGCCTGGGGATTGATCAGTCCAGGCCGTTCGTTTCTGATTGTGACAAATTCGAGCCATTAGGTGTAGATTACACCAAATCCCATTAGCAATTAATGCTGATTGGAATAAATCTTCCTTATAATGATCTTCTGATATCTGCGAATAAATTAGATCTATTCTTCTGCCATATGTCCCAGATTATTAGGATTTGACCCAATCTTTAATGGCAGCAAATCTGAGGAATTAATTGGTTTAGGACACGTGTCCTAGGAGCTGCTGGAGGAATCTGGACCGCATGACGAGTGAGCCGCATATGAATTTAAGTCGCATATGGTTAAGCCCACGTGTCAGGGCTGTCTGGGAAGTAGCCCTTACTTGAGCCCTCGAACCACAGGGGAGTAATCCTTATGGGCCGCATAGGTACATATTCGCCTGAGCCGCATGGACATGATCCTCTTGAACCGCATGAGAAGTCCTCGCTCGAGTCGCATGAGGCTTTCTTGGCCTGAGCCGCATAGGACAGATTCATTCTGAACCGCATGAGAAGTTCTCTGCTCGAGCCGTATGAGGCTTTCTTGGCCTGAGCCGCATAGGATTCATTCTGAACCGCATGAGAAGTGAGCCGCATACGAACGCCCACGTGGCATTTTTATGGCTCTCAGGGGATTTGTGTCAGAGATCTCTTTTCTCTTCCCTAGAGATTCATCATTATGACAGAGTCATAATTACCTGTTTTTGTGTCAGCGCTGTCAACTTTTCAGAGGGGTCAGCCGTCAAAGCAATTAATGCCGCATGGGTCGGAGGGGAGCACTGTCAGGCCACGTGTCTTCTGAGCCGCATGGAATACCTCAGGCCGCATAGCTCCTTATGCCGCATGACTCCCTGAGCCGCATGGGCTTTCTGAGCCGCATGGGGTTCTTTTAGCCGCATGAGTCATTTTCTTTAGTATTTTCCATGCTTCTACAAGACCCCCTTCAAAGTTTTCAATTTGTAAAAATTGAAATACTTTGAATAAGAAGCATGGCTGTGTTCTTTTAGCTGCATATGTAATCCTGACCGCATAGAAGTCCTGGCCGCATGGATTGTTCAGCTGCAAAGGTGACTCAGCCGCAAGGGACTGTTCAGCCGCATAGCTTCTTGCCCCGTCATTATTTGCCACGTATGGCAATCTTTAGCACTTAAATGTTGTTGAATTTTTTTTATTTTTTTTTTCAGTGAACCTCCCAACCAACCAAGCAGGAGAGCTCCTTGTGGGTTCAGCTCAGTATGCCGCAGACGTACAGCTTGACGAGTTAATCCGTCATATAGGGGATCAGCTTCCCACTAATGAGCCTAGGAAGAGAGTGGCTGCTATTAATAAACAACCTTTCCGCTTTCTTTGTTCAATGATGAATTCGGGAAAGTTGGATGGAGAATTTCTGAAATCGGCTTTTCTCTTTGGGGATGCCTTTTCTATAAAGAACTCCCGATTGCTGGATGTCTCAGAGCACTGGGATTTTTCTGTAGACGAGGTAGAGATTCATATCCCCGAGATGGAGCAGCATTATCCTCTCTCATGGTTTAACATGGTACCGGGGGGCAGGACTATGGTGGGCTCCCTGACTCCCACTCAACAGGGAATGTTTGTGAGCAAAATTCACTACAACGGACGCACGGGTTTAGTATGTACGGGCAAGGAATCCGTGAGTCCGACTGTGATGGGGCTGCACCCGGGCACTTTTGTAAACACAACTGGCCCTAATTTTACCTTCATCCTAGCTGATACTTTTCTGAATCAGCTTGCTCACAAGGGGTCTTATCCCATAGGCAGGTTGTCGCTGTTGAATTGGATCAACCCTATTCCCACATGGACTAATCTTACCTCATGGATTTTGGGGAAGTATGGGGACTTCCTTCAAGAAATTGATCTCTACTACGCCGTCAGGGGTACCTGCTACGGGTTGCCCATTAACAAGCCCTTATTTATGGCTCTATTGGAGCTGTATAATCGGCGTACAGGGACTTTCTTTGCCCCCGGAGGAGAACTGGGGCTTGCTCTTCATGAAATGAACACTGTGTCTAGATTGTCGTGGGAAGGTGAAGCTTTTGAAGTATATACACCGACGAACGAAGAACTCGAAGAGCTGGATCGACGGTTTCCTGGTTTCGTCGTCGTGTACCAAGAACTGTTGTGTCATCATAGCGCCTGCCATCAGATGGCTATCAAGAAAGTAAATAGTTCAGAAGGGAACGCCCCTCACACCAAGGCCTGGATTTTATATCTTTTCAAGTTACGTCCTTCTGGTCAAGTTTCGTCTCGAACTCCTCGAACCCCGGAGGAGGTGAAGGATATGATGTCGAAGGTCAAGAAGTCAAAGTCTACCCGTGACCGGTTTGGGAGTAGCACTGACTCCCTCAGTTATTTCCACTATGGTACCCGAGAGATGTCCGATAAAGCGATCTTAGCTGGGTTATTGATGGTGTGGCTACGCAACTGTATAGTCTCGGGCGGCGCGGGTTCTATAGAAAGGATCAGCCGCCATTTTATTCTTTCTGCTGTAAAATTGGTCTTCAAGGTAAGACTGGCGCTCCTTCCGGCCATGGTGTGTAGCATACACCACGGCCTTCGCGCCTTTTCATCCAAAGTTATTGCTCGCGATGTTTTGATAGACTTTAAATGGATAGAACTACCATACCACTACCTCATGGGGTGGTTATTGATGCACTATCGGTCGTTGATGAGGCCGGGACCTGATGAAAACGTTTCTGTTGATGACGCCTTCCTTTTCCGGTATCGACATCAGCCTTGGGAACATGATACCATGCCGGCCTGCCGGAGGGCGTTGGCAAGAATTGATGGGCCCGAATTCTTCGTATCTCTCCCTGAGTTCACCCCCGGCGAAGTGAGGAGGGTATATGTTGACGGCGTTGATCCCCCCCAACTTTTATCTGAGAAGAAGCTTCTTTGGTTACGCAACATCCGTCCCGCGCACCTGGTGTATCGTTACCGGAATAGAGTATACCTGGAGCCTTATCTGCCCAGTAGATTTTCCCGTCAATTCGGGTATAGTCAATTGTTCCTGGATCGCCCTAGCGCTTGCTTGAGCTTCGAGGGCAGTGTGCTCGATGGCGTCCGGGCTTGGCATTATTATAATGCGACCCATACCCGAGCCAGCTTCTCACTCCCTGATGCTAAGGTGGAGGGTGATATCTTGTATATAGCGGCCCTTTATCATGTTGCAGCGAGCAAACCTCCTGTTGGTTTTGATATGAATACTAGTTTCATTGTTGGCACCAGTTTGGCTGAGAAGCCAGAAGGGTCCAAGAAGAGGAAGAGGGGGGCGAACAGGGTTCCTGTGTCGGACTCAGAATCCACTAGGGCGGATGAGGAAGACGATGAACAAGATACTGATGACTTATCTCATTCTTCGGGTGAGGAGGTTGGGAATCAACCCCCTGCCGTGCCGGCTGAAAGGGCCATGGGTCAATCGTCTACTCTGTCTGACGAAGTGGTGGAGGATCAACCATCTGCGGTACCTGGCCCTTCGCGTAAGCGAAGCAGGCGCGTGACTACCGTTGATGACCGACCTTATTCCACGAAGCACGCTGCGGTAAGACGTCGTCGACTGTTTATTGATGATGAGGACGTTGTTCCTAAGGTGATTTGGGCTTTAGCTGTTTCCTTTCTTCTTCTTCTATGTTATGGCCTATTTATTATTTCTTTTTGCTCTTCATAGGCGTCGGATGAGCTCGCTCCTCAGGACCCGATCGCCGAGGCTGATCCGGTCTTGTCTTACTTAGTCAGTGATGTGTGCACCGCTATTATTGCTGCTGGGGTGCTTCCGATTGCGGCCGAGGATTCCCACCTTGCTAGGACCTCAACCCGGGGGGATGAAGGCTTTACCGCGCCCGTCCCTGAGACATCCGAACCCCAACATGATGACTCTGTGGGTGGGGAACCTACGCCGGCTGTGAAGGAGCCGTCGTCCCCGCGCTCTTCCCCTGGTAATACCAATCGAGCCATAGCTTGTGAATAAGCCTATGTGTTCTTATCATCTTTTTATTCAGATTATGTCGACTGATGGTTGCTTTGGATGTTCAGATCTCAACCCTTCGTTGCCAGTGATCGATGTTGCTGGATCGCGCCCTACCGGAGAGGGCCTGACAGAACCTTTCTGTACCGAGGGACCTTCGTCTGGGTCGAGCTCGGGGTCCCGGGTAGCAGTGCAACTGGGACAAGAGACGATGCCCCTGTATCTTCCTCAGTGAATGTAGTTTCGGGGGCCAACCTTTCTTCCCTGCCGAGCATCCAGGCTCTTCGGGCGGCGGAAGAGGAGTTAGCCGCCAACCAAGCATTCTTCCATACGGAATTTGCTTCCTTGGTGGCGGGTGCAGTAACTTCTAAAGCTGCTCCTCCAGTATCGTCTGCCACTCTCCCTCTGACGCCGTCCTCTATGGAGGTCTTGGATGATGCGTCACAGGATGTGGTCGCCAGTTTCCATCGTCACTTGAAGAGAGGGGTCGAGGCAGCAGTGAAAAGGGGGACTCCCTTTATTCTGGCCTGTCGATGTGCCGGTGGCCAGATTAGCATCCTTAAGACACTCCCTGGAGGAGAGGAATTGGCTACGCTTTTGGAGCTGAAGCTATTAGAAGCTGATCGTCTCGTGGCCCAGTTCTGCTTGCTGCAACAGACTGATTTACCTGCGGTCATAAATCAAGAGCACAACTTCCTCATTACTGTGGTGGAGAAGGTGATGGCTGCCCGGGAATCGCTTAAACCGGCTATATTGAAGGACCGCCGGGATCTGACTCGATTGCACGACCAGTGGAGCCGTCGGACTGAAGATTGCTCAACTCGGGAAGCGGATGCTTCTTGCGGGGTAACCGATACCCGGGAACATATCCTTGAACTCTAGAGAAAACTGGCTTTCCTGGAGTCAGAGCTTGAGGCTGCTCGTTTTGAGAAAGAGACTGCTATCCAGGAGGCTGATAAGTACAGTAGGGCTTCTGCTAATTTAGAGCTTGCCCTAAAGAAGATGGAGGACAACTGGCAGGCATATACGCTTCTGAATGACGCAGAGCAGTTATCCCAAGAAGCCGAGCGTCGAGCTAAGCAGAGGCTTGATCGGGGGACTGCCTTGGTGAAAAACTGTCTCCTAAAATTGAGTAATGCTGAAATATAGTCGGCTTTTTCTTCTTGTTTTGTTTCTGTTTTCTTTCTTTCTGAAAGGGACGTGATCCCGAAATATGTAATGCTTTTTCTTCCTTCAAATAAAGAGTACTTTCAATTCTATCCTTCATTTGCATTGCTTGCTGCACCTGTGATATTGTGGTGATGTTTTCCCTCGCGTAGAGGATATATTTGTGGACCTGTTACCCATGGCGTACCTTGGTTTTAGATAGAGGTAACAAGTTTTGGTCAGGGTACCTGAAGCAGCCATAGCGAAGTGGTCATGGGTGCTCTTGGTGTTAAGAAAAGGAATGCCATATAGCAGCTGGGCTCTTGGTACCTGATGAGGTGATAGGTTTGTGCTGAGAAATTTAGCTAAGGATATTTGTGGGCCTATTATCCTTGGCATACCCTGGTTTAGGATACGGATAATAGGACGAAGGGGAACCGACATACTTGCTCAGAGGTAACGAGGTCATGGCAAGTAGGAAGGTTTTTTAAACGTAGAGTCTTCCTACTCAGAGGTAATGAGAACATGGCAGGAGTGAACTCGACAGAGAATATTAATGGTCAACAGAGGACATTTGTGGTCAACAGGGGACATTTGTGGACCTATTACCATTGGCATACTCCGGTTGTGGGTACAGATAATAGGTCGAAAGGGGATCATCATACTTACTCAGAGGTAATGAGGACATGGCAAGTATGAAGGTTTCTTCGACGGAGCCTTCCCATTCAGAGGTAATGAGGACATGACAGGAGTGGGCTCAATGAAGGAGGGCACATAGAACGACTCAGAGGTAATGAGGACATGGAAGTTCTATGTAGGGGGTGATTTGTTTTTGGCGGAAGTGGAACGGCTCAGAGGTAATGAGGACATGGCCGTTTTAGAAATTTGTGGATCGATTACCCTTTTTTGTGCACTGAAAGTACGGGTATTGGATCGTGGGGGAGGATCTCCTCCAGGAAGAAAGTTCAGAGGTATAATTATACATAACTTTCTATCTGAAAGAGTGACCGGGATGTGAGTTCAGTGGTACCATCGGGTACATGACTCGAGAATCTGGAGAATGGTGAGCGTGAGTTCAGCGGTACCAGCGGGTACATGACTCGAAAATCTGACAAACTATGAGGATGAGTTCAGTGGTATCAGCGGATACATGACTTGAAAATCTAGAAATTATGGGGGTGAGTTCAGTGGTACCAGCGGGTACGTGACTCGATAATCTGGAAAACTATGAAAGTGAGTTCAGTGGTACCAGTGAGTACGTGACTCGAAAATCTGGAATGTTGTGATGGTGAGTTCAGAGGTACCAACGGGTACGTGACTCAATAATCTGGAAAATTATGGGGGCGAGTTCAGTGGTACCAGTGGGTACATGACTCAATGATCTAGGGAGAATATCGTTTAGACATAATATTTCTTCAGGAACTTGCCGTTGACGGGCAACATGAGCAAGTCTCAGTTTTGCTTAGCGAGGCGGTAAGCACCGTTGGAGAATACTGTTTCGATGATAAATGGGCCTTCCCATTTTGGTTGGAACTTGCCGGTGGTCTTGTGAGTCATGACCATTGGCCTACGGACTGCCAGAACAAGATCGCCCACTTAGAATGTTCTGATTTTGACCTTCTTCTTGAAGGCTCCTGAGATGCGTGCTTGGTACAGCTCGATCCTTTGCTGAGCTAGGAGGCACTTTTCATCTAAGACCTCTAACTCTTGCAGTCGACGTCGGTAGTTGTCATTCGTCGTCAATTGATAAGTGAGGGCGACGCGGAGTGAGGGTATTTGAGTCTCTAATGGGACAACTGCCTCACTCCCGTACACTAGGGAGAATGGTGTATTCCCAGTGGCTGTTCGAACTGTGGTACAATAAGCCCATAAGCATTCATCGAGCTTCTTATTCCAGTCGTGTTTGTTGAAGGAGACAAACTTCTTGAGGAGCTTAATGATTGTTTTGTTGAATGTCTCTGCCAACCCGTTCGCTGCCGGGTTGTATGGTGTCGAAGCGACATTCTGAATACGGTGCTTATCGTAGAACCGATAGAATGCGTGGCTTGCAAACTGCAGACCATTATCATGGATGATCCTTCGAGGCAGTCCAAAGCGGTAGATGACGTGATGCTTAAGGAAGCTGTTCATGTTTGAAGTCTTGACTTCTGTGAGTGGGACAGCTTCCGCCCATTTGGAGAAGTAATCAGTGATCGCAAGTATGAAGCGATGTCCTCGGAAGGAAGGTGGGGTGATCGGACCAATGATATCCATTTCCCATGCTTCGAATGGCCAGGACGCCACTGTCGGATGTAGAAATTCGGATGGTTGGTGAATGAAGTCCGCGTGGACTTGGCAGGCTTTGCATTTTCTAGCATAATCTATCACATCTGCCACCATTGTGGGCCAATAGTAGCCCATTCGTCGAAGGCGGTCTTGTAATTTTGGGCCGGGCTGGTGGGCCCCGCAGACACCGTCGTGAGCTTCTCGTACGGCTTCTTTGGCTTCTACATTTGACAGACACCGAAGCAGTAATACGTTGTAAGAGCGGCGGTACAGTATTTTCGTCTCGGTATCGTAGAAGAATCTGAGAGAATGCCGTCTAATGGAGGTGGCTTCCTTTGGGTTCTCAGGCAGGATGTCGTAGACGACGAAGTCGATGAATGGTTGTCTCCAATCTGGGGCATCATCGATCGTCTGGGCAGAATAACTCGCCACGAATTGTACATTATTCTTGGGACAGACCAGTTCGTGGCCTATCACATCTACTGATTGGCGATCATAATTTGGGACTGCTAGGGAAGCGGCAAGACCAGCTAGGGCATCGGCTTCAATATTTCAGAGTCTGGGGACGTGTTCGATAAAGAACCCCTCGAATGACGAGATGATATCGATCGCTATTTGATGATAAGGGATCATGTCTTCGTGGCGGACTTCGTACGAGCCCCGGATCTGATTGACGATTAATTGGGAATTGCCGTATGCTTCAAGGTATTCTACCCCCAGCTCTTTTGCAAGTTGGAGGCCAATGACCAGAGCGTTGTACTCGGCCACATTGTTAGAGCACGGCTCTGTGAGGGAATAAGCGCGGTTGATCACCAATCCGATAGGAGAGACTGGCACTACCCCGACTCCGACGACTATGTTGCCTTTAGGTCCGGTCCTCGAAGCACCGTCGAAGAACATTCGCCATATAGCCTCGTAAGAGGTTGCATGTGAGTCGGCGACCACATCTGGGATCTCTTCATATATTCTGGAGGACTCCGAGCCTGGGTGGGCAGCTAAAAAGTCTGCCAGGGCTTGACCTTTGACTGCCTTTTGTGGGACGAAGATCATATGATAAGGGGACAGCAATATTGCCCATGTAGCAGGCGAGAGCTGAGTGCCCCTGGTTTAGTCATGAGGACCCTGAGTGGGTTGACTTGTGAGATCACGTGTATCGTTTGTCCGGTGACATAGTGTCGCGTTTTCTGAATGGCGAACACCAGGGCAAGGCATTCTTTCTCCACAGCGGTATATCGGTGCTCTGGTCCAATCATCATTCGGCTGAGGTAATATATAGCCTGTTCATGGCCTGCGTCGTTGTTCTGTGCCAGCAGAGCTCCAAGGTTATGTTCCATTGCTCGTACATAGAGCAGAAATAGTTTTCCAGGAACCAGGGCCACCAAAACTGGAGGATTTGACAAATATTCTTTGATGCTGTCGAAAGCACGCTGATATTCCTCGTCCCATACGAATGAGACTCCTTTCTTCATGAGGTACGTGAACGGTCGGTATCGCCTGGAGAGGTTGGAGATGAACCTCCTGATGTAGGCTAGCCAACCTTGGAGGCCTCTGAGTTTGCGGAGATTTCTCGGGGGACCCATCTCCATGATTGCTTTTGTCTTCTCAGGGTCTACATGGATACCCTTTGCAGTGATGATAAAGCGTAAGAACTTCCCGCTGGATACACCCAGAAAGGACTTCATAGGGTTCATTTTCAAATTGTGCGCTCGTATTAGGTCGAATACCGTCCTCAGATCCTGTAGATGGTCTCCTTTACAGCAGCTCTTAACGGCTATATCGTCAACGTAGCACTCCACTGTCTTGCGTAAGTGGTCTCTGAAGATGATGCTCATGGCTCTTTGATAGGTGGTGCCGGCATTCTTCAAACCGAAAGGCATGACTGTGTAGCAGTTCGTGCCAATTGGCGTTCGGAATGATGTATGCTTTTCGTCATCGGGAGATACTTTGATTTGGTTGTACCCCGAGAAGCCATCCATGAATGACATACGTTCGAAGCCGCAGGTATTGTCGATCATGATGTCTGTGATAGGAAGAGGGAATTCATCTTTGGGGCACGCCTCGTTCAGATTGCGGAAGTCGATGCAAATTTGAATCTTCCCATTCTTCTTGAGGACGGGTACTATGTTGGCGACCCAGTCTGGATGTTGTTCCTCACGAATGAAGCCGCTGGCTATCAGTTTGTTGACTTCGGCTTCGATCGCGTCCATGATGCCTGGACGGAAGCGTCGCTGTTGTTGCTTGACTGGCTTCGCATCTGGCCGAATGTTAAGTTTGTGAAGGGCGATGTCGGGATTTAACCCTGGCATGTCTTCATAGCTCCAGGCGAACACATCAATGTACTCTTTGACAAGTTCTAGCAGCGACTCCCGTTCTTCGTCTGTTAGGCTTTTACTGATAAAAATCAGTTTCGGAGAAGATTCGCTGCCGAGGTCAACTTGTATAACCACATCTTCAGTAGGAGGTTCTCTCAGTTCGAACCGCTTTTCCCATTGTGCGTCCAATTGCTGGGCCTACGGCTCTAGCTCGAGGATTTCGGGAATGTCTTCGTCTTCTTCGTAAGCGTCGGCGAATGCCATATTGACTGTCATGACTTGTCTGAACACATCTCCGATGCTGGTATCCGAGTCAGAAGTTGGCGATTCGGTTGAACGTGACTGCCAGTCGCATTCTTCATCTGAACTTTCAGGGGTCGTAGTAGGCGTTACATACCCTAACCCGCATCGAGTTTTGTTATAGTAGTTCCGTGGTTTGCCCTCCGGGACTGGCGGCTTCAA
This sequence comes from Iris pallida, assembly GCA_029216955.1. NCBI lineage: Eukaryota > Viridiplantae > Streptophyta > Magnoliopsida > Asparagales > Iridaceae > Iris > Iris pallida. The sequence goes on from JANAVB010017824.1 coordinate 123,403, forward strand.
AGGTAATCGTCGCCCAGCGCTGTAGTTCAAACCTGGCGTTGTCTCCAGATCATACCCCTATTTCTGTATGAGATATTTGGATTGAGGGCTATAGAGATACAGAGGCAGTCTTCCGGCATCTGACCCGAGGTCGGCTTCTTCTATAGTAAGGGGATGCGGGTTGTTCGTCTGGCCGAAGATGATTGGATGGTCTCCTCCCTCGAATATTCGGTAAGCGTCTTCTACTGGAGTAAGCTGGATCGCGGTGTACACATTTGTCACCTGTGTGTGTAGGTGAGTGCCTATACCGTGTTCCATAGCATACATTATACATAGTTTATTGAGCTCGGTGTAGTTCAAAGATAACCCTTTATTGAGGAAGTAAGGTATCTTTTCTAGGGGGATTACATCATCTGCGGAGGGAACATCCGTGTGGGCGGCCATATACTTGGCTAACTCTGGTTCCTCTTCGGCTATCCCCTGCGTGAATGAAGACTGAGAGGACGACCTGGGAAGCTTGATTGTCAGTGGTTCAGTTGATGGAGCAGGGCGTGGAGTTGTTGGCAGACTAGCGACCCCCAGTTTGGTATTTGGTGTGGGACGAGGAGTGGCTGGTTCGCTAGAAGCGTCAGACCTCGCATCGGGGTGACGACCCCTCCTGGGAAGGCGTATCGTCAGTGGCCTATCGGAGGGATTGAGCTTCCCTGTTTGGGGTTGACTGACTCTCGGCAGTCTGATTGTTAGTGGCCCCGTTGTGGGTCTCGGTACTTGGTCGGACCTTGGCAGTCGGATTATCATCTGTTCCTCTTGCGCCGAGAGGCTGATTGCTTCCTTCCGCAAAGTGGCAGTAAGGGGTGCGAACTTGCCCAGTTTGCGAGCTTGGAGGTGGATCATTAGGGGTCCTTCTGATCCCGTAGCTGTCTCGGTATGAGCTTATGCGTCTCCTTCATCAAGGTGCCTCTTCGACTTTTCGTATAGGCAGGAGTCTGAGTAGTAGGATTCGACCCCCTTAAAGGGATCGATGTCAGCAAATTCTGTCTTCACGAAGCCGTGTTTGTCAACATATTTGAAGCACTGGTGTAGCGTGGAAGGCACGATCATGTAATCGTGTATCCGTGGGTGCCCCAAGAGGATGTTATAAAAAGTGTCTGCATCTATGACGTAGTAGGTGACTTCAGATTGGAGGTCGCCAATTTGACACTTCAGACGAATCTTCCCAATATGGTAGCTCCTGCCCGAATTGAAACCGCTGATGGCGGTGCTTGTAGGTGTCAAGCGATGTATTAGGATGCGGAGATGATGTAGCAGGCCCTTCGGGATGATGCTTATGGAAGAGCCAGGATCTATGTGCATCCGATCCACCTTCACGTCACCGATGTACACCGTATAGTATAGCGGGCGATCGTGTAGGTTGGTCTTGATGAGCATGTCCTGCGGAGTGAAGACGATATTGGGCATTGCTCCCGTGCAGGCACTGTCTTGGAGATCCACGGGTGAGTCCTCCCCGGTGAGGTTGGATTGAGCCAGATAAGCATCGGCATTTTGGAGTGCTTCGCTCAATGCAATACGAACGTCCTTGGAGAGCCTTAGGAGTTCGTATAGTGACAACTTGGCTGGTGTGTTAGCCAATTATGCTAAGATGTCAAAGTCGTAGGGCCTCTCTAGCCCTTGGGCTGCTTCTTTTCGGAGGGATTTATCGAAGCGAGTCTCCTTCGGCCTAGGCTTGTCGGTCGTCGAAAGCTGAGCCGGTCCCGGAGCATCAGTTGTAGTGGGTTGATGATTTTCAGCTGAATTGTCAACCACAAGTTGGGATTGTGCTCCGGACCGCGTGACGACGGCTGTAGCTTCCTCGTTGTCTGCCGAGATTGTGTGGCAGGTCCTGACTTTTCTACTTTTCTTTTTATCGGTGGTAGATGGTGTGGGCCGAGTCACTTCTGACACTAAGTCTGGATGGACCCACATGACCTTCCTTCGTGATGTGGTGAGAGGTACTAGACCAGCAGCCTGATCTCGGGGAGGTAAAAGATTGGTAATTTCCATTGTCGCCAGAGGGACGAGGATCACCATGTCTTGAGTCTCCGTCGGAGGGAAGCTGCCGAATTGTACGGATACCATATTGGCCGCCACGGTTACCTCTTCGAAATCGATGGCCAGAGCGTTCGAATCGATGAGGTTCTGGATGTACCATTTCAGCTGGTAGCAATCGTGTGTAGCATGATGAACATAGCGATGATAATGGCAGTATTTTGGATTCTCCATCTCTGCCGGCCGCGGTTCCCGTCTTGGTGGAGGAAGCTGAATTCTGTCCCCTTGTATGAGCATGTCCAAGATGGGCTTGACGTGACTGTCTTCGAAGGAGTAATCGATTTGCGGCCATTGTTTGTCTGCTGGCTTTGGCTCAGGTTTTTGTGCAGTATCGGCCACCATAGCCTGCTTTCCCTTGCTGTCTCGATTGTTAGAGGGGCTACCCCCATTATCGTTGTTGGGACGCTTGTCTTTGTTTTCTCCTTCCGAGATGTGCAATCCCAGTTGGCGAGCCTTCTTCAGTCGTTCTTCGGCGCTTGTGGCGCTGATGATGAATGTCTTCCAATCTTTGAATTGACTTTCGTCCATCCAGAGACTGATTGTTGGGAGCAGTCTCTTTTGGCAAATTTCAATTAAAGAGAAATCTGGATTTTCGGAGGGCAGCTTCATGGCGGTTTGGCAGAACTGCTCAATATAGTTCTTTGTCAACTCCTTCTCCCCTTGGACGACGTCCATGAGGGTGGACATGGTGACGTCCTGCCCTACTTCGTAGAATCTCTCCAAGAACAGGCGCTTGAAGCTGGCGAAGGAGTGGATGCAGTTGTCTGGCAGATTGCGATACCAATCGAAGGCGACTCCTTCCAATGCTCCAATGAATAATCGTGTGAGGATAGCATCATCATGGGGCAGATGGTCGGTGGTGACCTCGAAGTAAGTGATGTACCGACTTGCTGAGGTCTTGCCATCATACGGGTTGATATTGAACGGCTTATATTTTGGTGGGAATGGAACATCCCTCCATTCGGCAGGGTATGGTTGCCGCATTCTGAGGTCTTGAGCATTTTCTCGGACATGGAACATGGCTCGGAGCTCCTGGACCTTTTTTCTTACTTTTCGGGCCTCATCTGTCGCGGTAGGGGCTGTTGCTTCGGGAGGATTATTGCCCGGGTTTGGAGCCGCTGAGTTCGAATCCGTATTGACCGCGGGACCCGTGCTTGTTTGACCAGGCGTTCCTCCTTGTAGAGTTGGCAGGGCCGCTTTAATCTCGTCTACTGACTTGACCAAATCAAGTAATATGGCTTCGAGATTATCGATGCACTGGCGATCATTGGAGCCACCTTGATTGCTGTCCGTCATGAAAACCGTCTTTATATGAGAAGTGATGGAAGGAACGGTGGAGGATGTGCCCTTCGAGTCGTACCCATGCACCGAAAAGTCATCGGGATAGGTGGGAATGTTCTCTTCGGGCTCGGACTCGGAAGGAACAGTATCCCCAGCATTAGAGCTTGCTTCGTCTTGAGAGTTACGGATGTCCTCGGGGACATCAGCGTCTGTTGTACCTGATGGGAGAGCTGTTTCCCCAGGCTCGGCTTCTTGAAACAACGGATTGTTGTGGATGTTCGGAGGAGTGCTACCCCCAGTTCCCTCAACCCCCAGCGATGTGGATGATGAATTTCCTATCGCGGTAGATTTCGTCTTTGAACGGGTGTGTTGGAATACACCGGTAGAGGACAACTGTTTAGACGATAGTTTCTTAGCTGTAGTGGTTGATATCTTGGGACTGGAGATACTTGTCTTTTTCCCTCTCCCTTCGGCGGGGACCTTTTGAGCGGAATTGCAGGAGACAATAGGAGGTGCCTCATCTTCTGAGCTCGGATGTCGTAGTCTTTGGAAGACGGACGGCCGGTCTTCCATTGCTGCCGCACTGTTGCAACAGCAGTTGACGATGATTTGGGTGCAGTGATGTCCAAGCAAGGACTTTTTGCATGCCGAGGCTCCTTCTCTTTTCTTGTGCTTGTGGAGGATCGCCTCACGCAGGTCAGAGGAACCACTTTGTCCTTTTGCCGTCGGGGGCTGGACTCGAGCGGTTCTATACAACTTCCCATCAGAGGCCCGTGTGATAATCAACGGGACGCCCCGATAGTTAGAGGTTGGGACAGCTGCCTGGGCTTGGTGAGCCCGCGCTGCCCTAGACTTCCTCCTTTTAGCACTTGCGGGTGCGTAATAGGAGGAGTCCAAGTTGAATGCCACAGAGTCTGGCTTATCATCAAGAGAACCATCAGAGTCAGGACCGCATGAGAGACGGTCAAAGACTGATCGAGAGAAGCGTGGAACGGATGCTATGCGACTAGAATTGGATACCGTGCAGGCTGTCTGCATGCGGTTGTCTTCTGTCGTTGGATGAGTTGTTTTTATACGGCTAGGAGTCACGACCGTGCAGACTGGCCGCATGCGGTTGGCAATTGTGGCCGCATGGGTTTTCTGCAAGCGATTGACTTTCTTAGCCGCATGAGTTTCATCCACGTGGTCGGCAACTGTAGCCGCATAAGCTATGCGGCTGACAGATTTGGCCGCATTAGTTTTCTCCATGCGGCTGGCGGATGTAGCCGCATGAGCTTTCTTCCTGCGGCTAATACCCTTATGCTGCTCAGATCTCATAGAGTTCCTCTATGCCCCTGCAAGTCCAGCATCATAGTGTTTTCTTCTGCCGGACTTGGGGACAGCAGAGTTATTTACGGTCTGAAGTGGGGCCGCAGGAGAGTCCTTCCCGCCGTCTTGAGCAACAGAGGATATCCCATCGAGGGCTTGGGGAGGAGCAAATGATTTTGGCCTCCACTCTTTGCGAGCCTTCGTACTGCGGGCGCGCTTCTGGACCGGGCCAGCGCTTCCTTCGGAGAGCATCTCTTCAAACGCCTGTTGGTCGAAGCGGACGACCATCTTTTGTTGCGTGGAGCCAAGTTTGGCTGCATCCGATTGCGTCACCAACTCCTCAGCCGTGGAGAAGTTAGTCCCCAGCAGAGTCGCCATCGTGTTTGCCATGAAATATAAAAGAACAGAACAATTATCGGAGGACCAGACTTTTACTTCACGTTACAAACTCGCTTGTACAAAGAAAGCCTAGGAACGAAAACCTAGGTACAGCAGTCTAAGTACAATTATTTATTTTAGATTCTAGGGGGTGACGATAGAGGCTCGGGAAGGCGACGGCAGCCCTGCCTTACTCCTTGGACGATCGGTATGCAGCCTCGGCTCCTGTGAAAAGATGGTTGGCGTTGATGAAGAAATGCTCTTCTTGCTCCTCTGTTGCTCTTCTGGCTTCTCTTTCTCTCTGTGTATTCTCTCTCTGACTATGGGGGGAAGTCTCTCTGTATATATGTATTTCTCTCTGTTATTGTATCTCTTTTTTGTATATTTTTGCAAGGGAATAGCACCCTGCTATTTATAATAGTGGGATGTGATCATTAGGGTTGCCAATGATTAGCTCTTGGAGATGGCGGCGGCCTGGGGATTGATCAGTCCAGGCCGTTCGTTTCTGATTGTGACGAATCCGAGCCATTAGGTGTAGATTACACCAAATCCCATTAGCAATTAATGCTGATTGGAATAAATCTTCCTTATAATGATCTTCTGATATCTGCGAATAAATTAGATCTATTCTTCTGCCACGTGTCCCAGATTATTGGGATTTGACCCAATCTTTAATGGCAGCAAATCTGAGGAATTAATCGGTTTAGGACACGTGTCATAGGAGCTGCTGGGGGAATCTGGACCGCATGACGAGTGAGCCGCATATGAATTTGAGCCGCATATGGTTAAGCCCACGTGTCAGGGCTGTCTGGGCAGTAGCCCTTACTTGAGCCCTCGAACCACAAGGGAGTAATCCTTATGGGCCGCATAGGTACATATCCGCCTGAGCCGCATGGACATGATCCTCTTGAACCGCATGAGAAGTCCTCGCTCGAGCCGCATGAGGCTTTCTTGGCCTGAGCCGCATAGGACAGATTCATTCTGAACCGCATAAGAAGTTCTCTGCTCGAGCCGCATGAGGCTTTCTTGGCCTGAGCCGCATAGGATTCATTCTGAACCGCATGAGAAGTGAGCCGCATACGAACGCCCACGTGGCATTTTTATGGCTCTCGGGGGATTTGTGTCAGAAATCTCTTTTCTCTTCCCTAGAGATTCATCATTATGACAGAGTCATAATTACCTGCTTTTGTGTCAGGGCTATCAACTTTTCACAGGGGTCAGCCGTCAAAGCAATTAATACCGCATGGGTCGGAGGGGAGCACTGTCAGGCCACGTATCTTCTGAGCCGCATGGAATACCTCAGGCCGCATAGCTCCTTATGCCGCATGACTCCCTGAGCCGCATGGGCTTTCTGAGCCGCATGGGGTTCTTTTAGCCGCATGAGTCATTTTCTTTAGTATTTTCCATGCTTCTACAGTGGGTGACTGGTATGAATAGTGTCATGCCTTGTGTATTACTCATGTGATTGGGTTTGAGGTTGAGCAACCTGTTTTCCTAATTTAGTCTCTAATTTCTTAGAGACAGCCTGCAGTTCAGTAATCTTAGCATTCAAACCATATATCTTAGTAATAGAAATCTTGTGTCTAGTCTTTTCTTCTGCAAGCTCCGTGTTGAGTGTTGTAATTTCCTGTGTTTGTTGTTCAATGCGTGCTTCGGTATCATGTAAGCTCATTTTAAGCTTAGATACCTCATTTGTGACATTCGTGGGTGAAGTGTCTCTAATGTTATCAAGCAGTAAAGAGAGTCTTTGAATTTCGACTTCATGACTTTTGATCTTTTCCTTGGCATGTTTGTATTTACCAATGACCTTTTTGTGATCATTAAGTAAATCGGTAAAAGCATCGCCAAGTTCATCAAAAGTGAAGTCATCAAGAGTTTCGTTTGATACCTTGTCGGACGTTGCCATTAGGCACACATTTGTCGTGTCTTGAGGAGAGTCCTTTTCTTCCTCGGAGTCACTAGCTTCGCTTTCATGCCAAATGCTTGTGTTGGCATATTTCTTTGAGGAAGTCTTCTTGTATGGTTTCTTATAACGGTTGCTCTTCTTTAAGTATGGACAATCTTTTCGGACATGTCCCATCTTCTTGCAACCGTAGTAGGTTGGCTCTTCTTCATCGCCTTCTTGTGGTTCCTTCTTTCTTCGGTTGAAGCGAAGGAATTTCTTGAAGTTGCGGACAAGGAGAGCTTGATCATCACCTTCCGAGTTGTCGTCATCCGTCTCATCGGGGTCAGCCCTCCGTCGGTGAGCTTTGAGTGTGATCTCCTTATCCTTAGGAGCAGGCTCTTCGAAGTCCTTGAGGTCAAGCTTATGAGTCATCAGCTTTCCTATCAAGGTCTCCATGGACATGGTTGTGAGATCATTTCCTTCTATGATGGCTGTCACCTTAGGGTTCCAAATCTTTGGTAGCCCCCTAAGTAGCTTGCGAATCTTCTCATGATTTGAATATTGTTTGCCGAGCGAAGACAGTGGATTGATGATGTCGAGGAATCTTGTGAACATTTACGTGAACGTCTTATTTGGCTTCATCTTAAAAGCCTCATATTCTTGAGTGAGACGGCTTATCTTTGATTCCTTGACTTGGGTGGTTCCTTCATGCGTCACTTCTAGAAGTCTCCATACTTCGTGAGAGGTGGTGCATGTTGAGACCCTGTTGAACTCATTCCTGTCTACAGCATAGAATAAAGCATTAGCTCTTGCGTCTAGATTTGCCTGTTTCTTCTCTTCGTCAGAATATTTGTCATGTGATTTCTCAACGAGATCACTTTTGACAACTATCCTGGCGGGCTTTTTGTAACCATCGGTGACGATAGTCCACAGGTCAAAGTCTAGCGACTTGAGATAAAAGCTCATCCTTGTTTTCTAATATGTATAGTTAGTTCCATCAAATAGGGAAGGCCTATGAGTGGACTGCCCTTACCGTGATTGGAAATCAAGGATTGTGTGGTTGCCATGGATCAGCTCTAGGATGTTAGTCCTTGTTGAGAGAACAGAGCTCTGATACCAATTGAAGAACAGATGGCAACTCTAGAGGGGGCTGAATAGAGTTTATAGCGATAATAGCCAATTAAAAAAAATAAACTCTTTCACAAGCTAAAATTAATCAGAGTAAATGCGGAAATAAATAAGGAGCAAGAAAGCATACGCAAACACAGCCGATTTTAATCTGGTTTTTCTCGTGGAGGACTAGTCCAGGCCTGAGAACTCTAGCTCAGGATTAAATCCACTATTTGTGAAATAGTAGTTACACCCCGTGCCTTTTCTTCAGAAGAGCACGTCAACTTCTTACAAAGATCGCAGTGGCGATGCTTGGAATTTTCCAAGCGACTTCTTGAACTCTTGCACAAACTCCTAACTGAAAAATGCTGAGCACTTGAGACTTAGGGAGCTTGTGGCTAGTAGATGAAGAAGGGTGTGGCTTGTATTGAGCTTTAGAGAGAAGAGAAGAGATGATTGGATGAATGAAAATGAGAGAATTTATGGCCTATTTATAGGATACCAGTAGGCAAAATTCGGCCAAAATTCTGGTAGGAATTTTCAAATATTTGGCCGTTCGACAACTTGCAACCAGCCAACCCTAAAAATTAGGGTGTTGATTTTTAGGGGACAGAGTTCGGCCCGAACTCTATGTGGAGGCAGAGTTCGTTCCGAACTCTGTCTCCAGAGCACAGAATAGGTTTTTGGTCCAATGGGCTTATGTGGAGCTTTTGGATTTTGGGTAGGTTATAGGTTAAGTCTCAAGAGCTCAGCACAACTCAGCTTACATAAGTCTAGACTCAATAAATTTATAAAATACAGACTCAAAAAATGACTTGTAATGCAAAACTTGGCTGTCGTCTGACTTGAGCTGGATGAAGTCTTCATGTGTCGTATTGAATTATCACAAGTATTATTTAGTCAATTCTATCAATATTTGGTTGACTGTGACTTTGTGTCAACAGGGACAATACCCTGCTGAGGTGCTAGTGAGCCTTAGTGGAAGGGGTCTGATATTCTAGAAAAGTATCTCACTTGCATAGCACATAGACGGATACAGTAGATTACCTTAGTTTATATTTTTATTTCTGTACCTTGGCATGTATATTATGCACCTTGCTAGTCCTCTGAGGACCTGGCCATTTCCCAGGCTTAGACGAAGCTGAAGACTACCTAGAGGTTTACGGTTCGGGAGCTGAGATCGGAGGTGTACCGGCACAGGAGGACGAGATAGTGCCAGAGGATTTTTCGTGATCATGTTATAATCATTTTTAGTCTTGCTACATTATTTCCTTTTCTTTTTATCAGACTTGAAGTTGATTTGTACTTTCTTTCTATTTCTATGATTTAGGGATGATTTACCCGCACTGACTTTATTACTTTTATTACTGGATATTTGAGACATTTCCTTATTTATCCTTGATCTCTTTGTGGACTATGTGGATGTGATTAGATGTATATACCTGTGGACTACTTTGTATTTTTGGGTGTTATCATGATTTACAGCTTAAGTATTTCGCTAATGGGCTTGTTGTGTAGCTAGGCCCATTAGTGAAGTACTGCTAGCATGTATTCGTATTCCTGGTCCTACATATTTTGGGACTGGGGCGTTACATATTTTTGTGGTGGTCCATGCAGATCTACGTTAATCACTTCGATTACGTTACTATACCGACGTGAGCCTGCAATTATAATAGGAAAGACCCATAGGATCACATCCGCATGCTTGATACCTTCCTTGACTTCGTTTCGAACTCTCACATGACTTTTCGATTTGCATCAAGTTTAATTATGTTCTACCGTAATCCTTATTTATTAGTGCTAGTAAGACGAATCTTCATAATGGACGTATCTTCCCCTTACTATCACATCAGGAAGGGCCCAGACATTAGCAGTCATAAGTGCAGGTAGAGTCTTCGTGAATTTTGCGAAGTCGTAGTGATACCTAGGATAGTCGTACTACTACGAGCCTGCAACCAATTAAGGAATAGGATTTGAGGATACATCCAAAATCATGATTATAGACTTTTCTCAGACTCTTCAGCATGATTGCATTCATGTTATCTTATTTCTTAATATGATTGCTTTTGTGTTCTTCATTACTCGAGATTTGACTAAACCCTTCCCTATTGATTTCTTGAGTAAATCTTCTCATTCATTTTCGCTAATTTGTTGCAAAATGCCTTATAGATTGGTCCAAGGAAAAGTATGAGAAATTATTTTTATCCTTGTATTACGGAATCAAAGTTTTTGCAGCCTGAGAAATACTAGCGAGGCAGGGCTTCAAATAACGGCATCATGGCTACATATGTTTCTCAAATTCTACTTGAATCATATCCTATGCATGTTGACATTTTTCCTGTATTTTCGTAAAAAGTTAATTCAAAAATATTTCATGGATTTGGCCAAGATAAGCTCAAGAATCTGTATTACTGGCATAGCAGATGTGCACTGCAGTCATCCGTCGTATTATAGAACAAGAAAGTTATTTGTAGCCAGATGCACACTGGCGTGGCAGTAACTTCATGTGACATAATCACGGAAATATATGGTTTTCGAGTCTTACCCAGACCACGTCCTATGCATCTTGTTTGGCCTCATACCGTTCTTGGAGATAACTCGACAAACCTTCCTTCTTTACTTGACCCTACAGTTGTTTGAAGTTGGTATATAGGTTTGTTTGACCCAGTCATTGGTTCCTGTTACCTTCTATTTATTAGATGACTAAAATAGACAAACCTTATAGTTATATATTGAATATAATTAAGCTAGATTATTGGTATAATTGTGAGGATGGGTAGCTAGAAATGGGTTAGTTTCTTAGAGATGGATCCTAGTGAGATTATGAGTCGAGTATGACTGTCTAGATATCGGATGCGTAGAGCCTATTAGAAAAAATTGCTAGGAGTGAACTGACGAGTATCATTGAATATGTTATAATACTATGCCTATGATAGAGTGAGTTGTATTGGGAGTATTGAGGAAGGAGGAGTGATATCCCAAGCTTAGTAAGTGTGAATTCTGCTTTGATAGAGTTTCATTCCTTGGACACGTTATCTTGGGAGAATGACTTTCAATGGATCCGGGGAAGATAGCTACCGTAGAGTCTTGGCCGACACCAACATCAGTTGCAGAAGTTAGGAGTTTTCTCGGACTTGTCGGGCATTACTGCAGGTTCATAGAAATATTTTTACGGATTGCAGAGCCCATGATGCGGTTGACGCACAAGGATCAAAAGTTTCGATGGACAAAAGTTTGTCAGAAGGCTTTTGAAGAGTTGAAGAACAGGTTGACCTCAACACCTATTTTTATGCTTCATTCTGGATCGGGAGGATTCGTTGTATACAGTGATACGTCGGGTAGTAGACTTGGATGTGTTTTAATACAACACGGAAGGTCATAGCCTACGCATCGAGGCAACTAAGGGCATATGAGAAGAATTACCCTACTTATGATTTGGAGTTAGCAGTTGTGATCTTTGCATTGAAGATGTAGAGTCATTATTTGTACGGAGAGCATGTAGAGATATTTACGGATCATAAGAGCTTGAAGTATGTCTTCACGCAAAAGGAGTTAAATATGAGACATAGGCGGTGCTTGGAGCTCATGACAGACTATTACATAGATTTGCAGTACCATCCTGGCTAGGCGAACGTAGTGACAGATGCTTTGAGTAGGAAGCCTACTGCAGATTTCTTGGCAGCTCAGTCACAGTTATTAGAGGATCTACATGAGCTTGGAATAGAAGTCATTATGCCGGGACATGAAGGAGTACTTGCCAATCTTGAAGTATAGTTGTTACTTGAGGATTGAATAAAGGCAGCATTGCCTACAGATGCAAGATTTTGAAGACTTTGCGAGAGAACAGAGGCTGGAGAGCGACAAATACTTGGACCAGAGCTTGTGATGCAAACACTCAAAAAAAGAAGTGAAGTAGATTCAGAGTCATATTCAAGAAGCTCAGGACCAGCAGAAGCATTGGGCCGATACGCATCATCGACTACTGGAATTCAAGGAGGAAGAGCATGTATTTTTGAGGATCTCGCCGACGCAGGGCACTAGTAGATTCAGGAGTGGGAGAAAGTTGAGTCCAACGTATATTGGACCGTTCGATATCATGAGATTGTAGGAGAGGTGGCATATCGTCTTGCATTACCCCCCATCACTAGAGGAAGTGCATGATGTATTTCATGTCTCATAGCTGAGGAGGTATGTGACTGATCCCAGTCATGTGGTCGATCACTCTAAGATCATGGTGGGACCTAGTTTATCATACGAGGAGCAGCCGGTAGGTATCTTGGGTACAAGTGAGAAGACGCTCAGAGGGCAGACGATTAGACTGGTTTGTGTTGCATGGAGGCACCATTCTCCGGGAGAATCAACTTGGGAGCGTGAAGATTCTATGTGTGAGCGTTATCCCCACTTATTCGTAGATGTTGGTAAGTCTTAGCTTAATTATTCTTATGATAAGTTTTCTTTTTATAATTGTGTTATTTTAATTTCGGGAACAAAATTTTCTAAGGTGGGTAGGTTGTAAGCCCCCATTTTTGGATCTTATTTTTAATTATTTTATATAGATATTTTAATTTATTAAAGTCAATAATGACTATGTTAGTAGTTTAGTGTAGCTTTGATTTTAGAAGCACAACAAATATTATTTTCTCAAATCCAGTTCCATATTTGAATTCTAGACTCGTCCACCTTCAGTTTGATATATCATGTCCCATCCAAATTTACTTTTCAACATTCTTTTGACTTCGCGCAACTTTGGGCCAACTTAGGCCAATTTGAGTGGTTGACGTAATTTTAAGCCAACTTCCAATTTGATTTTTGGACTTGACATAGATCGAAACCGTATGATCCAATATATAATTTTGATCCATTTTATGTCTACAATGCACATGCATTGGGTGTACCATCCAATCGATTTCTCACGTGCTACTTATTTGCAAATGGCACATGAGACTCATTAAATTGATTTTTGGGTCCAATTTGACTAGTAATGCTACTCGGACCCTAACCTAGTCAACCCTACTTGTTAGAGCCTAACTAGGAGTACCAAAACCAAGTATACATATATTTAAGAGAATTTTAGAGGTTTAATTGTAGCGATATGCAATATTCCCTTATATATTTGGCTTGGTCAAACATCTAACCAAAATAGGAAACCTATTAATAATAGTTTGATTTGGAGAACCAAATCCTATCCAAATTAGATCAAACCAAAGCCCATGCACTAAATATATATATACCTATCAAACCCTAACCATCCCCCTCTCTCATAACCACCCACTACTCCACAAATCCCCCCAAACCTAGCGGCCACCACTCCAAACCCGAAACCCTAGTCGACCCCCTTTCTTCACAAAATATAATTTCTTCTCAATTTCTGCGCCAACCACCACCACTTGGACATACCTCTCAACAATGCCTTCCACCCTAGAAACTGTAGGAACAACCTTGCGGCCGTTAGAGAGGTGCACGACACGCTACTTGGGCCGAAACTCCGTCGAATCGAAGTCTGAAACGTCACAGCAGGTTAGTCAACTTGTAGATGATGTTTCATCCACTTTTTCTCATCTTTTTCTCTTCAAACCAAATCTAAGAGTTACCTTTCTATGTATACTCCAACCTCTGATCGCCGGACCTCCTAGTTCTAAGCGGTTTGTCCGTGGCGTTGATTCTACGACAGAGTATCCAGAACTGATAAATTCTATTGTGGACCACTTTTTGCCTATCCAAGGTCAGTTTCTAACCTTTTAGTATTTTTATTCAGAATCTACATGTCGATACCTTTCCGTCGCATATCTAAAATTTAGGTTTCGCATCCGTTTGCTATTTTTAAAAATTTATGACATTTGTCGTATCACCGAACTCCGAAAAAATTTGTTTTCCTTGTGTCCAAAAGTATCAAAACTCCATGAATTCATATTAAACTTTATGTTGTGCGAGGTTTAACATTATAAATACTATTTTAACTAAATTCTCAAATTTTTACAGAATTTATTATTTTTATTTTATTATTGTTTCGGAACTTAATTAATGGGTCAAATTTGAAGAAGTCATATGTGGTATTGACATAGGACCTTTTGTGAAAGGGTTCCCCTATTGAAAATATAATTATAGCAATATATAAGTATTTATAGATAAATTTCAGAATTTAAATATATTATTTTATTATAATTGTAAAGTATTTACGAGAGATTTTGTTACCTATATGTACTAATATAATAGATGTAGTATCGTAGCAACATTATGACAACTAGGAGTCATAAATACTCATATAATTTATATATGGTATGTTGATATAGAACATTAAATATAGTGTATTATTATAGATGAGCTTGGGAGGATCGACAAGGACACCGGAGTTGGACAGGCCTACCCGCAGACAGCAGTTACAGGCAAGCATGCCTTGCCATCGTTACAGATCTTTTTTTTGTCTTATTTTTTTATTAGCATTGCATGACGTAGGACGTTGATACTTAGTGTCCATTTATAGACGGATACAGATGTCATGATAGTGACATCGAGTATTGACATTAGGTATTACGTACATACTGATGTGTCCATTGACACGATTGACCACAGGACACCGACACATTCATGATGCGAGGTTTACATGACTATTCATGGTATTGACCTCATGTTAGCATTCTAGATTTCTTTATCAGGATTGTTTTTACTTTTGAGATGGCTGTACAGACTTGACATTGCTAGATTCTAGACATAGGGATTGGGGAGAACTTGACTACAATATCAGACCTATTGTCGTGTAGCCCATTGTTTAGTGACCATTATCTCTGTAGCAGAGTAAGGGATTATCACTGTCAAGAATTGATTGTCCTTGGTGCCATGACATAGGTACTGGGGACAATACCCTGCTGAAGTGCTAGTGAGCCTTAGTGGAAGGAGTCTGGTATTCTAGAAAAGTATCTCACTTGCATAGCACATAGACGGATAAAGTAGATTGCCTTAGTTTATATTTTTATTTCTGTACCTTGGCATGTATATTATGCACCTTGCTAGTCCTCTGAGGACCTGGCCATTTCCCAGGCTTAGACAAAGCTGAAGACTACCCAGAGGTTTACGGTTCGGGAGCTGAGACCGGAGGCGTACCGGCACAGGAGGACGAGATAGTGCCAGAGGATTTTTCGTGATCATGTTATAATCATTTGTAGTCTTGCTACATTATTTCCTTTTCTTTTTATCAGACTTGTAGTTGATTTGTACTTTCTTTCTATTTCTATGATTTCAGGATGATTTACCCGCACAGACTTTATTATTTTTATTGCTGGATATTTGAGACATTTCTTTATTTATCCTTGATCTCTTTGTGGACTATGTGGATGTGATTAGATGTATATACCTGTGGACTATTTTGTATTTTTGGATGTTATCATGATTTACAGCTTAAGTATTTCGCTAATGGGCTTGTTGTGTAGCTTGGCCCATTAGTGAAGTGCTGCTGGCATGTATTCGTATTCCTGGTCCTACATATTTTGGGACTGGAGCGTTATATTATTTATTCAGTTATTGGCATGATATTATGTGTCTTGTTACGTCCCTCTGAGGACCTGGTTATCTCGCCAGGTGTGTGCTCTTGTCTTTCGCAGGTGCTCTAGTTCTAGCCGTGACTATCTCCATTTCTTCGAGGGTGATTGTACTTAGATCGTCTTCGCTTCGCTAGCCAAACTCTTTCTTTTGTTGTGTATTTCTTTTCATAGTTGGTAGTAGATTTGTCTCCGCCCAACTACATGTATCAAATGACAATTTCATAGTTGATTATACGATATCTTTTATTCATTTATTTTGTGTGGATGAGATTAGTTATGGTTCTACTGCATTTTACAGCTTATGTATTCATATAAGGTTTCCATATATTGGAGTGTACTTCGTATGTATACAGCTGGCATGTCTATGTTCCTAGTTCTACGTATTTTGGGACTGGGGCGTTACATATTTTTGTAGTGGCCCATTTAAGTCGAGATAAATTGTTTGGTTACTTTACCGTACCAAACAAGCCTGCGAATAGGATTAGAAGTCTAGGATCTCATCCACATACTTGACCCCTTTCCTCGATTCCATATTGGAACTACCGTTCGACTCATCGATTTCATCTTGCTTGATTCCTCCTATCATATACTTATCTTCCCTTCGTGCTTGCTAGAGATTGACCCTACTAGTTAGATGTCCCAAACACCCTTAACTTAATTATTTAAGTTGGGTAGAATACCCCACGACCTAACACACCCTTGACCATTAAGGGAATACAAATAGTATTATCTAGACCATAGAGACTAGAGGAATTTAACCCATTTGGTCAACGAAGCCTTGGTCAATGAAATCGTAGAATGATAGTATAGGAATAAATAAAACTTAGATTCTTTTGACTCTTAGACTATTCATATTTGTTCTTATTTCATCTACCATCGTGCCTATATTTTTACTATCTAATGCTAATGTAGCCTAGTTTTTGCAAGCTCAATTCTTTATCAAGCTTGTTCATGACATATGTTATTGGATGCATCCACTAACGTATTGTCTACTCAGAACTGGTGCATGATGATCTGATCAACCTAGTTCACTTTGGTTCACTTTTATATATCGTTCTACGTGGATGGGGACATAGCTAAACTTGCCCTCTAGAATCTCATCCATGACTGCCTGGACAATTCCTTTGAAATTAATCGATCGTCTTTGAATCACGTATTCGTATTCGATAACGCCTCCTTCGAACTCTATATTGCTTTCGCCTTCACCTATTTTAGAAGGACGAAGGCATTATACTAGAACTTCCTCTAGCCTCCCTATCGACTATGACCATTCTCACTCGATGTTGCTATATCTTCATCCTAAACCACTCATCCTTTTCTTGGCCCTACATTCGCTATCATGAACCTTCCAAATCACTTAATTTAGGCATGAACATAATCGATCTCTTATTCGTGCCTCAACCTACTAGGTCTCTAACTTATTTTCTCTTGATACCATATCATTCTCTATTGCATGATACTCTTGATTTAAACTTTAAACCCTTAATCTTTCACTCGTGCCTTAACTCGCGACCCTCGTAACCATACCCGTGTTAAATTCTACGATTTAGATCATGATTTCTTATGACATGATTTTGTGGAAACATTGTCATTGTTTGTTCCCCATCGATACCCCCTTGTGTCTTCTCACCCCTACTAATACTTAATTTCAAGGACGAAATTCTTTTAAGTTGGGTAGGATGTAAAACTCCTAAATTTCTACTATAATTTATCGATTTTGGTAATGATTTAAAAATTTTGTATTGTACGTTGCGTAGTCGTATTGTACGTTGTGCGCAAACGGCGTATTTCATAATTGCACGTCGAGTGCGAACATATGCTAGGTACATATTTTTAGAAAAACGGTTTTTGATTATAGATTTTATTAATGAAGATAGTTTTCAAAATAATATGTGATAATTATTTTTAATTACTTAAAAAGTTGTGAAAGCGCGACAAGATTTCTAAAATACTATTCTATTTTATTTTATCGTATAAATATAAGTAGTAGTTTAGAAGAGTATTATTTTATGTAAAATATTTTGTGCGAGAGGCAGGAAATTTATTTCATGCTCACTTTGGTTTTTTCGAAGTATTAATTGTTTTATCCAATTATCAAAAAACTATTTCCAAATATTTGAATACATATTGTGATTTTCGAAATTATTCTAAACTTTATTGAAAAAAAAAGTATTTTAAAGATATTCCATATTAGTAGTTAAATATTTATGGTAATTTTTGAAATTATTTATTATTATTGTTTTTATTATTTATGAGGATATTTTGAAAATCATACTTAATTTTTAAATTAGTTTGAAATTATGGATTTTATTTTAGATAGATTTAATAATTATTTTTGAAATTAATTAATATGATTATTTTAGTATTCATAAATTTATTTTAAATGGTTTGATTGGTGTTTAAATTTATGGATTTTATTTTAGATAGATTTAATTAAATTGAATTTGAATTTATGTTGATTGTATTAATTTGAATTTAATTATGAAATTATCTATGGAGATTTAAAATCCCCACAATCATATCCAAATGGGAATTTCCACATCCTATAAATAGACAGGTACTCCTCCATAAATTCCTCACATCCACAAAAATTTCTTCCACCACAAACGTGAGCGCATCGTGTCCATCTCTGTGCCCTTCCCATCCACTAAAATTTTTTGTTACATTTACATGTTCCAATGATCGTGTCCGACACACCCGGACAATCTCAAATGCTACTCCTAAACTCTAACACATGACCGCCCTCTTCGGCCAAGCTGCCAAACGTCGCCATGTCTAAGCCACTCCACCACCAATGCCTCCCTGGCAGCAAGCACTCCGTCGATCCCCTGGTCTCGAGCCGCACATCCCCTCGCTGCACCCCTACCACTGCCGAGACACCCAATGATCGTCCACAACACCATCCCTACCATAACTCCCCCATGCCAGCATCTTCATCGACTCCTCCGGCCAACCCAACCAGTCCAGCCGACCATCTTCCATCATCCAAACTTCTACCACCGCTGCAACCATCACAACCCAGCCGCCACCACGGCAACTGCCGCGGTAGCCCTGCCTACACCACCATCACCCCCACCAAGATCCGGTCACAGCCATCACCACAACCCCCTTCGCCACCTTTGGCCAAACCCCCGCCGAACCCCGATCGTCCCAAAACCACCACCACATGGCCGCCGCCTCTAAATTCAACGCCCGCCACCACCATTGCAACCACCACCACCACCGAAACCCCGGCCAACCCACCGAACAACCGCCACCATCATCAAGAAGAGAGGGGAAAAAAATTAAAACCCTAAAACTAAACTCACCTCATACCCGCCGTCACCCCTACGCCTGCAGCGCCACCGCCGCCGGCGTGCCCTAGCCGCCGTCACCCACCATCCGCCGCGAACCCCTCTCCCGTTTCCTCCGCCGCCCTACTCTGGCCGCCGCGGCATGGCGCGTGCGCCTGCCTTTCCTCGAACCCCCTGTCCGATCTTCCTAGCCGAGCCCCGACCTAGCGTACCCCGCCGGCGACTCCACTCCGCTGAAACCGCCCCTTCTTCCCTCTTCCTTCCTCCGACCTTCTCCCACCCTCGCCGCGCGCAGCTCCGCCCCTCCGGCGAACCCGTAACTCGTCCTCCACTCTCTTGCTCCCCCTCACAGTTTCACTAAAAAAAATCATGACCTCTCCTTGAGTATTTCGAGAGAGAGAGGTCTCCCTCAAGGAGTAGACAACCGTTCTTTTCCTCCCTTTCCTGGGTTTGTTCTTTTCTACATTTTAATTATTATTATCATTATTTTTCTTTTCTTTTTCTACCAAGAGAGAATATGTACAATATGTATTACAAAGCAATTATTATCATGGGTACTACTTATTAATGGTTTCATTGATAATTACCCTTATTATTTATTACTAAGTCTTTTACAGAGAACTGGTATTGGGTTTATGCATTTTATTTCATATTTTTAAGGTTATTATTATTATTATTATTATTATTATTATTATTATTATTATTATTATTATCGTGTTTCTTTTATGAATTGTATGTTTACTTGTTAGCATTATTAAAATAGGAATTGATAAAAACATATGAGAAGCTTTAAAAACTATTATTATTTTTATCTATATTATGGTTGTACTGTTAGTACCAAGTAGTAATACTATTTTATTAACTAAAAATATGTAGTATAAAAATTCCCTAAAAACTATATATATATTTTTTGTAACAAATTAGTACGGACTTGTCCCCAAATATTTGGGGGTTAGTTTACCTTTAGATTTTAAAATAAATTTTTTATGACTTATAAATATTATTCTTAAAAAGATTTCTAATATCTTTTTATGAATATAAATATTCCAAAAACTAATTTTGACAAAATTTAGTTCTTGTACTTTACTGGTTCTTAAATTCTTTAAAGTATATCTTTTTACCTAAAAGTATTCTTTCAATAAATTTATTTACAGCTACCAAAACTATTTTCAAAATAAGATAATTACTTATTTATTTTCGCAAATCTCATCGATTACCGATTCTTGACCATGACTAATCATGTTCCTATTCCTTCCAAATCTGTACTACCTTATGGAAAAACCTAGCTAATTTGACCCTTCCGGACCTAATGGAACTGTCTGTGCCACCATCAGAGGTCAACTTGTATAGTTGTTGCACCGAAGTCGCAGTTCGTTCCACCGTGATCATTACAGCACACCAGGCGTACTACCAGGCAAGACACCTTGCCTTACTGTTTATTTAAATTACTCAATATTATGCATATTTTTACTTATTTCTAGCAAATATAAATTATTCTTACAAATTATTATATTTTAGTTGCATTTGGCCTAGATTTAAGAGACAGCCCTTAGTTTGTGCCGTATTTATTGGTCTCGACACATGTGTGCCACGAAGTCGCGAGTCGCATGTAGATTCGGACTTACGTACCGACCGTACATCGGTGCATACAGGACAAGCGTTAGGATATAACTTCTAATAGATTTGTCTAGAAGACTTAGCAGTTATTAAAAATATCGTGGTGTGGATTCAGCACGAGTAGTGCATGGGGAGGGGAAGACAGTTATTAGGCGCAGGGGCTTTCACACATTTACTTTTCTCTAGCTGCCATTTTTGACTCAGACGAGAGTTAGTGAGCCGTACATTTATTTACTTTCCTCTAGATGCCACTAGTGCCTCGGTCGAAACATAAATGTGCCGTGCATTTACTTTTCTCTAGCTGCCGTTAGTGACTCACCCGAGAGACTAGTATGCCGTGCATTTATTTATTTTCCTCTAGATGCCACTAGTACCTCGGTTGAAACGCTAAACGCGTCGTGTTTCTAGTCTCGGGAGCCCTTGTGTGGAACGTTGTCTTCAAAGTACATTTTCACATAGAATGGTTAAGGACCTTTATTTGTGTAGTCACATATACTTTTCTGTTGAGCTTTATTTATTCGGTTATTGGCATGATATTATGTGTCTTGTTACGTCCCTCTGAGGACCTGGTTATCTCGCCAGGTGTGTGCTCTTGTCTTTCGCATGTGCTCTAGTTCTAGCCGTGACTATCTCCATTTCTTCGAGGGTGATTGCACTTAGATCGTCTTCGCTTCGCTCGCCAAACTCTTTCTTTTGTTGTGTATTTCTTTTCATAGTTGGTACTGGATTTGTCTCCGTCCAACTACATGTATCAAATGATAATTTCATTGTTGATTATACGATATCTTTTATTCATTTATTTTGTGTGGATGAGATTAGTTATGGTTTTACTGCATTTTACAGCTTATATATTCATACGAGGTTTCCATATATTGGAGTGTACTTCGTATGTATACAGCTGGCATGTCTACGTTCCTAGTTCTATGTATTTTGGGACTGGGGCGTTACAGCTTGAGATAAAATAAAATAAAATAAATTATGGCTGTTCAAAGATGTTTTTAAAGAGATGTAAACTAACTCTATATGAATGAAATGAACTTAGGTAAAAAGTAGCAAGATCACATTACAATAAATATTTTCTCACTAAATGAACAGTGATCGTTTCAGACAAATGTAGCTCTTTGTTCACAATCACCAGTATGCTGATATACTGACCCACCATCAGTTTGCATGCAGGTGCAACATGCATCGAGAAGGATAGTTCGAAGTGATAGCCCAAGCCTCATCCTCAGGAGCCAGAAATCAGAAGAGATGCCAAGAGATGACATCTGTTGCAAAAGTTTGGTTTAGTATATAAATGGATGTAATATATAGGAACAGGATCATTGTAATCTATAAAGTTCTGAGAGAATTTAACATTGTATCAGAGAGAATCGAGAGCTTATAATCCGTTCAAAATGAAATTAATAAAGAGAATTGTTTCTTGTTACCAATGTGTTCAATGCATGTATTCTGAAATATGTCCGCTGTTGTTTCAATTATCCGTAATATATTCCGCTGTGTATTATCAATCTTGTCTATCTTGTCTTGCTTCAGGTCTTGGCCTTGTGCAAGTGCAACTTAGGATTGCACGGCATCACGCCTTAGCGAGGACGATCGGTCTCAAAGAGTCCGAGACGAGGACGAAAGGACTGTGGGATCGGGGTATGACAAAGTAGTATCAGAGCAACACGATCCTCTGGCCAAATGTTGATTCAAAGATGTTCTCCTGATCGAAATTCCTTTGCCTACTCAATATCAATAATGAGATGAACGTTCCATACAATAAGTTTGTAAATATTTTTATGATGCCGACCAATATTTATCGATTTGATTGATTGAGATTGAAATGCTTTATTGAACAAGAGTTTTGATATGATCTGAATTGTGATTTCATGGATTGATAATGGCGAAGGATGAGGACTATCGCAGCTATGGATATCGTAAGTTTCTCCTTAAGTTTCGTGGACAAAACTTCTTCTCGGTGGGTAATTATGTAGGGCCCCGCTCCGTGAAGGCCCTAGATAAACGGAGAGATCGGATTAGTGGCTCTGCAACAGAAGATGATTGATCTGGGTGAGTGGACGAAATCTCATTTGCTGATTCGCTTACGCCTAATAAGAATCTGAGCTTTTGATTGAATGCTATTGTTAATAACAAGATAGTAAATCATTGAGTATGCTTTAAGAGAATCCACATGTTGCCATGCTAAGAAAAAGAAAAGAGATAACCCGTATGCTAAGAAGAATTATTGCCTGCTAATAAAGAAATGAATGTTTGCTATGTTAAATCAAACGATATGCCTGCCATGTTAAACAAGTTAGAGATATTGTCTCAAAATAAAGAACCATTGCCATGTTTAATAAGAAAAGAAAAAAGATTGCTCACATGTCATGAATTCGTATGCTTACAAAGAAAGAATGTTTATGCTTAATCTGAACAGAATAGTTATCATGTTTCAAAGAAATAAATAATTGCTTGTCCTTTAAATATGCTCTGAATGCTAGACATGTACAGACGAACTTGTATATGTTGCAAAAGAAAAGAATTATGTAGGAGCTTCGGCTCTGAGATCACAGAAAAGAAAGAAGGCAGAGTCATAGCTCTGTTGTTACAAAAAAAGAAGGCAGAGTCATAGCTCTGTTGTTACAAAGAGAAAAGGCAGAGTCATAGCTCTGTTGTTACAAAGTTTGACATAGAGAAAGATGAATCATTGCCCCTCCAAGAGTTTATCTGCTAGATGTAGTATTCATGCATTGGTCTCGGACAACTTGTATACAAGGTCACTAGATCTTTCGACGGTTTCTAGGGCACTGGGAGCCGATCGGCCTAGGAGAGATTGTATAGACACCTAGAGGTGTAAGAGACCTCGGGTGTTTCATCAGTGTCCTTAGCGATGAGCTGAACCCAAGAGTCACAGCGGCTAATCATGGGTTTCCCATGGACCATCATGTAAATAAGTGTGGATTGGTGCAGAGCTGAACCGGAGAGTCACAGCTGCCAATCGGTCTGCATGTGTCTATCATATGTTTTGCTAAGAGCTAACGATACAGAGATGAACAGGGAAAAATGTTGGTTTTATCATATTTATGCTAATCCTTATCTTGTGCAAGGATGGACGGTCGGCTATGGTAAGAATTACTGAAAAAGTGATACATTTGTATTGTTGAGTTTGCTATATGAATTACTTGCAAAGATTAATCTGTTACAAAGAAGTGTTATGTTCCCTTTAAAGAAAAGATATGATATCATGCTTATAATTGTCTCTAAGAGATTTCTTGAACAAAGAAATGATTATGCTCATGAAACATGTTGCGCATTGCACATGAAATGAATAGTCATCGTGCTTGAATTGAATAGTCCCTTGTATGCTTGAGATGAATTGAAATGAAATAAATTATGGCTTTTCAAAGATATTTTCAAAGAGATGTAAACTGACTCTGTATGCATGAAATGAACTTAGGTAAAAAGTAGCAAGATCACATCACAAGAAACATTTTCTCACTAAATGAACAGTGATCGTTTCAGACAAATGTAGCTCTTTGTCCACAATCACCAGTATGCTGATATACTGACCCACCATCAGTCTGCATGCAGGTGCAACATGCATCGAGAAGGATAGTCCGAAGCAAAAGCCCGAGCCTCATCCTCAGGAGCCAGAAATCAGAAGAGATGCCAAGAGATGACATTTGTTGTAAAAGTTTGGTTTTGTATATAAAGGGATGTAATGTATGGGAACGGGATCATTGTAATCTGTAAAGTTATGAGATAATGTAACATTGTATCAGAGAGATCGAGAGCTTGTAATCTGTTCAAAATGAAATCAATAAAGAGAATTGTTTCTTGTTACCATTGTGTTTAATACATGTATTCTGAAATATGTCCGCTGCTGCTTCAATTATCTGCAATATGTTCCGCTGCGTATTGTCAATTTTGTCCATCTTGTCTTGCTTCAGATCATGGCCTTGTGCAAGCGCAACTTAGGCTTGCACGGCATCATGCCATAGCGAGGACGATCGGTCTCAAAGAATCCGAGACGAGGACGAAAGGACTCTGTGGGATCGGGACGTGACAGAAGGGCCCGATGTATCTGGGGCTGAGCTTCTCACGTCTGCCAAAACGGATAGTGTTTCTGGTCGGTGGGATCTTCTGGAACACCATGTCCCCAATTGTGAACTCTAACGATCATCTGCTACTGCCCGCCCAGTGCTTCTGTCGATCTTGTGCAACTCTGCGACACTCTGAGCCATGAGACCAAGTACGATAGTTACATACAAAAAATGGAAATAACATGATCTAACAATGATCAAGAATCAAATAGACACGAGATGGAATGAAGTTGCAATTACAACTCAGAGGAGCAAAACCATGAAAGCACAAACTACTGAGTACGATCAAAATCGATAGTTTAACACAAGTGGACTAGAACAAGATAGGAAAATCATGGTCAGATAGACATGTTTTAAGATCAAAGTTTAGACAAGACACAAACGAGGTACAAAATCAAAATCTGGCAATGTATAATTTGAGGAAACCAATGATCTAACGATAAAATGCTAGAAGGGAAATTAGCAAGGGTTGATTGAGGAAACGTACGAAATACTCAGGATGTATTATTATCAAATTAGGATGAACATGCAAGGATTTGTGATTCATGAAAATCGATAATCATATGAAAAGGGAATATAGTTTACATGGTACCCGAGAACATATAGGTATTTGAAGTCACTTCGCTTAGAATCTCTACTCTGCCAATATATATCTGACTGCAGTGGACTTTCGGCTTCGTGACTCAAATAACAATATGTCACTGAGTATTCTGTCAACCCCATCCACTTTTCAATAATTATTGATAAAACAACCCAAGAAATCAAGATATGTAGAATATGACAAGTCTCAATAATACTCGAAAATCTATGAGTGTCTGAAATCACTTCAACTTAGAGTTGCTGCCTCGCCAGTGCGCTGCTGGCTGCAGTGAACCCTTGGTATTCGTAGTCTAGATAATGGCTGCAGCGCCCAACTGCCATGCCCCTGTAGATCATCGAATAGTCTCTCAACCTTATTCCTAGGAATTTAAAAAAAGTTTTTAGGAATCCAAAATGAGTTTCAACAGTCCGAGTCATAAAAATGGTGAGGTTATCTGTCTGTTAGAATACAAGGGTTTAATAGATACTAAGAAGCAACAAAGGATTCAATCAAGGAATAGCGGGTACTAAAAGGAAAACAAGGAGATTTTAACCTCAACATGGAACAAAGTTTCAAACGTAACAGAAATCCCAAATGAACCTTGGGATGGTAACAAGATTTTGTATATAGAACGTTATCCCGAAGGAATAAAAGAGTCTAGAAGGATGAACAGAAGCAAGACATCAGATAAAAGACAAGGTCGTAAAATAAGAAATAAAATCTCGCATTGGAAACGAAGTTCAACAAAATCTTAAGTAACAACAAAATCCCGAACAAATTTCGAATGGAAAACGAAATCTCCAATAGAATGCAAAGTCCCAATAGAACTAAAATATCACAAAGTCGCAGATAAACGGTAAATCTCGAAATAGAAAAAAACATCGAACAAGAAACAAGGCTATGACTAGTGAGTAGAGATAGAGTATCAAGTAGAGAATAAGAAACAATGCATCGAATGGTGAATATGAAACAAGCAAAATTTCAAATAGAAAATGGGGTCAAACAAGGTCGTGAATAAAATAATTTCTTGAATAGGAGCGAGTCACGAATAATCTCATTGGGAACGAGTCAAAATCTCAAAAATAGAAAACGAAGTCTTCAAATGAGTCTCGAATAGAAACGAGATTCAAACAAGGTTTTGGAATGGGAACAAGTTCTCAACGAGTCATGAGTAGGAACTGAATATTCAGCAAAGTCTTAAATAGGATCGAAATCTCGAATAGGGAACAAAATCTCGAACGAAAGCAAAGTCCTAAAATAGGAAACAATATCTCGAATTAAGTTTCGAATATCAACCAAGGTTTCAAAATAGAAAACAAAAAGTTTCAAGAAATGATCTAGGTGCTTAGAGGAATTTGAGGGAAGACTGGATTGCGGATCAAGATACATGGTTTTTCCAACCATGCAAAAGAAACCTTCTGTCTTCAGTCTATCTTCAGTATTCCTCCGGGACTGGAATCTCTTTAATCTTCTTCAACTGTCCTGACGTAGACTGGTCCCTGCGGTGGTGCTCCATGTGATTGTTGAATCTGGAGAGGTGGGTCCGCCTTGCTGTAGTCCTGGTGCTCCTCGTGCTCATCCTTGGGCAGTATTGTAGGAGCGTAAAAAAGTGCTTCATAGAATGAGTCAAAGAAATGAAGCATTTCATTCAAAATGATCTACTTTACGCCTAAGACAGGCTAATCACTTTACGCCAGGGTCAAGCCAATAGTTTTACGCCTAAGACAGGCTAACCACTTTTACGCTGGACAAAGCTGTCAAGTCTTGCATTTAATATAAAGTCTGACATGAAGATTTAATGATGGCATATATCACAGAATTCGAAGGGACTTATTTTACACAGAGACCAATGTTGTCGTTTAGTATGTGGACTGAGTTGTTTTACGCTCACAGTATGGCTTCTTTTACGCATGGAGACTATACGAGTTTTTACGCTCAAAAGTTGACGTGTGCATAAAGTTTATTTGGGCTACTTTTACGCCCAAGGTTATTTAACAACCACTTTACACGGGTAGTCCATGTCAGGGCTATTTTACGCCTAGTCTACTACTTTACGCTCAGAGTATATTTGGGTTATTTTTACGCCCTATTCTTCTTCACCAATTTGGAACGTGGTTTGCCTACATGGCTTTCATGCCACACATCTCGAAGAACGTGTATACGTGCATCCTATTCTTACTGAAATGATGGGACACGTGTCAACGTATGCAGAGGATGACTTCGGTCATGGGTGGCAGTTATTAGAGTAAAAACGGATCTTTTGCTGAGTTTTACGCACAAGAAGCCAAGTCTATAAATAGACTTATTTTTCTCATATAACAGACACAGAGACAGGAGGAGAGAAAACAGAGAGATTAGAACTCAGAGATTTTCTCCAGAGCATTCTTCTTTAACCTTTCTTTCAGAACAGAGTAAAGCAAAGTAGGAAAGCATTCGGCCTCGCCATCAGTACCCAAGTGCGTCGATACCTTTCTGGTGACTTAGTTCTTCCGGTTGTTCATCTTCAAGCAGTGATCTTCATCATCATCATATGGTCCAAGGAACAAAGTGATCGCTTTCAGATCAGACTTCCATAGCAATACTTTCCAGAACAATTTGTACTTCTTGTACTTTTTCTCGTTTTATTTTCAAAAGCCAATTTTTCTGGCATTTTGTTAAGTGAAATAAAATGGCGACTCTGCTGGGGACGACCTTCTCCTCTGACGAGGAGGCAATTGCTCAATACGATGATGTGTCGATTGGATCGACAAAGAAGACTCTGGTTGTATACTTCGACCAGACTGCTTATGAAGAGATGCTCCGAACTAGGGGTGGTTCTCGCTGCTCCAATGTTCAAAAATCTCGCAAAGCACAAAAAGTTTGGATTCCTAAATCCAAAATAGCTTCTGAACTCTCTGTTGCTTCTGATGGCAAGGGAATTCTTCCCACTCCTGTCATAGGGACTCCCGTTCGTAACGAGGCAGTCCTTACTTCAGCGTTGCACTCTAAGTATGGCAATTTATCTTCCGTCTGTGACGATAAAGATAATCAGGTTTCACGCCCACTGCGTAAGAACCAAGTTTTACGCCCAGTGGGTAAAAACCAAATTTTACGTTCGGTGCATAAGAATGAGTCTTCCATTTGTTATGAGGCAGACTCTAATGATTGTGCTTCTGAGTGTAAGAATAAGTCTCCCATCTGTGACGTGGTAGACTCATATAAATTACGCTCTTCGCGTAAAGGAAAATCTCCCGTCTGTGACGTGGTAGATAATCAATTTTTACGCTCTATGCGTAAAGGTATGTCTCCTGTCGGTGACAGTGTAGATAAATTTACGACGATATTTTTACATTTAATATGAATATACCTAAAGGCATACAGCGTAAAAATGTTGTTGGTAAAGCTTCAGTTCTACACCAACAACTTTCTTATACTGCTCTACGCAAAGTACCAAACCTACAAATTACACGCAATGAAAATGGAGTCCTTCGTGCTCAAAAATCTCAAGATTTACGCACACAACTCCAAACACGTAGAAATGTACAATTTGGTTCTGCGAATGCAGCCAGTAATCTTCTTTATACACAAGGGACTAAATGTTTTTCTACCCCAAATGTAATAAAAAAGACTACTCCCTCTACTCCTTATGATTTACGTGAATTGCTAATGCAAAAGCGTAAGAACAGACAATCTCCGGTGACACTCCCCCAAGAAAAACACCATTGTGAGTATCACCAGGTTGTAATTAATTGTTGTTGTTCGGCTTCAAAATGGTCAGTTTTTGATCGATTGAGTTTTATTGTGCCTCAACAACAAGTTGATGACCAAGAACATGAGTTGTCATATGTGTCAGTCAACATGGCATCTCATACTAACAGAGGACGACGTCCAAGACGGAATACGTCCCAAACTCCAGGTCAACAACAGTTCAACAGACTTCTTGATTCCTTTGAAGGAGTATATAAGAATACTCGATCAAGAAGACAAAGACAATTGCAGACTTCTGATTCAGAAGCTGGGGGTACTCAATCTTTTGAGTCCGAAACTGATAGTGTCGATTCATACTTCTATACTAATCCCTCTATATCTTCAAGAGAGGTTGAATCCTACGCTATTGGAGATGAACCAGAGACGTCATCTGCTAATACAGAACAACGTCTCACTGTCGTTGAGCAATCATTGAAATATATGCTTAACATGGTACAAAGCATGCATCAGATAATATTGAATCAGCAAACTGCTCAGCTGACAGTAATAACACCGGTACCAGTAGCAGCACCAACTCAAGATAGTCAAGGGGCTGATATACCTTTGAATATTCAAGAGCCTGCTGTTAATCAAAATTTTGCATCTCCAGATCCCATTATTCCAGAAGATGTACCATCTCCGGTGGGGATTACGGTACATCCAACAACCATTCAATCAAATGTGCTTCCGCAAACTAGTGAAGCCATTCAAGCAGTGCGTGAGCTCAAAGCACAGTTTGAAGTTTTGAAGCACAAGGATCAACTCCAGAGGTTAGGGATTAAGCAACCTTATCCTCCTCATTGGAATGATGTACCCTTTCTACCAAAATTCAAGCCACAATCAATGGTATTGTTTGATGGAAGGGCTTCTCCTAGTCAGTATATCAATTATTTTGATATTATGACTATACATCTGCAGAAAAATGATGCTCTTTTCACTCGAGTATTCATTGGATACTTGACGGGTTCAGCTTACGACTGGTATCGTAGTTTACCTGACAAATTGCATTTCGTCTTTTGACGAATTTAAGGCAATGTTTCTCTCCCGCTTTTATGAAGGAGGTATGAACATAAACATGTCCTCCTTAATAGAAATCAAACAAAAGGAGAAAGAAGATACTCAGACGTTCATCGAACGTTTTCGACAGGCTACTCTAAAGATGCCTCCTGGTATGCCAGATTCAGCATTAATTGATACATGCAAGATGAATCTGCGACCACATATTGCTATTTTCATGGGTTCCCAATTCACAGATTGGGCTTCGTTTATCATAGCAGCAGTTTCTGCCTAGACCAATGGTAGGTTGGCTCGTGAACATGGGATGATTTTCGCCTCAGAGGATAAAGGAAAGAAAAGTAATCCTGGTAATAATTCTGGTAATCGTAATATAAAAGGAAAAGATACCCTCATGGTCAATCTTTCCAAGAATAAAATGACGCCGAATAATCAGGAATCTTCCAGGCCAAAAGAAGAATACTCTTTTGACGAAAGTGATATCCCAGGGATATTCCAATGTTTGGTGAAGAGTAGCAAACTCCAGATTCCGGAGCCAAAGAGGCCTAATGAGATGAATCTGACTGACAATCCCAAATATTGTATCTATCATAGATACATTAATCATCCTACCAGTGCTTGCTATGTCTTGAAGAAGAAAATTCAAGAGCTGATAAATGGTGGTGCTATCGCTTTAACCAATGATGACCATACGGTTACAACCAATATGGTTTCTCTTCAATTTGGAGATTTTCCTCCATAACAAATACAAGATGGAATTATCCCAATCCCGAAGGCGACGATGAAGATTGTGAATATCCCGCCTGCTAGAGAGAAAAATGAAGGATTGTTGCCTCTCACCTTAAAAAATAGTGAAATTATGTGGGTACATCCTGACTTAGTACCTGAGATGGAAAATGAAGGTAAAACTTCAAAATCCAAGAAAGGTAAGAAAGTCAAAACCTGCAACATAATTTCTCATGTTATTCCAGATCCTGACGATTTGGATCATCTATGGGATGGCCTTCCTTTAGAAGATAGACTGAGAGGACTGAACATATGTCCTCCAAGTCTAGCTCCTCCTACCAAGCTCAAGCTTACTCATCAGCAGTGGCTAGCCATGAATGGTGTTTCCTTATACCGAGCACAGCAAGTCTTCGCTGCTTATGAAAAAGCTCCTACAGGGATTTTTCTTCGTATCCCGAATCTTTCTCCTGTGGTTACAGAAGGTCCTTCTTCTGTTGAACCACCTATTGAAAGTCCACTACCTATTCATTTATACAGTCAGCAATCAATCCTTCTCATGAAGAAGATGGGCTATAACTTTCAGAAGGCAGAAGGTTTGAATTATAATAAAGGAATACGACTTCCTTTACAAATTCAAAATAAAAAATCTACTGTTGGATTGGGTTCTGAAGTTCCTCATAACAATCCTTACAAGAAGAAGGCTAAAGGAGGGAAGACTAAATCCTGTAATATGGTACTTCCTTCTCCTGAGTCGGAAGAAGAAACTTTTGCTGGTACAAGATCTGGAAAAGAGTACCACAAAGATTATGAGGGATCTTCCAAAGAAGCAGAAGACATAGTAGAAACACTACCAGCTCAACCTTCTCCTATTCCTGCTAAACCATCTGTGGTTGAAAAGGGGAAACAGAAAGCAGTACGCTTTGACGTTCCATTGAAGCCTACTTCTAGTCATGGGGTGGTGATGAAACCCTACAAATTTGATATTCTAGCTCAGTTAGCCAATACTCCGGCTAGACTATCTATATTTGAGCTGCTTCGTCTTTTTAGAGAAAGCAGGAAGACTTTGAGTGAAGCTTTACTTCAAGCAGATTCATGCTTGACTCAACTCAAGAGTCCTGATAATACTCCAGTGTCGTGTCCGAAATGTCATAGTGTGATGGAAGCAATTCCCAACATCACCTTTACACAAGAAGATATGCTGTTGAAGCATAACAAACATGACAGGCCTCTGTGCTATACTGGGTATATCTGATCCACTGAAATTGACAGGATTTACATTGATCCTGGGTCTTCAATTAGAATAATTCTTTACAGTATGCTAAGACCCCTAAGGATTCCTACTAGTGATCTGACTTACACTAGTACTACAATAGTTGGTTTTAACTCTGGCAAGAGTAAACCACTGGGGAAGATTAGTCTGATGATTCATATTGGTGATCTTCGAACTATGGTAACCTTCTATGTTATCAACTCAGACATATCCTACAATATCCTTCTGGGGAGACCGTAGATTCATGAACATAACATCGTGCCTTCAACTCTCCATAAATGCTTCAAGTATGTGGATTCCCAAGGGGTTGTGAAGACTGAGTTTGTTGATATCAATCCTTTCAAGGGTGTCGAAGCCTATTTTTCTGATTCAAGGCTTTATAAACAAGAGCATGTAAAAGAGATATCAGACATAGCTGAAGATCAATCATCTACTGAAGATCAGTCTATTAATGAAGATCTGCCAGAAGAGCAACCTTTGAAAATCAAGGTCAAAGGTCGAATTCAGCCCCAATCTGTCAATAATCAACCTTTGATGATCAAGGTTAAAGGAAGAACTCAAGCTTCATCTGAGGAATCAGTAAATATTCCTGCTAAGAGACAAGTTCAACCTTTTATGATCAAGGTCAAAGGGCGTACTTCTTGTATGAATGATCCAGAACCACCATTGATTGTCAATCTTGGCAAATCTACGCAGAAGACGGATGATGGTCCACTAGTGATTAATCCGAAGCATAGCAATCAGATTATAAATGATGTAAATATTGATCATTCTGTATTTTTTGATATCAATGAAGATTTCCTTTTCGAGTATATGGCTGTCAAGTTTATTGAAAGAATGACTTTATCTTCTGATAATCAAAGTCATCAATATAAAGACGACATAGAACCAGAGGAAACATTATACATTAATTATAAGGAAAATTCCTTTCCTCCTCATGTCGATGTTGGATCTTATGCTCAAAAGTTCTTAACATCTTCTCCCTATCTTCTTCCTGTAGTTGCTCCATCGCAAGCTTGTGTAACTTATAGACGTCACGAAGAATCTTATTTCGTGGTTCCGTTTGATAAGAAAAACAAACGCCAAATTATGTTTGGCCTGGCTAGAAATATCCCTGTTGCTCAGACAGATGATCTGAAAGATAAAGATAAAGGAAGAATCCGAATTGACAAATATAGTCAACAATCTATCAAGATTATCCAGAATATAGGATACGATTTGAAGACTATGCAAGGTCTCAATCAAGGCAAGGGTAGACGACTACCATTATGTGGTGATCCATTTTACCAGAAGACTCGTCATGGGTTGGGATATGATCCGTCCTACATGTTTAATGACGATATACAAAAAGAATTCTCTTCTAGCTTCTCACAATCATCAGATTCTGAAGAAATCCAATTTATCGAATCTGATACATCTCACCCCTCATATGTTAGAGGAGACTATTATGATGAATCTGAGCAAGTACTTTCAGCTTACATGGTTCAAATTGATGGTAAATCCGAGCCATTTGAAAATGACCCTTGGGCCCAACAAATAGACACTCAATGGAAACTTCGTTTTGAACAACGACAGCCACCTACAGATGATGAAGTTGTCCAGATTGATGTTAGATATTGAACTACGTCCAAACCAATATTCATCAGTAAAAACTTTTCTGAAGATGAAAAGAAAGAATTGATAAAACTGATCAAAGAATATATTAATATCTTTGCATGGAGTTATGAGGATATGCCGGGTTTAGATCCTAAAGTTGCTACTCA
The DNA here is from genome assembly GCA_029216955.1 of Iris pallida. NCBI lineage: Eukaryota > Viridiplantae > Streptophyta > Magnoliopsida > Asparagales > Iridaceae > Iris > Iris pallida. The sequence goes on from JANAVB010017824.1 coordinate 157,041, forward strand.
TAAACTCAATATTTTGCCTAATGCCAAGTCTGTAAAATAACAGCAACGGCGCTTTAGACCAGATATGATGGATGCAATTGAAGCAGAAGTCAAAAAGTTGATTACATGTGACTTTGTTCGTGAAGAGCAACACCCGGATTGGGTTGCCAATATTGTTCCTGTTATGAAGAAGAACGGAAAAGTCCGAATTTGCATAGATTATCAAGATCTTAATGCGGCTTGTCCAAAGGACGAATTCCTGCTTCCTATTACTGATGTCATGATAGACAATACATGCGGTTTTGAACGTATGTCTTTCATAGATGGATTCTCAGGATATAATCAGATCAAGATGCATCCAGAAGATGAGAAGCATACTTCTTTTCGAACACCCCTTGGGGTTTATTGCTATACGGTTATGCCGTTTGGTCTTAAAAATACCGGTGCCACGTATCAACGGGCTTTGAGCAACATCTTTCAAGAACATCTACGGAAGACAGTTGAATGTTACGTAGATGATATTGCTGTTAAGAGTCGATCAAAGGATGATCACATTCAAGACTTAAAGACAGTATTTGAATTGATGCGTCAACATCAATTGAAAATGAACCCTACTAAGTCTTTCTTAGGGGTTTCCAGTGGCAAGTTTTTAGGATTTGTCATTAATTCTCAGGGTATCCATGTTGATCCTGATAAAGTTAAAGCAATCCTTGAAATGCGTCCTCCTCGTAATCTGAAAGAACTCCGTGGCTTTCAGGGTCGCATTGCTTATATCAGGAGATTTATATCTAATCTATCTGGAAGATGTCAACCTTTCTCCCGTCTATTAAAGAAAGGTGTATCTTTTGTCTGGGATAAAGCGTGTCAGGAAGCCTTCAATGACATTAAGCAAAACCTTACAAATCTACCTGTTCTAGTACCTCCAGTGGTAGGAAGACCATTTTTGCTATATGTTCGAGCCTTGGATCATTCACTTGGCGCTCTCCTAGCACAAAAAAGTGATATGGATCATAAACAGGCAATTTATTATCTTAGCCGAATGATGATCGGAGCTGAACACAGGTATACACCTATAGAAAAAGAATGTCTGGCCTTGGTTTTTGCTGTCCAAAAGACAAGACATTATGTAACAGGACAAACTATTCATGTTATCTCCAGAATAAATCCCATTCGGGTATTGATGAGAAAACCAAGCATTCTCAATTCCAGGTTAGCTACCTGGGCGATGTTACTCACTTCTTATGACCTGGTTTATGTACCTCAAAAATTAATAAAGGGCCAAGCATTAGCTGATTTCTTAGCTACTCACCCTATACCTGAAACATCGATGTTATACGAGGACATTCCAGATGAAGTCGTAGATTGTAACATGACTTTGAAAAATGACATATGGCAATTATATTTTGATGGAGCATCACGGGTAGGACCTAAAGGCAATATTGTTTCTGGGGTAGGAATCGTCTTGGTTTTTCCTGACAAAATGGTCATATACCGTGCCTATTCTCTCAATCAGCCATGATCCAACAATGTAGCAGAATATAATGCTCTATTGATTGGTCTCCAAGTAGCAAAACAATTGGATATTGAGTTCCTAGAAGCTTATGGAGATTCTCAACTGATTGTTAATCAAGTTAGAGGGACTTATGAAGTCAGAAATCCTGATCTCATCCCTTATCATCAAGTGGTAGTCGAATTGGTCCTTTCATTCAAAGGATTCTTCATTGAATTCGTACCACATTCTCATAATGTGGAGGCTGATGCTCTTGCTAGCTTAGCTGCAGACTTGGCTGTTCCAATCCGAAGACAAAATATAATTACTTTGTTGGACCGAGATTTATTATGTGTCAAGAATAATCTGTATATTGAACAGAGTTATACTACAGAGTCAAGTTCCCAACAGAGGGATTGGAGAACTCCATTCATTGATTATGCGATTCATAGGATTTTACCTGAAGATCCAAAAGAAGCTGCATCAATCAAGAGACGATCATTTCGATTTTATTATGATTCATCTTTACATATGTTATATCGTCGCTCATATGATGGACTATTGCTGCGCTGTCTCTCAAAAAGTGAAGCCAAACAAATACTTCGAGAAGCTCATGATGGTGTTTGTGGTGCTCATCAACCGGGTCCGAAATTACAAGACCGCATTCGAAGAATGGGGTATTATTGGCCTTCTATGATAGCAGATGCTGTAGACTATGCCAGAAAGTGTAAAGCATGTCAGATTCATACTAATTTTATTCATCAACCGTCTGAATTTCTACATCCTACGACAGCCTCTTGGCCTATCAAAGCTTGGGGTATGGATGTCATTGGTCATATTAACCCTCCTTCTGTTAAAGGACATCGGTTTATATTAGCTATAACCGATTACTTTTCTAAGTGGGCAGAAGCAGTTTCCCTTGCTGAAGTGAAAACATCTAATGTGATCAACTTCATCAAACATCATGTCATTTATTGCTTCGGGATTCCTCGACGAATAATTCATGACAATGGTCCACAATTTGCCAGTCAGGCATTTTATCGGTTCTGTGATAAGAATCGAATTCAAAATTTAGCTTCTACGGCTTATAATCCAGCTGCTAATGGTTTAGCCGAAGCTTTCAATAAGACGATCATTAAACTTCTCAAAAAGTTTGTCTCTTCTAATAAACGTGATTGGAATGAGAAACTTGGAGAATGTTTATGGGCTTATCGAACAACAGTCCGGACTCCTACTAGTTTTACACTATTTTCATTAATTTATGGATATGAGGCTGTTCTTCCCTTGGAAATCCAGATTCCATCTCTACGAATAGCTATTGCTATGAGCTAACTATAGAGAACAATGATCGCTTACGACTCCAAGAACTTGAGGATTGGACGAGAAGCGTCTTCAAGCACAACAGCATATTGAGCTATATCAAGCCCGTATATCTCAAACTTTCAATCGTAAAGTTAAAGAGAGGGTATTCAAGATTAGCGAGTTGGTATTAGACGTTCGAAGACCGATGATTATGACTCACAAAAGCAAGGGGAAATTCCAAGCAAAATGGGAGGGCCCTTATGTAATTGAGACCGTGTTTTCTAATGGCGCCTATCGGTTATCAAAGCCTAATGGAGATCTACTCATGATGCCAATCAATGGCAAATTTCTTAAGAAGTACTATGTATAAAAAAAGACAGAATGAAATAAAATTTCTTTTATTATTGTTCTGAATAAAGGATTAAGGACAAGGACCACTGCCTTCCTTATTGAATACATAGTCAGCCAATGCTTCGAAGGCATCGTTGCCTGAGTTCATAAAAAACTTGCAGGCAGCCATCCTCAGCGCCTCTTCTTCAGGAGTTTTCCCTGGCTCTACTAAGAAAGCAAAGATGTCTTGTGGTGGCTTGGGAGTAGAAGTGCTTTCGCCTACTTCGGTTGGGCCTGTCACAATTGGCTCAACGGGGCACGTCTCAATGATGTCCTCAACTTTTCTGGAGACTTCATTCTTTTGCTGCATATCCTTGGAAGACATTTCCAATATAGGAATGGAAATAAGAATGAAACGTTACAAAGAATTCTCACCTATTTATAGGAGAGATCTATTAATGAACCGGTCTTTGAAATTGAAAATAACTTTTCATTCCCGAAAAGGTCTGTCCATTCATTATATCAGATTCATCCATTTAATTATGGAATCGAATTGACCTTTTTCTTTTCCCAAAAGATATGTTGGTTCATTCATTCTTTCATCAATATTGACATAACATCTGTCCTTTTATTTCCCCAGCTACCAAGGTTTGGTTAAGCTGATACTTGTCTCCTTAGAGAAAAATTTTAATCTTCTATCTTATCAATTAATTAAAAAGTTGGATTTCTTATTTATCATGTCCATATTATCTCTAGATAAATATTAAATTTACTTGCTTGTATTTCCTATCTATCATGTCCATTTGACCTCTGCATAGATATTAATCTACTTTTTTTTGAGTTCTTATATGCTGTCATGTCCATATTACCTCTGATAGTATTGTATACTCTAAACAGAAAACAAGATTTTATTATCTATCATGTCCATATTACTACTGAATAGATACAAATTATTGAGCATAGAAGACTTATCATTTCTACTCTCATTCCCTCATAAAAGTCTATTATATTTCTTAGACTTTCTTACAAATCATAATGGAAATCTATTACAATCTTGGATTTTCATTCTATACACACAACGATAACCTAATGGAGATCTATTACTTCTTTGGATCTTCTTCATCGGATTCGTTGTTGGTGGCAATTTCTTGCTGTCTGAGCCTCAATGGCAACCAGAACAGAAGGAATTAACTCTGGTCTTCTCTCTCAGACGAGAGGAGAATCCCAGAGTATGGCAGCCCGAAGACGTGTTACTGCCAATACAACTGGTGGAGAAGTGGCGGCCTTTCAGAGGAGATAGGAATGTATCCAGCATTGGGATACGATTCCTAGTTCTGCCGTGAAAGGAACTCTACTACCCGATTTCTCGGGATATAGTTGACTCCACCATCCAACTTTCCGTGTATAAAGGCTCTTCCTACCAACAGAGGAAGACCCTTCTATCCCACGGAAAGTTCTGAGTTGTCTGGTTTGCGCGTCAAAAGCGCATGAGCTCCCTGATGTTGATGTCAGAAGAATACTCCTCACAGCATCCAAGTCGCCAATATCGGTTCTGGAAAAGTTCTTCAGCCAAGTTTCTGTAGAAAACAGCAGAGAAAAAATCATTAGCCACATATTGGTCAATTAAAGACTGATGCTCGTGCACTTTATATCAACAAGGCTTTACGCCTGAGGTTTTTTACGCCAGTGATTCATGTGCACCTAATCTACAAGATTTTACGCCAATGTTTTGTGTACAACAAGGCTTTTACGCCCGTGTTTCATGAGCATCTTATCTAAAAGGCTTTGCGCCTGTGTTTTATATGCTCCATATCTGTTAAGGATTTGTGCTCGTTTAAAAATAGGCATCTGTTTTCAAAAAAAAAGTTCAAAGGCAGATGATTGTTTTACGAATCAAACTTACCATTGAGGTCAGATGATTTGGTTCTAAGAGTGGTTGAAACGTCTGGCGACCGGGCGTACAGAGGAACGACATCGGAAAGCATCATCATTTGTTGGAGAATGAAATCTTGCAAAGAGCTACCGAGCGTACAGAGGAACGACATCGGAAAATATCGCCATTTTCAATCTCTTGTTGGAGAATGAAATATTGCAAAAAGCTATCTTCGGAAGAATGAGAATGAGAATGTATAAAGCATTCGTTAACTCAGCTATTTATAAGGGTTGAAGAAACGGTTGGCGTGAGTCTATCTCGGGAAAGATCCTACTAAAAAGGCGCTCGTGACCACAAGACAGATGCCACGTGTTGTTTTGTTTCTCTTGGGAATGAGCAACCATAGATGCAGTTAAAGGAGGTGTAGAACAATTCTATATACCAACAGATGAGATCAATATCAAGATTTTATTTATAAAAAGGAGAGTAGGCCCCTACAGATAAGTTGAAGAGTCGCAATACATAGACGACACTTCTACATAAAATATTATTTTTTCTCTCCTTCGTCGGGCTGACGAAGGGAGGCACCTAACTCGTGCATGTTGCGTATCCCAGAACGACGCATCAGATTAAGGAATGCTTTCGCATCGCCTGACCCTTCATACGCAGTTGGGGGACCACCATTTATACGACCAAAGACTGCTGGAGTCAGTCCAAAGCATTCTATAAAGTTGCGTGCCCGCTCAACCTCTGTCTCTATATCAATCCTGGAGCTAGGAGCCTCTTCTTTGTTAATCTCTCTCTTTGGTGCCATGACAGTATGAGGATGAAAAGCAAGAATGAAGAATTTCTCCTTATTTATACAATCAAATCAACTCTTCATATTCCTTATGGGAAACTGATCATTATTAATGCAAACTTGGGGAGATGAAGAAGCATTCGAAAATTTCGAGAAGAAAATTCATTATGACGGTTAAGTATTGACCGACACCATTTCTTGATTTTTACGCTGACTGGTCAAATCCTGACTTTTACGCTGCTGTTCAAAGTGTTTCAAATTTTGAGGATATTTGAAAACTTTGAAGGGGGTCTTGTAGGAGCGTAAAAAGGTTCTTCATAGAATGAGTCAAAAAAATGAAGCATTTCATTCAAAATGATCTACTTTACGCCTAAGACAGGCTAATCACTTTACGCCAGGGTCAAGCCAATAGTTTTACGCCTAAGACAGGCTAACCACTTTTACGCTGGACAAAGCTGTCAAGTCTTGCATTTAATGCAAAGTCTGACATGAAGATTTAATGATGGCATATATCACAGAATTCGAAGGGATTTGTTTTACACAGAGACCAATGTTGTCGTTTAGTATGTGGACTGAGCTGTTTTACGCTCACAGTATGGCTTCTTTTACGCATAGAGACTATACGAGTTTTTATGCTCAAAAGTTGACGTGTGCATAAAGTTTATTTGGGCTTCTTTTACGCCCAAGGTTATTTAACAACCACTTTACGCGGAAAGTCCATGTCAGGGCTATTTTACGCCTAGTCTACTACTTTACGCTCAGAGTATATTTGGGTTGTTTTTACGCCCTATTCTTCTTCACTAATTTGGAACGTGGTTTGCCTACATGGCTTTCATGCCACACATCTCGAAGAACGTGTGTACGTGCATCCTATTCTTACTGAAATGATGGGACACGTGTCAACGTATGCAGAGGATGACTTCGGTCTTGGGTGGCAGTTATTAGCGTAAAAACGGATCTTTTGTTGAGTTTTACGCACAAGAAGCCAAGTCTATAAATAGACTTATTTTTCTCATATAACAGACACAGAGACAGGAGGAGAGAAAACAGAGAGATTAGAACTCAGAGATTTTCTCCAGAGCATTCTTCTTCAACCTTTCTTTCAAAACAGAGTGAAGCAAAGCAGGAAAGCATTCGGCCTCGCCATCAATGCCCAAGTGCGTCGATACCTTTCTGGTGACTTAGTTCTTCCGGTTGTTCATCTTCAAGCAGTGATCTTCATCATCATCGTATGGTCCAAAGGAACAAAGTGATCGCTTTCAGATCATACTTCCATAGCAATACTTCCCAGAACAATTTGTACTTCTTGTACTTTTTTTCGTTTTATTTTCAAAAGCCAATTTTCCTGGCATTTTGTTTAGTGAAACAAGTATGGTCAGCAGTCTCCAGGCAATTTTTGACTTGGTGAGTAGGCGATCAGCAGTACAAGCATAGTCTCCGTATTTTGTGGCACTCTTTATAGTGGTGTCCTGAGAGTTGGCTAAAATTGCAAATGATCGTCGGCTGGATCTGAATCTGAATCGAAATCTCCCGCTGGGCTGAAGAAACGATGTTTGAGTGTGTCGATGCTTTGCGGATTCACAGTCGTTACTATCCCTGTCATAAGTCTTCTTGTCTCTCCTGGGCTTTAGCTTTTCTCTCGTTCTATTGTCTACACTACATTCTGGATCTCCTGGCTGGTTGCTCCAATATTTCAGAGGAGTCGGGTCCTCAGAGACTTGGATGATCTTCAGTGGCTGCTCCAGGTTCTTGATCTGCTCCTTGGTGCAAGATGTGCGCTCGGTGTCGGAAAATCCAAAGGTCTGAGAGTTTGGAAGTCATAAGTCCTTCCTAGCTCAAAAGCGCATTACCAGTCTAGCTTGGACAAAGATGGCATGCTCCCTCTGGGTGTCAAGGAACTCTTGAACATCTCTATCATCTGCGTACTACCCATAGGGATAGTAGGGGCGATAAAAGGTAGTGGAAGCACGGAGCCCTCCCGTATAGGTGGATCAACCATTCCGGTGTTGCGTGTTTGAATTATCTGAGAAACAGAAAACTGTTAAAATGTCATAATCCAAAAAATAACAAGTGTTTATAGAATATCAATATACCCGATGTACCCGATTTCCTATGCTATGATCAAGTTTTCCTAGTTCAAATCAAGTCCCCCAATAGTACTCTAATACATAGGTACTATTAGGACAGACATGCATGGGCCACCACTAAAAATATGTCACGACCCGCTCCCGAATAATCGGATACGAGTTGGACACGCCTAGCCTACGTTGTAAGACTCAACGTAGTAAGTTGTACCAAGCTAGAGAAACTAACAAGTCTATATGAATAAGTACAAATCACAGTATCTAAAAGCGATCCCAGAAAGATCACCATAATCCACAAGTCCATATAACGTAAAGGTACTAGAGTCAACAGGAATGAAATACGCTATAAACTCTAAAAACAATATCTAGGAGTAAAACTAAACAGTCTAAACCTGAAGCCTCTAGCTAAGTTATGTCTCCATCTTGCTCAGCTAAGATCCCGAGCTCTGGTCCATAAGGTAGAACAATATCATGCAAGTACACCTGCAACATATCTAGTCAGGAGCAGAGCAAAGTACAGTTCTATGTAATGAACAAGAACATCATGATATAAAAAGTACAAAAGAACAAGTAAAGCACAGAAAAGTACATGAATATAAAGTACAGGAAATAAAGTACAAGAATGTGAACCATGAACCTGAAGTACAAGACATGACATGTGCACAATATTTGAAATACAACTAGCCTATGTGACTGGCTGGGTAAGTACAGGAATAAGCACAGGAGCACAGGAATAATGGTACGGCTTAGGGCCCACGTACACGGTGCGAGGCCTAAGCTATCAACATGAATTTCTAATCTCTGGGTTTGGTCACATAGCTAATAAGTACAAGAACATGAAAGTACAGGAGAACATGATATCGTGTTATGACATGTCACAGGAAAAGTGCAGGATATGAATGTAAATGAACATAAACCATAGAATGTACTTGCCTTGTTCTGAAAAAGTACGTGTAATGAATCGAGCTGGATGTCCTCTTAATAAATCATTTACAAGTTGATTAAAATCTAAGCAAGTTCTAGTTAGCTACTTTGTAACTTCTAATTACAAGTTAAGATATACTTAGTTTGTTTTTAATCATTATCTATTTGACAAATAAAATTCTCTCTTTACTGTTCATAATACAAACCTTATACTACACTGGTTCCAACAACTAATCATGAAAAGCCAACCTCAAGTATCTAATACAAACCTATTTGCATATTCAAAAGAATGCTAAACCAAGGTCACAAAGGAACATTCAAATAAAGGATTTCCCTAAGTGAGGGGTATAAACCTGAAATGATTTTAGGACAGATCACTACAACCACTCAGAATTGAGAGGAGAGCCATTCTATATATATTGCAATACTTTATCATGTTTAACTTAACAGTAAAACTCCATTATATACATTATAACTAGTTGCTATGTAATTACTTATCCCTCCTTCCATCCAAGGAATGGCATTAACCTTCATAAGAAAATAATCTACTAGATAAAAGTACCCAGCCAACCTAAGGTCAGATGTCACAACATCTCTCAGTCACAATGTATAAGCTCAAGGAAAAGATAACCAAACAACCATCCTAACTCCAACCAAATAACACTGCATAAGTAAACAAAAGAACCCAGCATGCTTGCACTTAAATAGAACCACCACCCATCTAATCTTCAGTCCAAAAGATACTCATAGCCACCATATCAACTCAGGATAGTGATTCGAGTAGTACAAAGCCTCCCCTTCTAAAATTAACTTTGTTAGAACTTAAACAGTCATACACCAAGCCATTCATTTTTTTTGACAATTTAGGGAGTTCAATCTTGCTTTAGAGGAATACAAATATGCCGGATACAACCAAGGAGTTAGAGAAATATGGAATACTCGCCACAGCTTCTACTGAGTAGTTCGGCATCAACCCTAGTTATCACACACTGCTAGGACTTGATGGCACTGGACATATGCAAAACCTGAATAAGGTTGGCACGAAGGATAGAACCCACAATGATCCCATGCATATTGTCAAAATGGACACGAACAGCACGGATACGAAAATAAGCCAGGCACGAACTGCTTCTAAACACGAACAAGTGATCAAAACTTCACCGATAATCCTGCGACCGAATACGTTCCAAACCCCTCATCAAACTAAGATTATGAACTAAAACGAGGGAATGCAAGACGAGTCCAAGAGAACTGGGACACTTCACAATAGCGAATACAATCTTCTAAAGATCGGACCACCGAAACTTCCTGGTTAATCATTTCATCAAACAAGAGGCGGTCAGCTAACAAATTTCTCACAACTTGATCTCCTCTAACACTTAAAATACTTATAAATGAAAGGAACAAATTCCAGATTCCAAGGATCGAAACTCGATCTCTCAACAGCAAAACTCCAAAAAATCGATCATTAAAGAATCATTCTACGTTCAGAAAGAACTCAAGACCCGAGAGTGCAGAGACAAGAATTAAACATTACCTAGCGAATTTGATTGTCATCTCGAACGATCATTCCTTCACTTTAATCTCTAGACACCAATGTTTCGATCAACACCGTTCTGATCTCGGCAAGGAGTCTCAACTGATCGATTTCTAACAGAGCCTCCTCTGCATTAGAATTCGAGAAAATCGACGAAGAAGATCGATTAGGAACTCGATCAAATCACCATCCCGCACGATTGATTCAAATTAGCCAAAATAGAACTTACTTACTGAACTGATCCTCTCGAAAAGCCAGATCCGAACCGTCCCTGTTGTCGCTGGAATCACTGAAGAAGAGTTGACACCGTCGACTTTGGCTCGTCACGTCATTGAGGATACCGCCACCGCCATGAAGTTCTCAAAGGATTTTTAGGGTTTGAGAGGGAAGAAGAAAATTTAGTCTGAACTCTGTTCTCCTGAAAGTGAGAGGGAAGAAGAGCTGAACAAATGAAGGAGTGAAGTGGTTTAAATAAGGTTGAGTTGTTTAGTCCGTTAGAGAGATCGTGCTAGAGTTTGGCGCCCAAAAATAGTTAGTTGATTCTCTAAATTCAAATTTAAATATCAACTGATCAAATGGAGAGATGGCAGCTCTTCCTTATTAAAAATTCTAGGATTTAGCTTATGACTCAATTGGTCTTTAGCCGACCTGTTTGGGCCAGGTTTGAGCCCAAAGTTGGGTCAAGGCCCAAACCAAGGATTATATATATAGAGAAATATTCTTTGCAAAAAATGCATAAACTCTCAAAATATATATACAAGGCATTTATTTGTCATTTGTTTTAATCCAATTTATTTAGAAAGCTTCAGAAAATAAAGAATTGAGGAGAGTGGGTTACAAATCTTCCCCCCTTCAGGAATTTTGTCCTCGAAATTCGAAGGACAGAACGATCTTCAAAACACAGTAGTTCATCAAACACTAGCAATTTTTTATTGTAACTGAAATTCTATTGGAAGAAGAACACATAATACAATCAAACAAATAAACTGGGATAACGCTCTCGCATCTTGTCCTCACGCTCCCATGTGGACTCTTACGGAGAGTGGTGCCTCCACATGACTCAGACAAGTGGTATAGTCTGATTTCGCAGTTGCTTCTCCCTTTGATCAAGGATCTCCACTGGCTGCTTCTCGGCCTCTAGCTCTGAGTAGTCCACCACATGACTCGGATCTAGAATGTAGCATCGAAGCTGGGACACGTGAAAGACGTCGTATACTCCCTCCAAGCTAGCATGAAGTGCTAGTCGATGCACCACCTTACCAATTTGTGTCGTCACATCGAACGGCCCGATGTATCTGTGGCTGAGCTTCCCATGTCTGCCAAAAAGGATAATGCTTCTAGTCGGTGGGATCTTCAGGAACACCATGTCTCCAATTGTGAACTCTAACGGTCGTCTGCTACTGCCCGTCCAGTACTTCTGTCGATCCTGTGCAACTCTGCGACACTCTGAGCCTTGAGACCAAGCACGATAGTTACATACAAGAAGTGGAAATAACATGATCTAACATTGATCAAGAATCAAATAGGCACAAGATGGAATGAAGTTGTAATTACAACTCAGAGGAGCAAAAACATGAAAGCACAAACTACTAAGTACGATCAAAATCGATAGTTTAACACAAGTGGACTAGAACAAGATAGGAAAATCAAGGTCAAATAGACATGTTTTAAGATCGAAGTTTAGACAAGACACAAACAAGGTACGAAATCAAAATCTGGCAATATATAATTTGAGAAAATCAATGATCTAACGATAAAATGCTAGAAGGGAATTTAGCAAGGGTTGATTGAGGAAACTTACGAAATACTCAGGAGGTATTATTATCAAATTAGGATGAACGTGCAAGAATTTGTGATTCATGAAAATCGATAATCATATGAAAAGGGAATATAGTTTCCATGGTACCCGAGAACATATAGGTATTTGAAGTCACTTCGCTTAGAATCTCTATCCCGCCAGTATATATCTGACTGCAGTAGACTTTCGGCTCAGTGACTCAAATAACAATATGTCACTGAGTATTCTATCAACCCCATCTATTTTCCAACAATCATTGACGAAACAACCCAAGAGATCAAGATATGAAGAATATGACAAGTCTCAATAATACTCGAAAATCTATGAGTGTCTGAAATCACTTCAACTTAGAGTTCCTGCCTCGCCAATGCGCTGCTGGCTACAGTGAACCCTCAATATCCGTAGTCCAGATAATGACTGCAGCGCGCAACTGCCATGCTCCAGTAGATCATCAAATAGTCTCTCAACCTTATTCCTAGAAATTTAAAAAAGTTTTTAGGAATCTAAAATAAGTTTCAACAGTCTGAGTCATGAAAATGGTGAGGTTATCTGTCTATTAGAATACAAGGGTTTAATAGATACTAAGAAGCAACAAAGGATTCAATCAAGGAATAGCGAGTACTAAAAGGAAAACAAGGAGATTTTAACCTCAACAGGGAACAAAGTTTCAAACATAATAGAAATCCCAAATGAACCCTGGGATGGTAACAAGATTTTATATATGGAACGTTATCCCGAAGGAATAACAGAGTCTCGAAGGATGAACAGAAGCAAGACATCAGATAAAAGACATGGTCGCAAAATAAGAAATAAAATCTCGCATTGGAAACGAAGTTCAACAAAATCTTAAGTAACAATAAAATCTCGAACAGATCTCAAATGGAAAACGAAATCTCCAATAGAATGCAAAGTCTCAATAAAACTAAAATATCACAAAATTGCAGATAGAAGGTAAATATCGAAATAGAAAAAAAACTTCGAACAAGAAACATGGCTATGACTAGTGAGTAGAGATAGAGTATCAAGTAGAGAATAATAAATAATGCATCGAATGGTGAATATGAAACAAGTGAAATTTCAAATAGGAAACAGGATCAAACAAGGTCGTGAACAAAACAATTTCATGAATAGGAGCGAGTCACGAATAATCTCACAGGGTACGAGTCATAGGAACGAGTCACGAATAATCGCCTTTTGGAGTAAAAGTTATCATAAACATTCTTATGGTCTCCCATGAGTCTGACAATGTACACAACAACCATAGTCCCTGAACTTTGTTGTCGAACTTCACTCCCATAGAGGATAACTGGTCAAGCATGCCTTGGAAATCACTAAGGTGATCCATAATAGACGTGCCATCTTTATACCACAGACCCATCATTTGTTAGATCAGGAACAATTTATTTACCTCGGTCTTCTTTGCATACAAAGATTCAAGCTTCTTCCAAAAAAATTTTAACTGCTATATACTGGCAATGTTATTGTACATGTTCTCCTCAATGAACTGCGGTATGTACCCACACACTTGTATTTTGTCAAAATTTTAGTCCTCTTCGTATTTATCACTGGACCTCATAAGCAAATAACGAAAGATGCAACTTCTTGACAAATAACAAATCCTTTAGCATGCTTCGCCCATAGTGGTAACTGGTACAATTTAGTATTATCATGCGTATCGACTTCGCGTCCATCTCTTCTCCTTGGCTTGATTGTCAACTTTGATACCCTTGGAAACAAAAGCTCTAATACCATTCCGTTGGAAACAAAATGCTAAAGGCGTTCCCCCCAAACCAAGAATATGCGAGAGAACCTAGCAAAAGCGCACAAAAATAAATCGTCAACAATCACAAAAGAACCAAACACAAACAAACACCAAAATTTTTACGTGAAAAACACTACACCACGAGAAGATCAGAGTCCACGCCCGAGAAATCTCAACTAATGGAATAAGAGAGTACAACCGACTCCTTACACACTTATGACCAATCCTAACTGGATCACCAACAACTCCTTAGAAGATGAAAAATGGTTACAGACATATGAAGAATGAATGCGGCATGAAAACTTACTCGCGATCACCTCTTCGAAACGGCCGTCAACCCCTCTTTCTCTCTCTAATAGTTGTAAAGCCTCTCTTGTCGGTAGTGGCGTATTGTAGACGCACTTGTGCACTTAGGCAACGTGGCATCGGGCGAGCGGCGTAGGCTCGGCCCTCGGGCCTCGGGCTCCTCGCAGCGATTCTCGTCCCGAGAATTCCTGTTTTTTGCAGCAGCCCAGACAAACGAAAGGGTGAATGAATCTGCGAACAGGTGAATGAATGTTGTTTCGGAAGGGTCGCGACTTCACGAAACAACACTAATTCATCTATAAATACTACAAATTTCTGAGTCCAAAACACACAGAATCTGAGTATTCATTCCTTCTTTCTTTTCTCTTCAAAAGATTTCCAGAAAGGTGTTCTTCCCTACGCCGGTGTCTCACAACGTCTAGTGAACCTCCGGCAGAAAGGCTGTCTTATCCAGGGTGTTCTGGCGTGCTGACTCCAAGACGTTACCGGAGTGTCCGAAACACTTTAAGGAAAGTGCTGCTAAATGCACGATTCAAGCCTCGACGACAGTTTCAACTTTGCAGAACTACAAAGTGAAGTACTTGCAATTTCCAACAGTAGATCAGGGGTTAGGAAATCCCTAACATATACCCCCTCCAAAGCCGCAACAAATCTATAGCATTAGATGTGATCCAACGATGTAAAAACATATTTTCAAATTTGCACAAATCCGACATTTGAACTTGGCTAGAGTTCAGTGCTTGCTTCAAGCCAGACCAGTGCTGACCCCTAAGACCAAATTCGGCTAGAACTCGGTGGGAGACCGAGTTCGGCCCGAGTTCTGCCGTCTCTGGCCAGAACAGTTCTCCTCCAATCCAGAGTTTCTTCGAACTCCGAATGACACTAGTCGTCTTCTCGAGCTTCTCCGACATACGGATAACGATCGTCACACTCCGAAATATTTTTCACATAGATTAAAAATTTTATCCACTCCAACATGCATTGTATTTCCATTTAGTTTTGAGGAGTTAAAAAAAGTTTCGTTACCACATTTTGATCCACCAACGACTCTATTGGTATATATTGACGTTTACGACAAATGGTGGAAACCATAGTGCGCCGACGAGGGGTTTGAAATGAAAATATTTCCATTTAATGGCAACTCTACAGGCTCCTTGCATGTTCTTATCTGTCTTCTGTTCGGACCCTTATTAGCAATTATCCGAATAAAATTATATATGCTAATTTTTTTTCTATGTTTTAAAAACTTATAATTCTTGCGTACTTTAAAATATTCGAACTATTATGCACATTTTAAATATGTGAAGTTTTAAACGTGTTCCATATAAATTATTGAAAAATTGGCACAAAAAATATAATAGGAACCTGTTTAGTTAACCAAAATTTGACTATTTGTTTAAACATATAAAATTTTTAATCTCAATATTTCTATTTGAGGAATATTTAACCGATCTTTTAACATATTTTATTTGTACTGTGTCGATATATATTAGTCTTATTGCCGTTTTGAATATTTTTTTGGTTTACCGAATTGCTAACAAGAGTTGGGACTTCGGATCATGTCATTAGTGAAGAAGTTGTTAATTAGCAGGACAACTAATACTAGCTCCCAGCCTCCCCGTCCAAAATGAATGTTAATAGTACATGTATTGATAAAAGCATACACTTTGGTAATGGGTCCTTGTCCAATATGAATGTACACTATTTGTATTGATAAAAGCATGCATACAGCATACACTTGGGGGTGTGGGAAGAATGGAGTGGTGGCAATCAAAATAATAAATAGGACATTGAAATATAAAAACTAGTATTTACTTCTACTTCTTTTTTTTTTAAACTAAGAGCATCTCCAACTCTATTGTGAGTTTATGAAAAGAGTAATGCTATATGTACCTCCAAAATCTATCTCTTTCATGTCCCTCCGTCACATAGCACCGTCTTATTGATCGAAGCAAATAGGGAAGGAGTTAGGGGGAAGACATGAGCCAATGGAAGAGGGCTACGTGACAGAGGGACATGGAGGAGGTACATTTTGGAGGTACATAAAGCATTTTTCTTATGAAAAATGGTTGCCACATAGAAATGAAAAGCTTTCATTTCAAATTTTTTTCCAATGCAAATGTAGAATAAATCATAAAGTTGATATGACAATGATATGACAAGAATGTTGGTGCTCTTGCTCCTTGACATGAAGAGAGCTTGCTCTCAACATGCTTTGTAAAGTTTAATCCCACATTGAAAAGCACAATGAGTTATCTCAACATATATATGAGTATGTGTTGTTGGGATATACACATGGGGTGGTGACCCTAAGGAGGGAACCATATGGGTGATTTTACTAAGAGAAAAATGATTAATTCCAACAAGGACGTAAGTTGATTTTTGTTGTGCGGGCTCGGACTCGACACAGACTCCAGGTTGTCTCGTGCATGCACGGGAGTGTTCGGAGGGAAGGCGTGGGCTAGCACTCGACTATGTTGATTGTGGGATGATGTAAAACATCAAACTCTATTTTAGAGTATTGGTGTTTTAGTCTCACATCGGATATGAGAGATGGTGAGGCCTCACTCCACTCTATAAATAGAGCCCCCTTGCCTCCTTTCCAAGATGCACCAAAGAAGAGAGTTAAGGGAGTCCGTAAAGTTCAGAAAGCTCGTTCAAGTCACAAATATTGATTGACGAGCGTTCCAGAAGTTCTCTTGAACTTGCTGGTTCCTGGAAGCGAATCGTATAGAGGCGAATCTTTCTTTGAGCAATCGTGTTTTTACACCCCAGCAGATTTTATCCTCCTCCACTTCTTCTTCTTCTTCTTCTTCTTCTGTTTCTCTGTAACTCGTTCTTCAGGTTTTAAGGCACCTACTGAGTAGGGAGGCCTAACTTTGTTCTTGAGATCTATCTCATTTGTGGCACCTACTGTGTAGGCTTGCTAAACTCCTCATTTGTGGCACCTAATGTGTAGGCTTGCTAAACTTCTCATTTGTGGCACCTACTGTGTAGGCTTGCTGAACTTCTGTTTTACATCTATATCCATGTCTCGGGACTAACAAAGAACAATGTGAAGCTGGTTGTCTATATCTAGACAATGCACTTCACAATGACATTATTCCACATAATCAATTATGAGTACAAATATTTGTAAAAAAATATAAAAGTGCAGTACTTGTTTTGGAAGTTGAAAAAAATACTTTTTATTGTCTTTTCAATACTCTTGTATTGAAGAAGACCCTTCTATGTCGTTGGTTTTTGTAAATGTAAACTTGCCACCTAAGAAAGATAGTCTTGTGTCTCATATCACCTCATGCCACCTAAGATTCACAATACATAACAAAATAATAGGATTGAAGATGCTCTAATAAACGCTCTCGTTCTTTTAAATACAAAAATAAAAAGTTTGGCAAAAAAAATATTTGTAAGATATATTTATTATTTAACCAAAATTTTAATTGATTTACAAAAAATAGAAATATATGTTAGTTTTTAGAAAAAGAATAAATATATAATAGTTTCTATATTTTGAATAAAAATATTTTTTTTTTTTTTTTTTTTTTTAAGCAAATAAAAATATTTGTTAAAATAATCCTAATAAATACGACTACCACCACCACTAGTTTAGGCGGGAGGGAGGCGGCTTTTTGGATACATTGAAAAGAGAGAAAGGGAATGAAAGAAGAAGGAAAAGAGAGGGAGGCAGCTTCCTAGTACGTGGTTGTCTGTCTGTATGAATCCAGCAAATAAATATTCAGCAATTACGAACACTGTTCATTCATTCCTTTTCCTTTCCTTCTCTCTCTGCTCTCAAATAATATAATAATACTACAACTACAATAATAACAATAACACAGTGAGCTGTAGATGGTGAGTTGGTCAACTTTTTTGCTTATTTTTTTTCTTCTTCTTCTTTCTTTTCAACTACTTATTATTCTCTGTTCAAAGTCTTCCTCGACATTGAAGGGCTCGAGGCACCTCGAGACCAAACTCTTGTCTCCCTCGCTGTGACTCCTCACTCATATCCCTTATTATTATTGCTATCTAATTATTGATCATAGCTTAGAGGAGAAGAAGGAAGAAGGAAGGAAGAAGGAGAAGGAAGGGCCGGTTACTATTTTACTAGTCTGGTCGAGAGGGAGTCATTTTTTCTGCTGATGAGAATAACAGAAGAGGTCATGGTGTATAAATATGGTGTATAAATTATTGAATATTTTGATCATTTCACTAAAATCGATCAAAATATTCTTATACTTGTATTCTATAAATATTTGTGGTCATTTGATATGCAAAAAATTCATTTAAATATGGAACATTTTATCAAAATTTATCATAACAAAATTTCGTACCTCTCTTCTACTACTTTCAATCAATTATGTGTTATATTAGATGAAGTTCTTCATTGGCATGGAAAATAAAATTACAGAAGCAACCGCAAGGTCCGAGATCTCAACTCGTACAAACTTAAGGTGAACAAGGCAACAAAGGAGAAGGGCATCGTCATCAAAATTGGTCAAACATTTGGGAACACTTTAGCGAAGTTTATTGTAGGTCCCGAGAATGAAAGAACAAACACTCTATAGTGGAAGAAAGCTACTGACACAAAATTATATAGAACTCAGAAGAACTTGAAGGGCATGAAGCTCTTGTGTATATGCTACTTGCTATCTCCAAAGTTTATTAAGTGGTAAATTTCACAATGCTGTGTTACATCTTATTCAAAGTGTAGTGCCTTTATATAGGCAAAGAATGCAGTGGGTAAGAAACTAAAAGTCAGGAGCTAATGGCTCCTAAATACATGCTCTACAACTCAACCTTCACAATCAAGGCAAAAAAACCAAGTAACCAACGGAATGGGCAAGTAATAAGATTGAGTTCAACAAATCACCTCCTAATCCTGTTGCATGGAATTCACCTCTACGATGCCGAGTTTATGTCTCATCTTAACGAACTTGACTCGTTCGAGCGCCTTGGTACGTAAGGATATCGGCCAGCTGCCCGTTAGTTCCGACATGATCGACGTCCACTTTGCCATCTTTGATACACTTACGAATAAAGTGAAAACGAGTGTCAGTATGCTTAGTACTCTGTTCGTGACTCTGTTCGATATTTAGTGACGTTATTTTATTCTGTCGCTAAATTACGTCGCTAATAGAGCATATTTTAGTAGTGACTCTGTTCCTGATGCACTGGGTTCTTGCATAGTGCAATCGCTAATTTGTTGTCTACCAGAAGCTTCACTTTCTTTGGCTCATGTCCCACCAGCTCGTCTAGCAGCCAGCTCAGCTAAACACCTTGGCACGCTGCCATCGTCACTGTTATGTACTCCGCCTCACAAGACGAAAGCGCGACGATCTTTTGCTTTTGAGATGTCCATGTTATCAAGCTTGAGCCAAGGAAGAAAGCAATCCCTGTGGTGCTCTTTCGGTCGTCGACGTCACCGGCAAGATCACTATCATTGAACCCCACTCACTCGGGCTCCAGCTCGCCGGCCTTCTTATAACAATATCCATACCTGACCGTGCCACTGATATACCTCAGAATGTGTTTGACGGCAGCCCAGTGTAGCGCGGTAGGAGCTTCCATGAATCTGCTCACGATGCCCACTGCATAGGCAATGTCAGGCCTCGTGTTCACCTAGTAGCGCAGGCCCCGGACGATGCTCCGGTACTTGGTTGTGTCCACAGCAGCCCGGCATCCATCTTGCGCAGCCTCACATGGTTCTTGTCACTCCCGTTTTCCGTTATACGTGTTTTCAGTATACGTGTACGAATTTCTGAAGTTTGTCAGGTGACCCATGTTTTGACTTGTCTTGTTTAGTCTAATCTTGGTTTAATCTTGGCTTGGTTTATTTTGGTTCATCTTGGCTTGGCATGGCTTGGTTTGGTTCTGCGTGGTTTGAGATGAGAGGGGTTGCTGTATAAGTCAACTCTCCTCTCTCTCTTTTCATAACTATTCTTCATTTACTTCTTCTTCTCCTCATAACTCCTCCCACCCACCAAGAAACCTTAGGTAAGTGCAATCTAGCTTCATGAGGATCTCCCCTTTTATTATTCCATTCTCTTCTTTACTAGATTCTAAGCCTCTTTAGAGCTTAGCATTTTTTATTTTGGAGGATGAATTTGTGTAGATCTAAGTTAAGAATTTTTTTATTTTTCTTATTTTTGATCTAGTAAAGCATAGTATTTCCTAAAACTAGTCGTCCCAGGCTGTAGGAAATCTCGTTCTGTACAGTTTAGACACTTGGAAGTCCCGATTCGGACTTGTTTTGAGCAAGTTATGCTCAATTGAAGTTTTGGTTTCCCATGGGTTCTTCTTTGCTGTTTGGGGAAGAAGAACAGTGCTGGCGCCCCCTGAACCTTGCGCTCATGGTGCTTAGGCAAAAATATGATGCGCCCAGTCTGTCCCAGGCGCCATGCGCGTCGTGGAGCCCCTGCCCCTTGCGTCCACGGTGCTTAGGCGCCAATATGATGCGCCCAGTCTGGCCCAGGCGCCCTGCACGCAATGGTGCCCCCTGCCCCTTGCGCTCACGGGTGCTTAGGTGCCCAGTGTGATGCGCCCCTCCCCTCTGGTCATCAAGGCCCGGGCACCCATATTGGCCCTGGCGTCCACGATGATCCAGCGGCCCCTGGTCATGCGTCCAGTCTGTCCACGCGCCCAGTCTGGCCATGCGCCCAGTCTGGCCACGCGCCTAAACTTGATCGTGCACCATTTTGGCCCAGGTGTCGATTGGTGTCCAGGCACCCCTACGAGTCTTGGTCGCCATCTTGACCTTGGGCACCATCTTGACCCTGGTGTCCATTCATGCCCCGGTGTCCATTCAAGCCCAGGCGTCCATGCTCGCCTAGGCACCCTCTTGATGTCCTAAGTGCCCATCCATTGTTAGGTGCCTGCCTCCATGACCTTTCTTGTTCTTGCAGTCATTTATATGTGTTGTTATATGCATGTAGCTTGAGCTATGACCCGACCTGAGCATGACCTAACTTGGCTGTAACACGAACTTGACTTGCACATGAGCCCTTCTTGAAAATCTTGATAGTGGCCCGCCGATGTGCACTCTTGACAAGTAACAGGTGGCCTACCGACGAGTAGGGCACATTTTCAACACACTATCATGTGGGGCATTTCTTGAAAAATATGAGTACTGAAAGTACACCAGTAGTCTTGATAACTCTTGATAACACTTGTAACTCTAATAAATCAGCTCGCCTGGATATCCTAGATGGCTGCAGGGCTTGTGACTGTAGCAACATCTCATTGCATCTTGCTAGTAACTAGGCTTGTGACAACTCTAGTTAGTTAAAGTATCAAGCCGTACTCTTGTTTGGCCGTGTTTGATGGATGGAGTCTAGTCTTGTCTAGACAGTGTCAGTATATGGTTACTTCAGTGCATTATTGTTTATGCTTTACTCTTGTCGATAAATAGTTAAAGACTAAGTTCTGTTCAGGTGAAGGGTTACAACACCGGTCCTTGTTTGGTTTACGGGTTGTAACTTGGTTTCCAGAATAGATTCTTAGTTATTTTATGATTTATCATCCTATTTTCTAACTCATGTATTCTTGTTATCATTTATGTCTTTATGTTCTAATATGTTGGTTTTAGTTCATAAGTGAAGCTTTTCTTGTGGCACTTGCTCTTCTGGGTTCTGACCCAGCTGGTTTTGTATGGCCAAATTTTGGAGTAGCACCGAGGATCTACCTGCTTTCCAGCCAGATGGTGAACACCAGACGTAATCCTGGCAAGAAGTGGGTTTTCTTATTTTGCCCTTCCACTCTATTGTAAATTATTCTTTTGAGACGTTTAGCCGTCGAGCAAATGTTAGCTCGTGTTGAAACTTACTTTCTGTCTGCCTAAGGGCTGTTACATAATTGGCAAATCCTAGGGTTGATCATGTATGACTTAACACTTGCTAGTCTCATATTTTGTATGACTAGCTTCATGATCATCTGAATAAGTAATGTTTGGGACGTCTTACTTTGTCTGTCTGATGATCTAACATCTTGTACATTATTTGCTTGCTTGAGATTGAGACACTAGGCTTGTTCTTGACCATAGAGACTGATGGATTATAGTTTAACCCTCATGCATCTAGACAGCCGTGACCGTATTGCGAGGTGGGTTGCACTTTAATGTACATAGCTGGCTGTGTCTGTCCTCCGCTCCCCAGTATTCTAGTTCTGGGATACGATACGGTTTAAGTGGTGGCCCATGCAGGTCTTGTAAATCAAGATGTGTGAGGGTTTACTGAGTAGATGTCACAATCAACATTCTCTTTTGATATCTACTCTTGTTTTCTAATCCTCCCGAAACCTGACCTGATAAGGTGCTTCTATCCTTGATCAATCTTGGTCCGTCCTTATTGTTCCTCATGTCATTTTCTTCAGTGGCATTGTTCCTGGTCCTATCGATCAGCCGGGTGGAGCACCTTCAGTGAACCAGCAATAACCTGGGAACCAAGCCCATCACTCTGTGCAGCATCCCGAGTTATGTCTTCCGGGGATCCAGAGCCACTAGTCTAGCCAGCTCAGCCTGCAGAGCTTGACAATAGAACCCTAATGGGACTCATCCAGGACTTGCTTGCATCATAAGATCGTCAGGACGATGCCCTGTACTAGACAGTACAAGTTGCCATAGGCAGAGTTGGTTATCAAGGGAACAATGCAGCCAACAGTTTCAAGCGCCCGAACCCTCCCTTCTTTGACGGCAGTAAAGATGTTATTGCTGTCGATGCTTGGCTACAGGATATAGAGGTTATTCTGGATGCAGCTCGAATTCCAGAGGAAGAGAAGGTGGCTGTTGTGCGCCTGCAATTATTGGACTTAGCCCGCAACTGGTGGGCGATGCAAGCAGTTAGTTTAGTGGCACCTATCTCATGGGCGATATTTAGTGACAAGTTTCAGACGAAGTATTTTGATGCAGTAGCTCGGTATGATCTACAGACCAGATTTAGCAATCTCAAGCAGATGGGAAGGACGATCCATAGATATGCGGCTAAATTTTCGAGGCTTAGTCGATTTGCTCCCACCTTGGTGGTGACTGAATTGGACCGAGCGCAGCAATTCCAGCAGGGACTCTACATAGAGATCATTCTAGTAGTGGAGCAGTTTGAGCACAAGACCTTTGATGCCGTTTTGCGAGCAGCTAGGAGGCATGAATATACCTCCCAGAGGATAGTGTATCGAACTGGAGGACGAAGAGGTCTCATGGACAGTTGTTCCAGTCATTAACACCAGCCTCAGCAGCTAGGGCTTTGACTATTGGAGCTTGTAGGAGGGCAACAACAGTTTTATCGATTCAGCACTTGACACCTATGTACCCCTAGCAACAAAAGTAGAAGTAATCTTCCGTAATGGGCTGCTCTCATTATGGGAAGCCAGGACACGTAGTTTTAGAGTGTCATAGAGCACAGGGGTTGTGCTTGGATTGTGGGGCACCAGATCACATGATAGGGTCCTGTCGACATAGAGCCAGTTCATCTTCATCAATCCTAACTAGTCCATCGATTAGGGGTCCAATACCAGTACAATAGCAGTACCAGCCCCCGAGGCTATTGCCGCCTCAGGTACAAGCCTTCCATCAGCAGAGGACGCAACAGTATTCCTAGGCCCAAGCTCAGATTTAGAACATGTAGAGAGATTTCCAGTAGAGGGGACCAGCACCAAGAGGACAAGGTCAGGCTATGGCTCTGACGGTAACAGAAGAATTGGCATCAGCTGAGGTGCTGGCAGGTACCATTCTCGTCAACTCTTTTCCAGCATCAGTATTATTTGATTCAGGTGCATCGCATTCATTTATGTCTGCATGATTCGCAACACGGATACGACTAAAGCACGAGTCATTATCAGTAAGGCTCAATATACTAACTGGTAACAGTGTTGTGGGAGTAGATAGAGTATTTTTCTCGTTCGTAGTTAGCGGTAGAGAGTTTTTCGCTAGATTGATAGAATTTCTTATGGCCGACTTTGATGTGGTCCTAGGAATAGATTGGTTGAAGGATCAATACGCAAGAATAGATTGCCATATTGGCAAGATTATTTTTGGTATTCTCGACGAAGAAGAGTTTTCATTTTCAGAGGCGAAGTAGAACCTTCTCCACCAGTCTTGCGGATGGCAGTAGCAGCGGCAGTTCAGTTTCCTAGAATAGTAGAAGAATTTTATGATGTATTCCCCGAAGAGCTTCCAGGCAAGCCCCCAAAGAGAGAGATAGAGTTCACCATTGTTTTGATTCCAGGGACAACACCAGTGTTAGATAGAGTTCACATAATGGTACCATCAAAGTTGGAGATCTTGTATACGATGATTGAGGAACTGAGAACCAAGGAATTCATTCGTGCTAGTAGATCGCCTTGGGGAATCCCGATGCTTCTTGTAAAGAAGAAGTATGGTACGTCAAGATTATATGTTGATTATCGTACCTTGAATTCTGTAACAATTAAGAACAGATATCCCCTACCAAGGATAGATGATTTATTCGATCAACTCAGTAGAGTGGCAGTAATCTTGAAGATTGACTTGCGGTCGAGGTACCATCAGATCAGAGTCAGAGAGCAAGACATCTCGAATACAACATTTAGATATAGATATGGATATTGGGAGTTTCACGTTATGCCATTTGGGACAACCAATGTGCCAGCAGTATTTATAGATCTCATGAATCGTATCTTCATGCCCTATTTGAATCAGTTCATGATAGTGTTTATAGATGATATCTTAGTCTATAGCAAGAATGAAGTAGAGCATGAGCAGCATCTCCGAATAGTCCTTCAGATTCATAGAAGCACCAATTGTACGCGAAGTTCAGTAAGTACGAATTTTGGTTCGATCGTATTTCGTACTTTGGTCATATCATCACCAGAGGTAGGGTAGAAGTCGACCCCCAGAAGATAGTGGCTATAGAGACATGGCCAGTACCCAGCACTGTCACAGAACTTCACAGTTTCCTAGGATTGGCCGACTATTACCGATGATTTGTATTAGACTTTGCTTGAATTTCAATACCATTGACCTAGTTAACCCGTAAGGATGTGCAGTTTGCTTGGACAATAGAGTGTCAGAGTTTATTTGAGAAGTTGAAGCAAGGATTGATGACAACACCCATTCTCACGCTTCCAGATAGGACTGAAGGATTTTTAGTTTATTGTGACGCTTCAGGCAGAGGATTGGGATGCGTCTTGATGCAACACTGAATGGTAGTAGCTTATGCGTTACGTCAACTTCATGATCATGAGAGAAATTATCCAACCTATGACTTGGAGTTAGCTGTAATAGTTTTTGCACTTAAGATATGGAGGCATTACTTGTATGGAGGTCGGGTAGAGATTTTCACCGACCACAAGAGTCTTAAGTATGTGTTTACCCAGAAGGATCTCAACATGCGTCAAAGAAAATGGTTAGAGTTACTGGTGGATTATGACATCAACCTACAGTATCATCCTGGGAAGGCCAACGTAGTTGCAGATGCGTTGAACAGAAGAGCAGGAGCTTATTTCTTGACAGCAGAGCCAGAGTTATTAGCAGATCTTCAGAAGATGGGTATAGAGATAGTTCTCCCTGCCAATGTGGTATGGATGGCCAGTATGCAATTTCAGTCTAGTATAGTTGAGAGGATCAAGATAGCTCTGTCAACAGATTCTAAGCTTCAGCGGCTTAGGGTAGAATGTGAAGCAGAAAGAAGAGTAGAGTTATGCATTCACGAAGATGGTACACTTCGACATGGAAGGCATCTCTGTGTACCCAGTGGTGATATCAGACAAGAGATCATGGCAGAACCTCACAGTTTGCAATATTCAATTCATCCCAGTGGTACGAAGATGTATCGTGATATCCATCAACATTTCTGGTGGAATGGCATGAAGAGGGAGATAGCTCAGTTTGTCTCTCGTTGTTTAGTTTGTCAACAAGTTAAAGCTGAACATCAGAGACCAGCTGGACTTCTTCAACCTTTACCGATCCCAGAATAGAAATGGGAGTATATTACCATAGATTTTGTAGCTGGGTTACCTAAGTCCCCAGCTGGGAGAGATGCTATCTGGGTTATAGTTGACCGACTCAAGAAGGTAGCTCATTTTCTCCCTTTCAGGATTGGTCAATCCACAGATCAGTTAACAGAGATGTACCTCAGGCAGATCGTCAGATTGTATGGAGTGCCACTCACTATCGTATCAGACAGAGATTTAAGATTTACGTTACATTTTTGGCGGTGTCTTCAAAAGAGTTTGGGAACTCGTCTCAAGCTTAGTTCAGCTTATCATCCGCAGACAAATGGTTAGTCGGAGCGCACAATTCAAACTCAAGAAGATATGTTACGATTGTAGAAGCATGAAAAAGAAGGGATCTTGCTTTTAATCCCACATCGGAAAGGAGAAGAAGAGAGGTCTCATTCCACTTTATATACAGAGCCCTCTTGCCTCCTTTGAAAAGGGCACCAAAATAAATAAAAAAAAGGGAGCCCGTTATCCAGGGAGCCCGTTCGAGCCGTAAAAAGTTGCAGCATTTCTTTCTTCTGGGTTGGCTGTAAGTTCTTCACTCGCTGTCATGGCGAGGATAATCTAGACTCTGAGTACTATGTGCCCCACGGGCTGGTACAAAAAAGTCTAAGGTGGCACGGGCCATGCGCCTCGAACGTGCTATGCCAACGGTAAACCAGAAGCATGTGCTCATAATCATGCGCGCTGCTGATGGTAAGCTGTATAAGGTCGACTCAGGTGCTTCTGCTCCAGAAACGAGTCGACCTTCAAAGTCCTTGTCTCACTTGGGCGCATCTATTGCGTTCACAACCAAGTCGAGCAAGGCAAACCCAGTGGTCTTGAACTCTCGTACCTCCTCTAGTTGTGCGTCTGAGGTCCGTTCAAGTCACTTTAAATGTTGTTCTCCTACTACTGATCGGGATGCCTGTTTGGTGTTAGATCAGGGGGTACAGCATTCACTTGACCACCCCGGCGCTTGGCTTTGCCATACGCCTGAAGGGGGTGCGAAGGTGGCACTCTCACTTGACCACCCCGGCTCTTGGCTTTGCCATGCGCCTGAAGGGGGTGCGAAGGTGGCACTCTCCTCCAATGATCTGCGCAATGTGATCACTCACAAACGTCGATCAGAAGAGTCGACCAACAAGCATAATGCGTCCCTCATGGGGCACACTTGTGCTACGATCGCCATCAACTGCTGCTGCCGCAAGACAGGGGCTCCACCACCAAGACAGTCTGTGTTCCAGCAGTTACAACATACTGTGCCTGTCTTCCAGCACATCACTCTACCCCGTCAGAGTGAATCACTTCTTTGTCAACGTACATGCGCATCTACCAGCCTGGGGCTCTTATCTTCTGAAGGAGTTCACCGTCAAAGCTTCTTTGAACAAGGAGAACCATCATCCACAGTACAATGTCTTGCCAAGGAGGAGGATCAGTCGAATCCATCTTTGTCGAGAAGTCAAGAGAGAGACAACAAAACTCTCTCAAACTGTTGCTATTCATAGGCCAGGGCAAATCAAACCCATGCGCCAAGTGGCAACCTTCCCGAAGTTAGTGCAATGAACTTGTATTTTTGATGAATGAACTCGCCTCTTCGAATTCAGCTAAGTCAGAGAGCCATTAATGCTCTGAAGAACTCAACAGACGGACCAATGAAGATACGCATCACACAGACGCGCCTCTCAACACCAAGCGCCTCACAAGCATGTGCCCCCATGCGGCCCCATGTGCCTAGTGGAACGCCAATCGACGTGCCCACTCAGCTGTCCATCGAATGTCAGAAACATTAAAAGCTGAACTGACAGAGTTGGCAGCACACCTCCCAAAGTCTGAACAGTTGACAGCTTTTTCAGAAGACGAAGCGTCGGCAACGTCAGCATCATCATTACTTTACTCCGACGGCTACTGCCACGTGGCCACCCAACCACTCGCATGCGCCTCCGCAGCCATGCGCTCAAATCCGCATGCGCCTCAAAAGCCATGCACCTCAGACTTTTCACTGATCTCTAAAGACAGAAAGAAAGTCTCCATTTGAAGCTCTGCATGCGCCTCAAAAGCCATGCGCCCCAGACTGCTCTATGATCCCAAAAGACAGAAGAAAAGTCACCATTAAAGCTCTGCATGCGCCTCAAAAGCCATGCGCCCAGAACGGTTCGTGACTCCTAAAGGTTACGAGCCAAAGTCTCCTCATGCGCCCAGTCCTAGGCTTATCTTACCAGATCATTCCCCCATCAAATCCGAGATCTTCGAGCCATGAGTCGACGACACGTGTCCTTTGACTCAACTCACCCAAGATTTCAGCAACAGAAAGATCCTCTTCTCTGCTACGTGCCGGCTCACAACAGCAGCATGAATAATTCAACCCCTCGATCAGGGCGCATCGTCCATGCGCCTCCATCAACAATCACCACGTGGCGTTTCCGCGTACAGGCGCATCCTACATGCGCGCATGAGCAGCCAGCCTACAAAGCTATAAATAGAGGGATCATTTCCTTCTCACACACATAACGAACACACAGAAAACGAACGACCTACCAGAGAGGCAGATACAGACACTCAACGTCTTCCTCCTCTCAACAAGCTCCAGCACCCAGAGCAATCCAAACCTTTAGAGAACCGATAACCGTCGTCACATCGTCAACGGAGTCAACGTATTACCACTCACTCTATCGGCACAAGGGACCCAGATAAACAAAAGTGTACTCCTAGGACTACATCTAAGTCCTATATTGTAACACAGTTCTGTTTGTATTGAAATTTGCAATAAAAGAATTTTAATGGCAAACTCTTGACCAGCGGCTACATCCGTGAAGAACAACACCCAGATTGGGTAGCCAACGTCGTCCCCATCACCAAAAAGAATGGGAAGATACGAGTTTGTATCGACTTCATGGATCTCAACTCTGCTTGCCCGAAGGACGAATTCTCGCTTCTAATCACCGACGTGATGATCGGCAACACATGTGGCTTCGAGCGCATGTCTTTCATGGACGGGTATTCAGGCTACAACCAGATCAAGATATTCCGCGATGACGCAAAACACACATCATTTAGGACTCCAAAGGGGGTTTTCTGTTACACAGTGATGCCCTTCGGCTTGAAGAACGCTGGTGCAACATACCAACGAGCTATGAGCACCATCTTCCGTCAGTATCTTCACAAGACAGTCGAATGCTACATTGACGACATCGCAGTCAAGAGCCGTCTCAAAGGGGATCACCTACAAGACCTCAAGACAGTCTTCGATCTCATGCGAGCACATCAACTCAAGATGAACCCGGCTAAATCTTTCCTGGGGGTTTCTAGCGGAAAGTTCTTGGGCTTCATTATCACGGCGAAGGGCATTCATGTCGATCCCGAGAAGACCAAAGCCATCCTCGACATGGACCCTCCGAAGAACCTTCGAGAACTTCGAGGCCTACAGGGGCGTCTGGCATACATCCGAAGGTTCATAGCAAAACTTTCCGACAAATGTCAACCCTTTACTCAGCTCATAAAAAAGGGAGTCTCTTACGTTTGGACAGAGGAATGCCAAAAGGCTTTCGACGACATCAAGGCTTATCTGACGAGCCCGCCAGTCCTGGCGGCACCAGTCGCCGGCAAGCCATTCCTCCTCTACGTCCATGCCATGGATCATTCCCTCGGCGCTCTGCTAGCTCAGAACAGCGATACAGGCTATGAGCAAGCAATCTACTACCTCAGTCGAACACTCATCGGGGCCGAGCACCGGTACAACCCCGTTGAATAGGAGTGCTTGGCTTTAGTATTTGACATCCAGAAGACTCGTCATTATGTCTCAGGCCAGACAATTCATGTCATTTCCCGAGTCAATCCGCTCAGAGTCCTCATGACGAAACCAGGATCATTGAACTCCCGGCTAGCCACATGGGCGATCTTGCTAACACCGTACAACATGGTGTTTGTTACGCAAAAAGCTGTTAAGGGTCAAGCTCTGGCCGACTTTTTAGCTGCACACCCCATCCCAGAGTCCTCAAAACTCTATGAAGACATCCCGGATGAGGTCCAAGAATCAAACGTCACCGAAGAAGGCTCCGTCTGGCGAATGTTTTTCGATGGTGTTTCAAGAACAGGCCCCAAAGGCTAAATCGTCGCAGGAGTGGGGGTGGTATTAGTCTCCCCCGATCAACTGGTCATCCAGCGTGCTTACTCCCTTTCGAAGCCATGCTCCAACAATGTTGTCGAGTACAACGCACTCATTATGGGACTCCAGCTGGCGCAACAGCTAGGGGTGAATCATCTGGAAGCCTACGGCGACTCAAAACTCGTCGTAAATCAGATAAGAGGGCAATACAAAGTTTGCCATGAAGATCTGATCCCTTACCACGAAGTTGCATTAAAGATCATTTCAACCTTCACTGGGTTCTTCATCGAACATGTACCCCGTCTACAAAACTTGGAGGCCGACGCTCTGGCTGGCCTCGCGGCCTCATTGGCAGCGCCCCTCGGGACTCAACACTATGTCACGGTAGTCGGAAGAGACTTGGTCTGTCCTAAAAACAACCTATGCTCACACATGGCCCACGCCATGCCGACAAATACTGGTGTTAATGTCCGAGACTGGAGGTTCCCGTTCATCGACTTTGCTGTCTACGAAATTCTCCCAGAAGACCCGAAAGAAGCCGTCTCAGTCAGGAGACGCTCTCTTCGATTCTACTACGATACAGCCACTAAAATGCTGTACCGACGCTCCTACGATAGACTTCTCCTTCGATGTTTGTCCAACAAAGAAGCAGCCGAAGCCTTTCGAGAAGCTCACGACGGAACCTGCGGGGCCCATCAACCTGGCCCTAAGTTGTAGGACCGACTGCAACGCATGGGCTACTACTGGCCAACCATGGCCGTTGATGCTGTTGAATATGCTAAGAAGTGCCATGCGTGCCAGCTTCACGCAGACTTCATACATACACCGTCAGAACCACTACATCCTACAGTCATCTCCTGGCCCTTCGAAGCTTGGGGCATGGACATTGTGGGACCGATCACTCCTCCTTCATCAAGAGGACACCGTTTCATCCTAGCCATCACCGACTACATCTCCAAATGGGCAGAAGCAGTTCCACTGGCAGAAGTGAAAAGCTCCAAGGTGATCAGCTTCATCAAGCACCATGTCATCTACCGTTTTGGGGTACCCCGGAGGATCATCCACGACAATGGACCTCAGTTCATCAGCCATGTTTTTAGCAAATTCTGTGATAAAAATCATATTCAAAATTTGGCATCAACCACCTACAATCTGGCAGCAAACGAATTGGCCGAGGCATTCAACAAAACTATCGTCAGGCTACTCAAAAAGGTCGTGTCATCCAACAAACGCGACTGGGACGAAAAGCTCGACGAATGCCTTTGGGCCTACCGCACAACGGTACGGACCCCGATGGGTAACACACCATTCTCCCTGGTCTACGGGAGCGAAGCGGTACTGCCTCTTGAGATCCAGATACCCTCTCTTCGTGTAGCAATCACAAATCAACTCACAGAAGAGGACAATCAACGTCGTCATCTGTGGGAACTGGAGGCACTTGACGAAAAGCGTCTCCTAGCTCAACAATGCATCGAACTCTACCAAGCCCGTATATCACAGGCTTTCAACAAGAAGGTCAAGTAGAGAACTTTCCAAGTTGGCGACCTGGTTCTGGCAGTCAGGAGGTCGATGGTGTTAACTCACAAGACACCAGGAAAGTTCGAACCCAAGTGGGAAGGACCTTTCAACATTGAGACAGTATACTCAAACGGTGCTTACCGCCTCGCCAAACCCAATGGAGACTTGTTCATGATGCCCATCAATGGCAAGTTCCTAAAGAAGTACTACTCTTGACATCTTTCAGACATGTGCTTTCACCAGGGGATCTATGGACCCAATCATCAGGGCTCACAGACAATTCCCTTCCACAAAATCATACGCTGCCGGAACCCAGCTGTTCCGTAGCATTCTCCAGTAGAAGAACGACCATGTCCACATCACCTCTAAGTTGTTCCCCTACGCCCTAAAAAGCGGAATCTTACACCCCTAAGACTATGCTATCCTTCATGTTTACTACGTCCACATTACCTCTGAGTAAACATCCCGTACAGATAACCCCTGCATTGTCGTACATTGATCGCAGAACTTCCACGTCCACATTACCTCTGAGTAGTTCCGCGTATCCCCCAGGATCATTCCTACCACGTCCATAACACCTCTGAGTAGGGAGATTCCACCACTTGAATCCCATATTTGCCATGTCCACATCACCTCTGAACAAACATGTGGGTTCTCTCAAACTTATTATCTGTACCTAAAAACCAAGGTGCGCAAAAGATAATAGGTCCACACAAATCATCAAGTTCATGACAACAAAAATGAATACCCCACAAAAAACTTTGTATTCTTTATTTTTCAAATAGAGAGTAAAAGTTTACATCCCCAGTAGAACTTCCATGTCCATATTACCTCTGAGTAGTTTCGCGTATCTTCTTCCAGAGTCATTTCTACCACGTTCATATCACCTCTGAGTAGGAAAGCTCTACCATCAATCCCATATTTACCACGTCCATACTACCACTGAGTAAATATATTGGTTCTTTCTCTCAACTTATTATCTGTACCTAAAACCAAGGTGCGCTATGGATGATAAGTCCACATAAATTCCCCAGTGGAAGTACCCAAACCTATCACGTCCATAATACCTCTGATAGGATTGTCACAACTAAACAGCTCTACTATCCATGCTTCTTGTTCAAAGTATTTCAAAACTTGTCCAAAAGTTTTAAAAACTTTGAAGGGGGTCTTGTAGAAGCATGAAAAAGAAGGGATCTTGCTTTTAATCCCACATCGAAAAGGAGAAGAAGAGAGGTGTCATTCCACTCTATATATAGAGCCCTCTTGCCTCCTTTGAAAAGGGCACCAAAATAAATAAAGAAAAGGGAGCCCGTTATCTATGGAGCCCGTTCGAGCCGCAAAAAGTTGCAGCAGTTCTTTCTTCTGGGTTGGCTGCAAGTTCTTCACTCGCTGTCATGGCGAGGGTAATTTGGACTCTGAGTACTATGTGCCCCACGGGCTTGTACGAAGAAGTCCAAGGCGGCACGGGCCATGCGCCTCGAACATGCTATGCCAACGGTAAACCAGAAGCATGCGCTCACAATCATGTACGCTGCTGATGGTAAGCTGTATAAGGTCGACTCAGGTGCTTCCGCTCCAAAAACGAGTCAACTTTCAAAGTCCTTGTCTCACATGGGCGCATCTATTGCGTTCACAACCAAGTCGAGTAAGGCAAACCCAGTGATCTTGAACTCCCGCGCCTCCTCTGGTTGTGCGTTTGAGGTCCGTTCAAGTCACTTTAAATGTTGTTCCCCCACTACTGATCGGGATGCCTGTTTGGTATTAGATTAGGGGGCGCAGCATTCACTTGACCACCCCGGCGCTTGGCTTTGCCATACGCCTAAAGGGGGTACGAAGGTGGCACTCTCACTTGACCACCTCGGCACTTGGCTTTGCCATGCGCCTGAAGGGGGTACAAAGGTGTCACTCTCCTCCAACGATCTGCACAACGTGATCACTCACAAACGTCGATCAGGAGAGCCGACCAACAAGCATAATGCGCCCCTCACACTTGTGCTACGGTCGCCATCAACTGCTACTGCCGCAAGACAGGGGCTCCACCACCAAGACAGTCTGTGTTCCAGCAGTTGCAACATACTGTGCCTGTCTCCCAGCGCATCACTCTGCCCCCGTCAGAGTGAATCACTTCTTCGTCAACGTACAGGCGCATCTACCAGCCTGGGGCTCTTATCTTCTGAAGGAGTTCACCGTCAAAGCTTCTTTGAATAAGGAGAACCATCATCCACAGTACAATATCTTGCCAATGAGGAGGATCAGTCGAATCCATCTTCGTCGAGAAGTCAAGGGAGAGACAACAAAACTCTCTCAAACTGTTGCTATTCATAGGCCAGGGCAAATCAAACCCATGCGCCAAGTGGCAACCTTCCCGAAGTCAGTGCAATGAACTTGTATTTATGATGAATGAACTCGCCTCTTCGAATTCGGCTAAGTCAGAGAGCCATTAATGCTCTGAAGAACTTAACAGATGGACCAATGAAGATGCGCATCACACAGACGTGCCTCTCAACACCAAGCGCCTCACAAGCATGCGCCCCCATGCGGCCCCATGTGCCTAGTGGAACGCCAATCGACGCGTCCACTCAGCTGTCCATCGAATGTCAGAAACATTAAATGCTGAACTGACAGAGTTGGCAGCACACCTCCCAAAGTCTGAACAATTGACAGCTTTTTCAGAAGACGAAGCATCGGCAACGTCAGCATCATCATTACTTTACTCCGACGGCTACTGCCACGTGGCCACCCAACCACTCGCATGCGCCTCCACAGCCATGCGCTCAAATCCGCATGCA
Organism: Iris pallida; assembly: GCA_029216955.1. Taxonomy (NCBI): domain Eukaryota; kingdom Viridiplantae; phylum Streptophyta; class Magnoliopsida; order Asparagales; family Iridaceae; genus Iris; species Iris pallida. The sequence goes on from JANAVB010017824.1 coordinate 191,585, forward strand.
CCTCAAAAGCCATGCGCCTCAGACTTTTCACTGATCCCTAAAGACAGAAGGAAAGTCTCCATTTGAAGCTCTACATGCGCCTCAAAAGCCATGCGCCCCAGACTGCTCTCTGATCCCAAAAGATAGAAGGAAAGTCACCATTAAAGCTCTGCATGCGCCTCAAAAGCCATGCGTCCAGAACGGTTCGTGACTCCTAAAGGTTATGAGCCAAAGTCTCCTCATGCGCCCAGTCCTAGGCGCATCTTACCAGATCATTCCCCCATCAAATCCGAGATCTCCGAGCCATGAGTCGACGACACGTGTCCTTTGACTCAACTCACCCAAGATTTTAGTAATAGAAAGATCCTCTTCTCTGCTACGTGCCGGCTCACAACAGCAGCATGAAGAATTCAACCCCTCGATCAGGACACATCGTCCATGTGCCTCCATCAGCAATTACCACATGGCGTCTCCGTGTACAGGAGTATCCTACATGTGCACATGAGCAGCCAGCCTGCAAAGCTATAAATAGAGGGATCATTTCCTTCTCACATACACAACGAACACACAGAAAACGAACAAACTACCAGAGAGGCAGATACAGACACTCAACGTCTTCCTCCTCTCAGCAAGCTCCAGCACCCAGAGCAATCCAAACCTTCAGAGAACCGATAACCGTCGTCAGATCGTCAACGGAGTCAACGCATTACCACTCACTCCATTGGCATAAGGGACCCAGATAAACAAAAGTGTACTCCTAGGACTACATCTAAGTCCTATATTGTAATACTGTTCTGTTTGTATTAAAATTTGCAATAAAAGAATTTTAAAGGCAAACAACGATCCTGTACACTTGGCTTCAGTGGTTCGTGGAAAGATCACATGCACTTGGTAGAGTTCCCCTACAATAACAGTTTTCAAGCCAGTATCCAGATGGCACCATTTGAGGCACTGTATGACAGGAAGTGCAGATCACCTTTAGCCTGGGATGATATAGGCAAAAGTCAGATGCTTGGTCCAAAGATGGTTACGCAGACTATCGAGGTGGTCAGACAAGTTAGAGTTCATCTTCGAGTTGCACAAGTTTGTCAGCACCATTGGGCCAATTCTCATCGGTGTCCTCTTAAGTTTTCTATCGACGACCACGTATTCCTTAGGATTTCGCCTACCGGTGGTATCATTCGATTCGGCATGCCGGGAAAGCTTAGTCCTAGATATATAGGGCCGTTTGATATTCTCGAACGAGTAGGTGATGTGTCCTATCGTCTCGCTCTTCCGTCTACGTTAGGTGAGGTACATAATGTATTCCATGTATCCTAATTACGACGGTACATCCCAAATTCGAGCTACATCCTTGATCATTCAGAATTGGTTGTTGGTATCAACCTTTTGTATGAGGAAAGGCCCGTATCCATATTGGACCGAAAAGAAAAGATACTCAAGAACAAGACCATTAGTTTAGTCCATGTTGCTAGGGTCATCACTCTTTGGGTGAGTCAATTTGGGAACGTGAGGATGATATCCGGTCACGATATCCATACCTGTTTGACTCATATTGTATAATGTCCTTCTTATGCCTCATGCTTTTAATTCCTTGCTTGTATGAATGATTGCTTGATTGACTGCTAGTCGTAGATTGCTAGTGATTAGTATAGCTTGCCCCAACACCTCTAGCCTCTTGATTAAATTTTGAGGACAAAATTCTTTTCAGGTGGGTAGAGTTGTCACTCCTGTTTCCCGTTATACGTGTTTTCAGTATACGTGTACGAATTTCTGACGTTTGTCAGGTGACCCATGTTTTGACTTGTCGTGTTTAGCCTAATCTTGGTTTAATCTTGGCTTGGTTTATTTTGGTTCATCTTGTCTTGGCATGGCTTGGTTTGGTTTTGTGTGGTTTGAGATGGAGATCTGTCTTCACAAGATTGTAACCAAATCATTCGGATTTGTCGTATCTTGGGCGACAACTTTCAGACAACGAAGACGAGTTATAGGAGACCTCGGTCTATGCAACATCCAGTAAAGGTGATGATCAGGCACCTTTGTAGGAACGAATTGTAAAGTGCAATACTCTAGAGGGGGGTGAATAGAGTAGGCAACAAAAATTTAGCTAATTAAAAATGTTAGCAACTAGATCACAGATAATATATCGCAAGTATGTAAATGAAAAGTAGAGATCAGAAAGTAAATGCAAACACGGCGATGTATATTGGTTTCCCTCTTGTGAGGACTATTTCGGTCAGAAGAACTCTAGCTTCAAGTTAAATACACTACGAAAAAATATCGTAAGTTTTCATCCGAAGTCCTTGCAACTTCTACAACGTAGGCTTTGATCTGAAGTACTCGACAAACTTCAATTGTGAAGTATCTTTCTTCAATCAAGTATCTGATTACAATCACTTTGAAACTTCTAGACCGTACCGAACTGGCAAATCAACTAGAAGATTGTAACTGGCTTGGGATATGAAAATGAAAGCTTAGAACATTTTGGAATACCGTAGTAGGCTTAGAGAGAAGTTAAGAGAGAGGTGTGTTGTAATAAGAAAAATTCTTCTCTATTTATAGGTTTTCCAAAGGCAGAATTTGGGCAAAATTTGAGAATTCGTACATAATTCTTTAAGAGAATCTCGGCAAATAGCGGTTACATCCGTAACTGCGGGATGACCAAGTTCAAACGGCACCAAATGAATTCAGGCAAAATTCGGACCGAACTCCGGCCGAATTCCTATGGGGTCCAAAGTATGATTTTTAGGAATTTTTGCAAATTAGAGTTTTGGTTTTGGCTTTTTGAAAAGTTTAAGCAGTTGTGAGCTATTTGTAAAATAGGCTATTTTCAAAACAAAGGAAAATTTGAAAACATTTTGGGTTAACCTATTTGCTAGTACGACTTGGTGTACATTATATTTCTAGACTCAATAAATATAAAAAATTATATTGAATATGAAATACAGACTCATGTGGCAAAAAGGCTTCTGTCTTGAATGGAATGGTGGCACTTCTCTGCAATCGTCTAAGTAGCCCTTATATCGAGATAGGGTTAGATCAATTAGTAAAATCAGGTTCGACCATGACCAATGGGCCAACAATCTCCCCTATTCTGATAATTGACAAGCCTTGACCGATATAACGTCTCGATCTTTTGATTTAAAAAGAATCAAAATTTGTAAATCTTGTTTGGTACTGTATCCTCAAAAAAATTCCTATATCCAGATCCTGCAAAAGATGTTAGATCATATTTCTCCCCTGTTGTCACTTAGCAAAATAATTGCAAAAAGAGAAGCTCCCCCACAATTTATGCATAAGAAACAAACGTTGAAGAAATACAAAAAATAGACAAAATAATATGTATTTCACAGGCAGTTTTAATGTAAGAAGAATAAACGAAAAGAAATAGTGCTACACAAAAAAAAACGCATACACAGGATAAGAGAGAATAGTACGATACACACTGAAATGCATACTAAATAAGAGAGTAAAAATAACTAGATGTTCCAAATATATCAACTCAGCAATAAAAAGTCTCAGTGCTAAAAATAAAGAGAGTACTATCTTGGAATGTCGAAGCATTTCCAAGTATACATAGACAAAATAAAGTCTAACTAAATAATATCTAGACAAAATACAACATGTCTAGATCAGAAATCCTCACAATCATCATCATCAGCGGCAGCAGCACCACCATGTCCAGATGGACTAGCTTCAGTGCCAGCTCCAGAAGGGTGTAGAGTAGCACCATAACCTCGACACCAGTCATAAGTGTTACCGGGGTGAAAGACGTGACAGAACCACCTCATCCTCATAGCGGTAGCCCAATACAGCTGGATCTCGGGGAATAGAACTGGCAGAATGCCCAGTCTGAGCAAATCGTAAATTCGCATAGGAGTTTACGAGAGCCTGAACCGACTGGCATCTCAGAACTCGCATTCCCTCGATGTGTTAGTAATAAGCTCTCGCAAATCGGAAAGATGCTGGTGAATACTCTCAAAAGACATAGGGTAGTCCTGTGGAGGTGGAGCAAGAGCGGTAGGAAGAGCAAGAGGAACAACTATACTGCGATGAGAGAGCTGAAGATACTTGGGCTCAGAGACACGAGCACAAGTCGATAGATCAATCTAAAAATGTTGACAGATGATTGGAAGGATCATCGACTATGCAAGGTTTCTGTTCATTTCACGACAACGACCCATCATCTAAATGATAATCTTGGGGACAGAAAAAGGAATACCCTTATGAATATGATAAAGGGCAGACATCTTAAGGGTAGTCACATCGTCCTTTGAAGCAGATTTGGGCAAAAGAGTGGAGTAGACGATGCAATACAATTCATAGAAAAATAAGTTCAAATTTGCAGCTTTGACCTTACCACAACGAACTCGATTAGGAGAGCAAAGTTCGTTCTTGAAGCTGTTTAAGGTCGTGCCTACGGGAAATTCAAATTCTATGATATTGTTTAGTGGAGCACCTTCATTTAGAATATCAAGGATTTTTGCTAAGTCGACATCATTGAACTGAATATATCGGTTCCGGTGAGACGACTTTTAACAATGAAAGTGTCAAGTGTGAAATTGCAGTAGAATAAACAGATAGCATTAGATGCAATTGGATATGAATGAGTAACAAGATTATGCAATCCTAATGCTTCAAAGTAAATGCGGTGATCAGAAAAGATGGTCCATTTAATCGGAGCACTGGGGCATATATTGCGAATCAAGAAATCTGCATACCATAATAACGATTGATCATGGGTTTGGAAGAAAAACCCATTAAATGCCCCGTCGTCCGTTTGGACGGGTGAAAAGAGGTATTCATTGATTGGATCCGAAGGCAAGGCCTCTTCACTAACTGCCATCTTCTTCCTCTTGAAGGGGTTGAAGTTTTTAGGCATTATTTCTATGAACAATATAAAAATTTAAGAAATTGAAAGAAGGAGAAGCAGGAGGTTATACCTTCTGAGATTCGAGTATGTTGAAGAGAACGAGAAACTCCACACGAATCCAAAGTTTGGATTGAAATCTCTAAAGGAATAGAGAGCAATGGGTTGGAGAAAACTAGGGTTTTGGAGCTCGGGTCGCAGCTGCTGCTGTGTTCTTGAGGGTTTAGAGGAGAAGAATATGAAAGAGGCTACTAAGTTCTGACTTAAAATACCTGACACCAACAGAACTCGGGCCGAATTCGGTCAGAGTTTGCCTGGGGTTCTGTTGAGGTATTTTTGAACATAAATAAATGCAGTGCCACTTTATATTCATCAATCCTTTTTAATTATTTAATTCCAAGTTTAGTTATTTTAAATTTTAATTAATATAATTAATTAATATTATTTTCTGAATTAAATTTTGTTACGCCGCTACTATCTCAGATTAGCTGTAGGGGTACTATCCAAGCTAATGGAGGTTCACCGGGGAACACTTAAATACTATTTCACTTTAGTCACAACCGTGGTGACAGATAGATCCTTTGTAGGCTTGTATCGAAAACAGTTTTTGTATATTAAAAAATAATTAGTAAAATAAAATTAATTAATACTATTGATATCTAAAATTCCTAATTCTCGACGTAAATAATTGAAACAATCTTCCGCTAATGGTTTTGTAAAGATATCAGCCAGTTGATTCTCTGTGTCTACATATACAAGGTTTATATCTCCATTTGTTTAATGATCTCTAAGAAAATGATGCCGATCTCAATATGCTTAGTGCGTGAGTGCATACATGATTCTTAGTCAAATTAATAGTGCTAGTGTTGTCACTGAAAATGGGTATGTATGAATACTATAAACCAAAGTCTTTTAAGGTTTGCTCCATCTACAAAATTTATGCATAACAACGTCCTGCGGCGATATACTCAGCCTCGGTAGTTGATAATGCGATAGAATTTTGCTTCTTGCTAAACCAAGACACTAGAGCCTTACCTAGGAAATGACACGTGCCGCTAGTACTTTTTCTATCTACTTTTCATCCAGCAAAATCAATATCCGAGTAACCAATAAGGTCAAAAGAGGTGGTTTTAGGATACCATAAGCCGACAGAAGAAGTACCTTTAAGGTATCGAAAGATACGCTTAACCGTGCACAAGTGTGGTTCCTTAGGGTTAGCTTGGAAACGTGCACACAAGCAAATACTAAACATTAATTCAGGGCGACTACCAGTTAAATAAAGTAAACTACTAATCATACCTCGATACTTACGTATGTTGCCGGTTTGCCTTGTTCATCAATATCAAGCTTGATTGAAGTTGCCATCGGAGTGCTAAGAGGTTTGACTGTTTCTAGATCGAACTTCTTTAGTAAGTCTTTTGTGTACTTGGCTTGATTTATGAACGTCCTATTGTTGGTTTATTTGATTTGCGAACTAAGAAAGTATTTGAGTTCTCCTATCATGCTTATCTCAAACTCATTCTGCATAAACTTTAAAAATTCTTGACAAAGAGATTCATCAGTAGATCCAAAGATAATATCGTCAACATAAATCTGAATTAAAAGAATATTTTCATTAAAAGATTTTATAAACAGTGTAGTGTTAACCTTGTCTTTTGTAAAATTGTTATCAAGTAGAAAAGAGCTTAAACGATCATACCAAGCATGAGGGGCTTGTTTCAAACCGTATAAGACTTTCTTCAACTTGAAAACATGATCAGGGTTGAGCTACATAAACTTCTTCTTTAATAAAACCGTTAAGAAAAGCACTTTTAACGTCCATTTAAAAAAGCTTAAAATTATAAAAACATGCAAATGCACATAACATGCGAATGGATTTTAATCTTGCAACTGGGGTATAGGTCTCATCGTAGTCGATACCTTCCTCTTGGTTGTATCCTTGAGTTATGAGTCGAGCCTTGTTACGAGTAACTAAACCATTCTCATTAAGTTTATTTCGTAATACCCAGCAGGTGCCAATGACCGGATGATCAATGGGCTTGGGAATAAGTTCCCAAACTTGATTCTGTTCAAATTGGTTTAATTCCTCTTGTATAGCATCAAACAAAAAATTATCACTACATGCTTCTTCAATAGTTTTAGGTTCTAGCTGTGAAATAAATAAAACACAGAGAACTATATCTTTGCTTGAGGAATGAGTATTTACACCCTTGGTAATCTCACCTATTAGCAAGTCCTTGGGATGGTCAGCCAAAAATTTTATCCTTTTTGGCAAACTTTCAAGGTAGCTGGTTCCGACTTCTAGTTTTATACGTGATCTGCCTGGAGGATTAGCTGGTGCTATGCTTGAAGGTTCTGGAGGTGATGTACTTGGTGTATTGATGTCTTCATCATCATCGTTGATTGTTTGTTGATTCAGTTCGTCAAAAGTAATATTTTTTGACTCTTCGATGATCATGGTCCTTTTGTTGAAGGCTCGGTACTCTTTGCTTTTGGTCGCATAACCTAGAAATATACCTTCATCGGCCTTTTTGTCAAATTTTTCTAAATTATCTTTAGTATTAAGAATACAGTATTTGCAACAAAAGATTTTGAAATAAGAAACCAATGGTGTCCTATCAAACCGTAACTCATAGGAAATCTTCTTCGATTTAGGTCGAATTAAAACCCTATTAAGAACATAGCAAGCTGTATGATAGCTTCAGCCCAAAAGTATTTAGGTAAACTAAACTAGATTAACATAACTCCAGCCATTTCAGATAGAGTCCTGTTCTTACGTTCCATAACTCCATTTTATTGCGGAGTCCTAGGACAAGAGAACTCATACAGATAACCATGTGTGTCCCAAAATTGCTCAAACTCTGCATTTTCAAATTTGCCGACGTGATTACTTCGAATACGAGTGATCATGAATTATTTTTCATTCTGAACTTTCTTGCAAAAGGAGATGAATTCAGACAATGCATCATTTTTGAGTGCAAAAAAATATATCCACGTTTATCTAGAGAAATCATCTACTATTACAAAAGCATATAACTTACCACCTAGGCTAGCAATTCTACTAGTCCCGAATAAATTCATATGTAGTAATTGTAGAGGTCTAGTGGTACTTACAGCGTTCTTGGACTTAAAAGTGGATCGGATAGCTTTGTTCTTTTCACATTAACTATATACCATATCTTTCTTGAAAGAGAGGTTCGGTAAGCCTCGTACCAACTTCTTTGTGGATAGTCTAGAAATTGTGTTCAGGTTTGTATGACCGAGTTTCATATGCCATAGTTGACTCTCATCATTCTTGGCGATTAAGCATCTACCTGCTTTGTTAGCCACTTCCTATAGATAGAAAACGTATATATTTTCTTCCCTAATACCTTCAAAGATAGTACTACCAGTTGAGGAATCAACTATAGTACATTTGTCTTTGACAAAGTTAATACCATAATCATGGTCAGCTAAATGGCTTATGCTTTAAAGGTTATATTTTAACTCGGTTACTAGATAGACATCTTTAATCACAGGATAAGGAGTCTTACCAATATTGTTGATACCTACTATATACCCTTTAAGATTCGAAGGAGACGTATCCTTCTTTCTTCTTCGACAGTGTTGCAAATAATGTGTCATGCCCCGATTCGTAGAGTCATTTATTCACATATTTATCTCTTAGAATCGATCATCCTCGCTTGGGCGTGATGTCATACAAGTCTAATATTGTACTTATACAAGGCAAAGATGGTACATAATTGATAATCTTCAAATATGAGCACATTGCAGCGGCCGAAACAGACAAATTGAAGTTAATGAGGACAATCTTTCTTATTGAGTGAAAATACATCACTTCTTTATAGCAGCGGAGATAAAAGGATAACTTGAAGTCGCAAAGAGATATATATAACTTTATTCTTTTTATTGATGATTGAAGTAGAGTAAAAAACTGGTATTGAAGTACAATACTTATAACACATCTCACTTCACATTGACAGCCAACTGAATAAAAGCCATGAAGCTTACATTTGATACTTTAATACATTGGATTACAACTCGATATACCAACTTGGCTTATAACTCACTGTTACAACTGATTACAATATCCCATATATTATGCCCTTTATAAACAGAAGACATCATCTTGTACAAGGAGAACTTCTGTATGCCCAACAAATCTTCGATGCCGCAGGACCGATCAAGCCAATCTTCGTGTACAAAATATTCCAAGCACGAGCACCTGTCCACAAAACGTGGGTCAGTACATCATCTATGTACTAGCGAGCATAATCCAACCCACTCGCCTAAACCAACCCTAAGTGGTCATTTAAGCAAACTTTTATTAGAATGATCTTTCTACTTGGTCCCTAGCATCATTTTATAGTTCATGAGCAGAAAAATTGAATGTATAAACTTGTTATCTCCTTTCTTAGGTAAAGGCAATAATGAAACATACTTGGTGTTATCAAGTTCTGACAGTGTTCATGTAAAGGCATCCTTTAAGTATCGTTTGAGTTAACATATATTAAACATGTTATAGCGATTCTCTTAGCAAGGCAGCAAATCGTATTTAACATGTTGAGCATGTTATAGAGTTTCTCACTTAAAGGCTACAACATAGCATCATTTTATTTAGCATGTTAAGTAGGCAAGTTGAACCAACATATATAATATCACAATTATGTGATTTCTTACCGATAGTCGACTTCTCGTACCTGTATCAAATACATGTTAGCAGACATACTTACTCTGCCTGCAAAAATACATTTATTAGCGTACATCATGACTACATGGTCACTCGTGTTGTTAAACCATACGGACCCTTTTCATTTCTATATAGGACTTCAAGATAATACGGTCAGCATAGTAGGTGGCGACCCTCTATGCCACCCCGCCTTAACCGTGCTCCCAAAGCACTCATCATTATTTCCTCCTAGGCCGAATCGGTCTCGACGCCCCGGTACTGTTCGTGGAAATTAAAACTCAAACCTTGTATATAAGTTGTCCATAACCATGCGAATGTGTATCCGACTCGATTGTGAACATAATCGCATGGTAAAGTATATTAAAGAAAGTAAAGGCAACAATGCATTATTAAGTTATATTCAATGACTTATTCATTTTATCATTACCATCATTTCATTTGGTGATCTCAATGATCCCATGCTTTATCATTTCTCATTCATTGCTTTATTACAATGTTTCTCATATCATTCATTTCGATAAGGAATATAACATTCATTCATTTCATAGGGATATTATTCCTTCTTTCATTGCTTGTAAAGAAATAGACAACAACAACAGTTATGCCGAAGGTACATCATTCTAGTGTTTCATTCCGTTCTTTGTGTTAATACATAACCAGTTCATTTCTCATGTATCACTCATGCAGCATCTCATTACTCTACGTATTTCATTGCTTAAGCAGTTTTAACAGAAGGGACATTATCAATTCATTTCAAGCATCAAGTCACATTAGCAGTTCAAGGGTGATTCATTCAGCAGTTCAATGTTCATGTGTTGTTCATTTCGATATTAGGCAACAAAAGTATCTCTATTGAATAGCAATCAAAACATATGATATTTAAGGACAATTCATAATATACTATTACTCCATTTTATTAAGCATGAAGGAGTAAGGAGAAGGAAGGACAATTTCATTCACTTGCGTAAAGGGTCTTTCTGTTTCGATCGCACATATTTCTACTAGGCGTAGCTCCACCAGTGAGCCATGTTCTAATATCTATTCCGTCTAGTCAGCTAAGAGAGACTGCATCAGTCTCAATTCCCTTGATTTCCAACACAAGTCACGGTCCAACACTTTGATCGCATCTAACAAGCCAACCCAAATGCCTCGTACGGAGCAGGGCATTACATAATGAAGCATCACCGGTCATGTGCCTTGAGCAATCGCTGTCGAGGATCCACTTGCTTCTAGCATGCGTTGGGTGTTCCACCTACAAAAGAATTTGCAGATAAAACTTTTGGTACCTATTTCTTATACGGTCCTGAGATGTTAGTTTTCGGTATCCATGCACATATATTTAAATCAACAAGCTTTCTAACTCTATATACAGGAGAGATATGACTAATGGTGCCACAATAGTTACATCTAGCAAGTTGAGTGTTAGATGAAGTGTATTGTGCATGATTGGTAGGTCTTGGTTTTCTATTAGGATATTGATAATAAAATGCATGCCTATTGGTCTTCTTGGGCGAAGGTTTGGTTGGGTTTGGTCTGACAGTGATGGGTTTGATAGTATTCCAGTATTTCGGTAAGTGACACATGTTAGGGTAGGAAGTAGCAACCTCAAGCTATTTTCCTAACCTAATTTCCAACTCTATCGAAGTGTCATATAGTGCATTATAATCAGCAGTAAGTGCATCATTCCTGATTAGTGCTTGCTGAAGACTCTTCTTCTCTTTGAGGAGGTCTTCCTGTAATTTGGTAATGGTCTTATCTTTCTCTTCGGATAGTCTTGTGGTCTCGTGTAACTGCAACTTAATAGAAGAAAGCTTATCTACCTCACTAGAACTATCATTACTTCTAACCTCAGCTGGTAGGTAGTAAGTCTTTCTATATCACCTTTGTACTCTTTGAGTACCTTCTTAGAGTTTTGGCATTTGCTAAGTAGTTTTCTTTAATCACCTAAGAGGTCACTAAAGGCTTCACCTAACTGTTCAAAGGTAAAATCATTATATCTATCAAACAGGGGGTTAGTGTTTACCTGATCAATTGCTATTAAGCATACATTTGTAGCGTCGTCTGATTGTTCATCTTCTGAGTCGCTGGTTTCACTTTCATGCCATATGCTTGTGTTGGCAAACCTTCTAGATGTTGAATTCTTCAGGTAACTCTTGTCATACTTGTTACTTTTCCTGGTTGATGATAATGATGTCGGACAGTCCTTCTTGATGTGTCCTTTCTTCTTGCAACCGCAGCAGATTAGATCTTCTTCATTGTTGCTATTGTTACTGTTGTGCTATTTTGTTCTTCTGTTGAATCTCATGAACTTCTTGAACTTTCTTACTAGGAGAGCTTGATCTTCAGAGTCAGAGTCACTGTCGTCGGAATCATCTTCGAAAGATCTTCTGTGTTGAGCTTTGAGGGCGATCGACTTCTCCTTTGGTACAATATCTTCAAAGTCTTGAAGTTCTAACTCGTGACTGCGTAGCTTACCCATAAGTGTTTTAAGAGACATAGTGGCGAGGTCGTTCCCTTCAATAATTGTCGTAGACTTTGGAATCCAGTTCTTTGTGAGAGCTTGTAGAACTTTGCGAATCTTCTCACGGTTATTGTATTCCTTGCCTAATAAAGACAGATGATATACAATATCTAGAAAGCTTGTAAACATTTGAGTGACGGATTTATTTGGCTTCATCTTGAACGCCTCATACTCCTGAGTAAGTCTACTGATCTTTGACTCCTTGACTTGTGTTGTGCCTTTGCGAGTAACTTCAAGAAGTTTTTATACTTCATTTGATGTTGTGCTTGTAGATACCCTGTTAAATTTAGTCATGTCTAAGGCAGAAAACAAAGCATTAATAGCATGTGCGTCAAGACTGGCCTGTTTCTTTTCAACTTCAGTATACTTGTCATAGGATTTCTCAACCAACTCTCCATCAACAAAAATACGTGCAGGCTTTCTAAAGCCATCAATCACAATAGACCATAAGTCAAAATCTAGAGATTTTAAGAAGAAACTCATGCGTGTTTTCCAGTATGTGTAATTTGCACCATCAAACAGTTAAGGTCTGTTTGTGGCATGGCCTTCACTTGTGAATTTCATAATTGCCATGTGTGATATAAAGTGATCAATATAACAACAATATAGATAAGAATAACAACTGTATGACCTCGCTTTACCTGTATAACCCGCTCTGATACCAATTGTAGGAATGAATTGTAAAGCACAATACTCTAGAGGGGGTGAATAGAGTAGGCAGAAGAAATTTAGCTAATTAAAAATGTTAGAAACAAGATCACAGATAATATATACAAATATATAAATAAAAAAAAGAGATCAGAAAACAAATGCAAACACGGTGATGTATATTGGTTTCCCTCTTGTGAGGACTATTCTAGTCGGAAGAACTCTAGCTTCCAGTTGAATCCACTATGGAAAAATACTACAAGTTTTCATCCGAAGTCCTTGGAACATCTACAACGCGAGCTTTGATCCGAAGTACTAGACCAACATCAATTGTAAAGTGTATTTCTCCAATCAAGTATCTGATTACAATCACTCTGAAACTTCTAGACCATACCGAACTGGCAAATCGACTAAACGATTGTAACTGGCTTAGGATTTGAAAATGAAAGCTTATAACACTTTGGAATACCATAATAGGCTTAGAGAGAAGAGAAGAGAGAGGTGTGTTGAAATAAGAAAAATTCTTCTCTATTTATAGGTTTAACAAAGGTAAAATTCGGACAAAATTCTTTGAGAGAATCTCGGCAAATAACCGTTGCTTCCGTAACTGCGGGATGACCAAGTTCAAAAATGAAACGGTACCAAACAAATTCTGGCAGAATTTGGACCAAACACGAGCCGAATTCCCCTGAGGTCCAAAGTATAATTTTTGGGAATTTTTGTAAATTAGATTTTGGGTTTTGGCTTTTTGAAAAGTTTAAGCAGTTGGGAGCTACTTATAAAATGGGCTATTTTCAAAACAAAAGAAATTTGGAAACATTTTGGGTTAGCCTATTTGCCAGTACGACTTGGTGTACATTTTATTCCTAGACTTTCTAGACTCAGTAAATATAAAAATTATATTGAATATAAAATACAGACTCATGTGGCAAAACGACTTCAGTCTTGAACGGAACAATAGCAGTTCTCACCAATTGTCCAAGTTGCCCTTATATCGAGACAGGGTTAGATCAATTATTAAAATCAGGTTCGACCATGACCAATGGGCCAACAATCTTCATCCTCTTCATCATGAGGAGGTCAAAGAGCCCCTTCACCCGAAGGTGTTTATCAAGGAATCCATTCCCGATCTAGACATTCTTCTGGTGTACTCCAAGTTCCAAACAAGATAATACTGGGGGGTAGTACTCTCCCAGTCTTTGATCATTCCACATCCCAGTCTGATGATAGGGTACCTCAAACTTCAGAAAGAGATGATGTAGTTTCATAATCAGGGTCGAGTCGTACTAGTTATAGTAATGCTTCCCTGTATACCTCTCCATCTAGCAGTCCATATACCATATCTATGTATGTGACTGGTAATAAAGAAGACGATAGTAATGATCGACAGAGAATTGATAACCTTGAAAACATGCTATAAAATATTATGGTGATGATGCAGTAGATGAAAACAACAATGAACCAAACAGCTCTGCATCGACCTCGTGTCGATTAAGATATAATTTGGGTGTCATTGAACCCTAATCCGCTACCGATAGTTGGAAATGTCTCTTTGCCAGTAATATAATAGAAAGACCAACTATCATACAGTCAACCTCTGCAAATCAGCCAATTGATGCTCTAGATGCAATTCTAGGCATGTCACGACCTGGACCCATTTTTCGGAAGCGAGCGCGTGAGCAAGTCTAGCCTATGTCGCGGTATCGACGGTAGATGCAGTCTTGCCTACAATAAACAAGTGCTCATAAAATAATCACTTTTTTACTCATTCACAATACTAAATCAATTACAACTTAAAGATTATATTTGAATAAAATATTGCGCCTCACAAAATCTAATACAACAAATTTAAACTTGATAATCAAATGTATCTAACTAGTCCTTTAGAGTCGACCTCGGCATATACTCATATCTTTTACAATGATCTAATGCATGGCAAGCGACTAATCTGAAAAATGGTTTCCAGTCAGGAATAGAACAAGTACATACATGAAAAACTATTCAAGACATAATAGAAACTATAAAACAGAAATATTATATGACATACATGTGACATGGTATGACAAATATAGAAAAAACAAATAAGAAGAAAATCATGGCAGACAACTAGAAAGAAACATGTAAACAAGACTATCATGGCAAGTCAACAAGAATGGAACATGTAACACGACAATCAAAATATCTATCTAAGTATTTTGAAATACTACTTTAGAGAAATACTTATAAACCCCTACAAAAAACATATTTGAAAAAGCTAATAGATAGTAGAAATTATATTATACTTAAGTAAGTAATCCTTTGATTATTTTTAATAAAAAATAATATATAGTAGTAGAAAGTATTTAAAACCCAAAATTAGAACTCTTAGTAAAAATATTATATAAAAAATCATAACTAAATTATACTTTAAAAGCTCACAAAGTATACTAAGCCTAAATAATGATGCCCAAAAGGTTATATAGGCCCAAATAATATAAATAAATCTAGTTAAATATTTAAGTCCCTAAATGACCAAAAATGGTTTATATATATATATATATATATATATATATAAAAAAAAAAAAAAAAAAATATATATATATATATATATATATATATATATATATATATATAGGGCTTCAGTCCCAAACCTATGATTAATTATTCTATAAATACTTAAAACAATTTAGTAGTATACTACCAACGCCTTACCAAGGCTCACGCCTCAGATTAAAACAGTTGAGTAGCGTGTGAGGCACGCCCACTCCTAAGCGTGGCATTGCTTACGCCACTATTTTCGAAATGTGAGCGCACGCTTCGTGCTCTGTGCCAAAGACGGCGACGTCACAAAAGTCGAGGAGCCATGATTACTGAAGCTACTAGCACTTCGACGAAGGTGCGCCCCCACGACTGGTCTTGACTTACAGATGTGCCTCCCCACTCACGCCTCAGCTCTACAGGTGCGCCCAATTCCGCACCCCACAGTCACTTCTCCCTAGACAACATTTAATGAGAAGAGTCTTTGTTCAAGAGACGTCAAATTGAATGCTTCGACTCCCGTGCCAGAGATAAACCAAAAATGATGAAGCTTATTATGCTTCAAGAATGGTGTAAATTAGGCGTATGTTGCTCGGGCCTCGCTCATTTAAGCGCATGCCATTCCAAATCCTCTGAGCACGCATGCCCCTGTCCCTATTACAAACTCGTGCCACCTAGGACAATGATTCCTAGGTATATGCGCCATAGAACTAGGCGCGTGCCACGTGTTCAAGACTAAGTAATGTTGAGGAATGGGTCCTGAGCAGCTCAAAAATCCTTTCTCTTAAAATCTAAATAGCATCACACGTGGCGATCAGTAGTGGCCCCACATCAGTGAAATGTGCGTGCCATTGCAACCAAAATGCAAGCTAGAGAGAATTCTTATTGTTTTCCCTTAGTCAGTGAAACTAAGCCCGACAGTCCTTCCTCATAGTCAGATCATCAACAGAGTAAAGAACCCTCTACCGTCACAAGCCATAGCAAAAACAAAGTGCGTTAAGGAATTCCTTCTCAGTAGTACCTCTTTGCATTCTCGTTCACAATCTTCACAGAAGCCTATTCTAAAGCTCATAAGTGATGTCGAACAAGATGGCGACTCTATTGGGGATGTCCTTCTTCTCTAAAGAGTAGGCTGTGATGTAATCTGACACGACCATGCTCGGAACCACTATGTAGAAGCTAGTCATCAAGTTCGATCAGTCAGCATTTGAGGAAATATACTCGGGGAATAATGTGGGTTCTTCTCCTAGACTGTGGAAGTCTAAGAAAATAAAGAAGGCGTGGGTGCCTAAAGCCCACATAATTTACCCACAATCTGCTGAGGAGGAACAACACGCGTCGGTGCAACTATCAGATGGCGTACCGATGACTTTGCTCCTCGTGCTTTCTCAGGTGTGTGACTCTGGAAATTTGACACTCGAAAGAAACACGTGCCTGTTTGCCATGAAATATAAAAGAACAGAACAATTATCGGAGGACTGGACTTTTACTTCACAATACAAACTCGCTTGTACAAAGAAAGCCTAGGGACGAAAACCTAGGTACAACAATCTAAGTACAATTATTTATTTTAGATTCTGGGGGGTGACGATAGAGGCTCGGGAAAGTGACGGCAGCTCTGCCTTACTCCTTGGACGATCGGATGCAGCCTTGACTCCGGGGAAGAACTGCTTGGCGTTGAGGAAATGCTCTCTTTTCTTTCTCTATATGTCTCTCTCTGTGTCTCTCTCTGTCTGGCTATATTCTCGCAAGGGAATGGCACCTTGCTATTTATAAGAGTGGGGGGCATCATTAGGGTTTACAATGATTACCCATTCTTGAAGCGGCGGCGGCCTATTGATTGATCAATCTGGGCCATTAGTCTCGAGTGTGATAAATCTGGGCCATTAATGTAGATTGTGCCAAATCCTATCAGTAATTAATGCTGATTGCAATAAATCTCCATCATGATGATTTGTCGATGTCTGTAAATCTGAATGAATAAATTTAATTCATTCTTCCGCCACGTGTCCCAGATTATTGGGATTCGACCTAATCTTTGATTACAGTAAATCTGGGTTATTGAGATTGATTGGCTTTATGACACGTGTCCTGCCACGTGGCTCAACCACGAGCCACTGAGGAAATCTGAGCCGCATGAGGATTGAGTCGCATAAGGCTGGCCACGTGTCAAGGCTGATTGGGGAGTGGCCACTGATCATTGGAACCGCATAATGATGATTTGGGCCGTATGAGCGTAGGTGGCCGTATAATGGGTAGCTTCTTCGTGAGCCGCATGGAGATAGTCTTCGTGAACCGCATGGGGGAGCCTCTGCTTGAGCCGCATAAGACATCTTCGGCCCGAGCCGCATAGGACAGCTTCGACCTGGGCCGCATGGGGAATCTCCGCTCGAGCCGCATACGACTATCCACGTGTCAAGGCCGCGTGGCATTTTCTAGATCTCGGGGGATTGTGTCAGAGATTTTCTTCATTTTCCTAGGAGCCTGCCATTATGACAGAGTCATAATTACATCTTTGTGTCAGGACTGTCGCTTTGTCAGACCTGTCAGCCGTCAAGGCATTTAATGCGGTACAGGACAAAGGAAAGAGCTGTTTGCAAGACACGTGGCTTCCCTCTGAGCCACATAGAACTTGTTTGAGCCGCATAGACGCTCGAGCCGCATGGATACATTGAGCCGCATGAATCCTTTGAGCCGCATGGGGTTCTTTGGCCGTATGGATCCTTCTCTATTCTTTTCCATGCTTCTACAAGACCCCCTTCAAAGTTTTCAATTTGCAAAATTGAAATACTTTGAATAAGAAGCATGGCCATGTATAAATTCTTCTGGCCGCATATGATGTCCTGGCCGTATGGATGTCTCGGCCGTATAGATGTCTCGGCCGCAGGGACTTTCGGGCCGTATAGATATCTCAGCCGCATTGAGTCAATCAGCCGCAGGGACTTTTGGGCCGTATAGCTCCTTGCCACGTGTGCGCATCATTAATTGCCTCAAATTAGTTTTAGTGCCGCCTTTAGGAGAAATCCCAAGGGTCGGCTCATTAAATCTTTGGATTTTATGCCCTGGGTGAATCTTCTTTATGAGAGAATGGACAAAATCCGAGGAGTCGATTTCGTCTTTTCTGAGACGGTTATCAATCTATGTGTTCCCCCCTCTCTTGTCCTCCTATAAATAAGAGGAGTTTGAGAGAGAAAACTTCTTTACTTTCTTCCTGACTTTGAACTTTCCCTGCCCCATTGTCACCCTCTCCTTCAATCACCAATGGCTCCCAAGAAGACCATTGCGGCGAAGGGCAAGAAGGCGGCGTCTTCGTCGTCTGCGTCGGCAAAGGTCAAGAAGACTGCCTTTACTTCGACCGCGGCCGCTCCTCTGCCGGCTGACGTGCCCGCAGCTCATCCTGACGTCCATTCCCCCATTGCTGGTAAGGACTTTATATGGGTTTAAAGAACCCTAACTGCTATGGCTACGTCACATGCTTTATGCACGAGCCTTTATTTTTATGTGAGTCGCATGTTTGTCCTATGACCGAGCCGCGAGCCGCATAAGAATAGCCACTGTGGCCGTATACGCGCTTCGCCAACGAAGCCGCATAAGCTACACTGAGTCGCATAGATTCACATACATTTGTCTGTCACGTGGTCCGTACGAACTTATCCGATCCCTGCGGGCCCTATGAAAGCACTGCCGCATGACCCTTCACTAAATGGAGCCGCATGAATGTTCTTCTGAGCTTGAGCCGCATGAGGCTTCAGTAAGTTGGAGCCGCATAGGTGTTCTCCTGAGCCGCATGAGGCTTCGTTAAGTTGGAGCCGCATAAGCTTGAGAGCACCTGTTTGCCATTGATTGTAAAAGAACAGAACAATTATCGGAGGACTGAACTTAGACTCACAATACAAACTCGCTCGCACAAAGAAAGCCTAGGGACGAAAACCTAGGTACAGCAGACTAAGTGCGATTGTTTATTTTTGATTCTGGGGGGTGACGATAGAGGCTCGGGAAAGCGACGGCCGCTCTGCCTTACTCCTTGGACGATCAGTATGCTGTCTTGACTCGGGGAAGATTTGCTCGGCGTTGACGAAGAAAGGCTCTTCTTGCTCCTCTCTGGTTGCTCTCTGGGCTTCTCTCTCTCTGTAATTGTCACAAAAAAAGGGGAACTCTCTCTCTGTGGGTATCTCTCTCTTCTTATTATTTTTTTTATTATTGCCGCCCTCTTTTTTTTTTTTTTTTTTTTTTTGTATGAATGCTGTTGGCTATTTATAAGGGTGGGATGTGATTATTAGGGTTTGCTATCTGTTTGGAATGTCGACGCTCCTTCATTCTATCTGGACCCTTGATCTTGATCATAACGAATCTCGGCCACTAATGCGGATAGCACCAAATCTTATGAGCAGTTAATGCTGATTGCTTTAAATCTTCGTGATTGGTTATGCTAATATCTGATTGCCCGCCACGTGTCTTGCTGATGATGTCAAATATTCTCGTTGGGATTCGGTTGAATCTTCAATACCGCGTCTTTTAATTGAACATCCTGTCAGGGCCGCATAGAGTGGCCAATACTTGAACCGCAGGGAGATACCCTTCATGAGCCGCATGAGTCAACATCTCGTCGAGCCGCAGGGGACAAACTTTTCGTCAGCCTCATATGCGTGGTCTTTGCGAACCGCATGAGACGACCTCTCCATGAGCCGTATAGTTTCTGTGGGCCGCATGTGGTATTCAGCCGCATAGGCCGGGCTATGAGTGGACCGCATATGGCGGATTTATGTTAATCATATTAGAATGACGCCTCACGGAGCCGCATGAAGCTGTTCTTTAACCGAGCCGCATGAGACTTTTGCCACGTGGCAACATAGGATTTCTGACAGATCGGGTCAGAGATCTTCTTCTTTTCCCGAAGAATCTGTCATTATGGCAGAGCCATTATGACACTTTATGTCAGAGACGTCGCAGCCGTCGAGTCGTGTCAGAGCATTAAATGAGGCCATTACTCCAATGGCCAACTGTAGGGGGGGTCACACGTGGCATCGATTTGAGCCGCATGTCTCCGAGCCGCATGAGTCTGGGGGTCTCCTTTTTGGCCGCATAAAGCAACTCCAGTATGAACCGCATAGGCTTGCTGTCCAGAGCCGCATCGGTCATTATGCCTTTATTTTTAATATTTTCCATGCTTCTACAGGACCCCCTTCAAAGTTTTCAATTTGTAAAATTGGAACACTTTGAATAAGAAGCATGGCCCCGTTCATGCCGCATAAGTGTCTCAGCCGCATAGAGTTAGCTGTCCGCATAGACTCTTTTCCACATGTCCTGATTAAATGCTCTTGATTTGTTTTGATTTCATGCCGTCTCTTGGGGGAGGATCCTAAGGGTTTTTTCCTTCTGGTTGTCCAGTTTGCCTCGATAGCCGAAGGGTCGATCATGTCGTTCGAGGCGTCGTTCAGTAATCCTTCTTTTTCTATAAATAGGCGGGTTTTAGATTTTTCTTGACTGAAAACTCCTGTCTTGTTTTCTTCTTCAACTGACAAACAGTAATGGCGCCTAGGGTTTCCAAGATTGTGAAGAAGGCCGCGGCGAGGAGAAAGAAATCGGCTTCGTCGTCGACCGTCGCACCCCCCATCTGCCTTGATGTGCACGTCGCCATCGAAGGTAATAACCTATGTAGAAGATTGGGTATTTTGAAACCCTAACAGGGTCTGCTCTACTGTCTCCTCCGTGTACGCAACCACGTGACCCACATACACGTTCCCTGATTGAGCCGCATGGGGTATACCCCATGTCTGAGCCGCATACAAGTTCAAGATATGTAATCTGCATACATGTCTCGTGATCGAGCCGTATGGAGTATGCCCCATGTCGGAGTCGCATGTGAGTTAAAATTTCGTGGTCCACATATACGTCTCGTGACGTGGATCACCTGAGATTTTCCCATGTCCGACCCGCATACGAGTTGTCTTCAACGAGCCACATAACTTGTCTCTTTTTAGAACATCTTTACTTTGTTTCTTTGTTTTGTCCTTGCAGTATCTCCACTGAACGCTGAGGTTGCAGTGCCAGAGGAGCCGTCGCCTCCTGTCATCGACCAAGGACCTGCCCTCGTTAAAGAAACGAAGGAGGAAGAACCGCCGTCTGCACAGGATGGCCTCTCTCCAACTGTCGAGGCTGTTGAGGGTGGTAGCTCTGGGGATTCTGATACTCTTATTCCGGACGAAGATCTCCTCCAACTGCATCCCTCGTATGTGAAGTGGTTGAGGGATTGGTATATGCGTTTCTGTAACTAGGTTTTTAGGAATTCCCTGCAGATATCTATTTTCTGCATGTTCCTATCTGTTTTCCTGTGGCTTGTATCTTTCCCTTTCGTCTGAAGAAGTAATGAAGAATTTCCTTCGGTTTCGTTTGTTAATTGCGTGAATGTAGCCGATCGTTCTGATGAAGGGAATGTATTTGCTTTCCTCCTTTCTTGTCATGATTTACTTTCAATAGGATATTCTGTGTGAACTTTGTATCCCTGGTGTACCCCACGATAATTTGGATTATGACTGGCATGCTTATCCTGAAAGAATGGGGTTATGTCAAGTCTGGGGACTTTATTTCCCAACGGGATCTTTTGCTCATTTGGGCGACGTCGTTGCCTCCAGAGCCGGTGTATCGAACTAGTCAGTGGTTTGAGCGGTCGACTGCCTCGCTGAAAGACCATTTCTTGACGTTTTTTGGCCTCCGGATCATAGTTGTTCCTCTGTCTTATCCTGCTTATTTTCTCTTTATTTCTATCTTGTAGCAGTGATATAATCCCGGAGGATGTGAAACTTCGAAAATGGATATGTTTCATCTTCATCTTGTACTTGCGGTGTTTATGGAATTTGGACTTGCTGGGGGATTTATTTGTGGACCTGTTATCCTAGGCGTACCTTGGTTTTAGGTACGGATAACAGTTTAGATAGGATGTTCGGGACAGTCACAACAAAGTGGTCATGGATGTTTTTGGTACTGGGGGAAGGAATGCCGTAGAGCAGCTGGGCTCCCGGGGCGCGGTAAGATGGTGGATTTATGCTAAGAAGCCTAGCGAATGAATATTTGTGGACCTATTACCCTTGGCGTACCCTAGTTCAGGATGCGGATAATAGGGTGAAAGGGAACCGAACACATTTGCTCAGAGGTTATGATGACATGGCAAATATGAAGGTTTTATCCTGAAACCTTCCTGCTCAGTGGTAATGAGAACATGGCAGGAGAGACTTTTCGGAAGCTATTTGTGGTCAACAGAGGACATTTGTGGTCAACAGAGGACATTTGTGGTCAACAGAGGACATTTGTGGTCAACAGAGGACATTTGTGGACCTATTATCCTTGTCGTACTCTGGTTGTGAGTACAGATAATAGATTGAGAGGGAACCAACAAACTTGCTCAGAGGTAATGTGGACATGGCAAATATGGTGATTTCTTCGACGGAGCCTTCCCACTCAGAGGTAATGAGGACATGGCAGGAGTGGGCTCAATGAAGAAGGGGTGCATAGAGCTACTCAGAGGTAGGAGGACATGGAAGTTCTATGCGAGGGAGCGGTTTATTTTTTGGTAGTAGTGAAAACGACTCAGAGGTAATGAGGACATGGTCGTTTCGGAGATTGGCGGATCGATTACCCTTTTTGTGCACTGGGAGTACGGGTAGTGGATCATGAGGGAGGATCTCTTTCAGGAAGAAAGTTCAGAGGCATAATTATACGTGACTTACTATCTGATAGAGTGACCGGGATGTAAGTTCAGAGGTACCAGCTGGTACATAACTTGGTGATTTAGAATATTGAGGAAGTGAGGGTTTAGCGACGCCAGCAGGTGTATGGCTCGGTAATCTGAAATATTGTGGATGTGGGTTCAGTGGTATCAATGGATACATGACTCGACAATTTGGAAAATGTTGTCTAAACATAGTATTTCTTCAGAAACTTATCGTTGACGGGTAACATAAGCAAGTCCCCATTCTGTTTGGCGAGACGGTAGGCGCCGTTGGAAAACACGGCCTCAATGATAAATGGGCCTTCCTATTTTGGCTAGAATTTGCCTGCGGTCTTGTGAGTCATGACCATTGGCCTCCGGACTGCCAGAACGAGATCGCCCACTTGGAATGTTCTGATTTTGACCTTCTTGTTGAAGGCCCCTGAGACACGTGCTTGGTATAGCTCGATCCTTTGCTGAGCTAAGAGGCATTTTTCATCTAGGGCCTCCAACTCTTGTAGTCGGTGTCGGTAGTTATCGTCTGTTGTCAATTGATAAGTGAGGGCGACGCGGAGTGAGGGAATCTGAATTTCCAGTGGGAGGACTGCCTCGCTCCCATATACTAGAGAGAATGTTGTATTCCCAGTAGCTGTTCGAATCGTGGTGCGATAGGCCCATAAACATTCGCCGAGCTTCTCGTTCCAGTCGCGTTTGTTGGAAGATACAAACTTCTTGAGGAGTTTGATGATTGTTTTGTTGAATGCTTCTGCTAACCCATTCGATGCCGGGTTGTATGGTGTTGAAGCAACATTCTGAATGCGGTGCTTATCGCAGAATCGGTAGAATGCGTGGCTTATAAACTGCGGACCATTGTCATGGATGATCCTTCGTGGCAATCCAAAGCGATATATGATGTGATGCTTGAGAAAGCTAATCACATTTGAAGTTTTGACTTCTGCGAGTGGGATAGCTTCCGCCCATTTGGAGAAATAATCAGTGATCGCAAGTATGAAGCGATGTCCTCGAGAGGAAGGTTGGGTGATGGGACCAATGATATCCATTCCCCATGCTTCAAATGGCCAAGACGCCACCGTTGGATATAGAAACTCGGATGGTTGGTGAATGAAGTCTGCGTGGACTTGGCAGGCCTTGCATTTTCTGGCGTAGTCTATTGCGTCTGCCACCATCGTGGGCCAGTAGTAGCCCATCCGGCGAAGGCGGTCTTGCAGTTTAGGGCCAGGCTGATGGGCCCCACAGACACCGTTGTGAGCTTCTCGTACAGCTTCTTTGGCTTCTGCGTTTGATAAGCACCGGAGCAATAACCCGTCGTAGGATCGTCGATATAGCATCTTTGTCTCTGTGTCGTAGAAGAATCTGAGGGAACGTCGTCTGATGGAGGTGGCTTCCCTTGGATTCTCGGGGAGGATGTCGTATACGACGAAGTCAATAAACGGCTGCCTCCAGTCTGGTGTTTCGTCGATTGACTGGGCGGAATAGCTTGCCATGAATTGGATATTGTTCTTGGGACAGACCAGTTCGTGGCCTATCACGTCAACCGAGTGATGGGCTTGGTTCGGCACTGCTAAGGAAGCGGCAAGGCCTGCTAGGGCATCGGCTTCGATATTTTAAAGTCTGGGGACGTGTTCGATGAAGAATCCCTCGAATGAGGAGATGATGTTGATTGCAATTTGGTGGTAGGGGATCATGTCTTCATGGCGGACTTCGTACGACCCCCGAATCTGGTTGACGATTAATTGTGAATCGCCGTATGCTTCAAGATATTCTACCCCCAGCTCCTTCGCGAGTTGGAGGCCAATGACCAAAGCATTGTACTCGGCCACATTGTTGGAACAGGGCTCCGTGAGAGAGTAGTCGCGATTGATCACTAGCCCGGTAGGAGAGATCAATACCACTCCGACCCCGACGATGATATTTCCCTTGGGTCCAGTTCTTGAAGCGCCATCGAAGAACATCCTCCATATGTTATCGTGGGTGGTTGTATTCGAATCGGCGACCTCATCTGGGATTTCCTCGTATATTTTGGATAGCCCCGATCCTGGATGGGCTGCCAAAAAGTCTGCCAGGGCTTGGCCTTTGACAGCCTTCTGTGGGACGAAGATCATATGATATGGGGATAGTAGTATCGCCCATGTAGCGAGGCGAGAGCTAAGCGCCCCTGGTTTAGTCATGAGGACCCTGAGGGGATTTACCCGTGAGATCACATGTATGGTTTGTCCTGTAACATAATGCCGCATCTTTTGAATGGCGAATACCAAGGCGAGGCATTCTTTCTCCACGGCAGTGTATCGATGTTCGGGCCCGACCATCATTCGGCTGAGATAGTATATAGCTTGCTCGTGGCCTGCGTCGTTGTTTTGTGCCAGCAGGGCACCGAGGGAGTGTTCCATTGCTCGTACATAGAGTAGGAATGGTTTTCCAGGGACCGGGGCCACCAGGACTGGGGGATTTGACAAATATTCTTTGATGTCGTCGAAAGCACGCTGGCATTCCTCGTCCCATACGAATGAGACTCCCTTCTTCATGAGGTGTGTGAAGGGTCGGCATCGCCCGGAGAGATTGGAAATGAACCTTCTGATATAAGCTAGTCTCCCTTGGAGGCCTCTAAGTTCGCAGAGAT
This sequence comes from Iris pallida, assembly GCA_029216955.1. Lineage (NCBI taxonomy): Eukaryota > Viridiplantae > Streptophyta > Magnoliopsida > Asparagales > Iridaceae > Iris > Iris pallida. The sequence continues at coordinate 217,153 of JANAVB010017824.1, forward strand.
TTTTCGGGGGACCCATCTCCATTATTGCCTTGGTTTTCTCAGGGTCTACATGGATACCCCGTGCAGTGATGATGAAACCTAAGAACTTCCCGCTGGATACGCCCAAGAATGACTTTGTAGGGTTCATCTTCAGATTGTGGGCTCGCATCAGGTCGAATACCGTTCTCAGATCTTGTAGATGATCTTCCTTACGGCGACTCTTGACAGCGATGTCGTCGACGTAGCATTCTACTGTCTTGCGCAAATGTTCTCTGAAAATGATACTCATAGCCCGCTGATATGTGGCACCAGCGTTCTTTAGACCGAATGGCATGACTGTGTAGCAGTACGTGCCGATCGGTGTTCTAAATGATGTGTGCTTCTCGTCGTCGGGGGACATCTTAATTTGATTATATCCCGAGAATCCATCCATGAATGACATACGTTCGAAGCCGCATGTGTGGTCAATCATGATGTCCGTGATTGGGAGAGGAAATTCGTCTTTCGGACATGCCTCATTCAGATTACGAAAGTCGATGCAGATTCGGATTTTTCCGTTCTTCTTAAGGACCGGGACTATATTGGCGACCCAATCAGGGTGCTGCTCCTCTCGGATGAAGCCGCTGGCTATCAGCTTGTTGACTTCGGCTTCGATTGCGTCCATGACTCCTGGGCGAAAACGTCGTTGCTGTTCCTTGACTGGCTTTGCATCCGGCCGTATGTTGAGTTTATGAAGAGCAATATCGGGATCTAATCCCGGCATATCTTCGTAACTCCAGGCAAATACGTCAATATATTCTCTGATGAGTTCCAGTAGTGATTCTTGTTCCTCGTCTGTTAGGCTTTCACTGACGAAGATTGGCTTTGGAGAGGATTCGGTGCCGAGGTCGACCTGCATAACTTCATCCTCTGTAGAAGGTTCTCTCAGCTTGAACCGCTTTTCCTATTGTGCGTCTAGCTGTTGGGCCCATGGCTCAAGCTCGAGGATTTCAGGAATGTCCTCGTTTTCTTCGTAAGCGTCGGCGAATGCCATGTTGGCTGACAGGACCTGTCTGAATGTCTCCGATGCTGGTATCCGAGTCGGAAGTTGGTGACCCGGTTGAATGTGACTGGCAGTCGCATTCTTCATCTGAATTCTCCGGGGTTGTCGTGGGAGTTACGTACCCTAGTCCGTATCGAGTTTTGCTATAGTAGTCCCGTGGCTTACCAGACGGTACTGGGGGCTTTAAAGGTAGTCGCCGTCCGGTACCGTAATTCAGACCTGGTGTAGTTTCTAGATCATATCCTTGCTTCTGCATGAGGTATTTGGACTGGGGACTATAAAGGTATAGAGGCAATCTTCCGGCATCTGACTCAAGATCGACTTCTTTTACGGTGAAGGGGTACAGATCGTCTTTTCGGCCGAAGATAATCGGGTGGTCCCCTCCCTCGATTATTCGGTAAGCGTCTTCTGCTGGAGTAAGCTGGATTGTGGTATATACATTTACCACTTGTGTGTGTAGGTGAGTGCCTATACCGTGGTCTATAGCATATATTGCACATAGCTTATTGAGCTCGGTGTAGTTCAAAGATAGCCCTTTATTGACAAAATAAGGTATCTTCTCGAGAGGGATTATATCATCCGCGGAAGGGGTATCGGAGTGGGCAGCCACATACTTGGCTAATTCTGGTTCTTCTTCGGCCACCCCCTGTATAAGTGAAGACTGAGAGATCGACCTAGTCAGCTTGATCTTCAGAGGCTCGACTGGCGGAGCAGGTCGTGGAGTTGTTGGCAGACTGGCAACCCCCAGTTTGGCATCTAACGCAGGGCGAGGAGTGGATGGTTCGCTAGAAGCGTCTGACTTCGCATCGGGGTGATGTCCCTTTCTAGGAAGACGTATCGTAAGCGGTCTATCGGAGGGTTTGAGCTTCTCCGTTTGGAGCTGACCGACTCTCGGTAGTCTGATGGTAAGTGGCCCTGGTGTGGGTTTTGGCGCTTGGCCAGACCTTGGTAGCCGGATTCTCATTTGTTCTTCTTGTGCCGACAGACTGATTGCGTCCTTACGCAGAGTAGCCGTAAGGGGTGCAGAACAGCCCGGTTTGCGAGCCTGGAGGTGGATCGTCAGAGGTTCTTCTAATCCTGTGGTTGTCTTGGTGTGAGCTTGCACCTCCTCTTCGACCAGGTGCTTCTTTGATTTTTTGTACAGACATGAATCTGAGTAATAAGATTCGACTCCTTTGAAGGGATCGATATCAGCAAACTCTGTCCTCACAAAGCCGTGCTTATCGACATATTTGAAGCACTGGTGTAGCGTGGAAGGCACGATCATGTAATCGTGTATCCAAGGCCGCCCCAGAAGGATATTGTAAGATGTGTCGGCATCTATGACGTAGCAGGTGACTTCTGATTGGAGATCGCCGATCTGACATTTCAAGCGTATCTTCCCTATTGGGTAGCTCCTGCCCGAATTGAAACCGCTAATGGCGGTGCTTGTAGGTGTTAGGCGGTGCATCGGAATACGAAGATGATGTAGCAGACCCTTCGGAATGATGCTTATGGAGGATCCAGGATCAATGTGCATTCGGACCACCTTCACGTCGCCGATGTATCCAGTGTAGTACAATGGGCGATCGTGCAGGTTAGTTTTGATGAGCATATCCTGCGGAGCCTGTACACGCACTATCTTAGAGCTCTGCAGGTTGGTTATCTCCTGTAAGGTTGACCTGAGCCAAATATGCGTCGACATTTTGGAGCGCCTCGCTTAAAGCTGTGCGGACATCCTTCGAGAGCCTCAGGAGTTCGTATAAAGACAATTTGGCCGGTGTATTGGCCAATTGAGCCAAGATGTCGAAGTTGTAGGGTCTTTCTAGCCCCTGAGGTGTCTCCTTTCGGAGGGATTTGTCGAAGCGAGTCTCCTTTGGCCTAGGCTTGTCGGTCGTCGAAGGCTGAGCCGGTCTCGGAGTATCAGCGTTTGTGGGTTGCTGATCATTAGTCGGATTCTCGGCCACTGGTTGGGCTTGTGCTCCAGATCGAGTAGTGACAGCTGAGACTTCCTCCTTCTCTGTCGAGGTGGTGCGGCATGATCTGACCTTTCCACTTTTCTTTTTAGAAGGTAAAGTGGGCTGAGTCACCTCGTGGATTAGGTCCGGATGAACCCACATGATTTCCCCTCGTGATGTGGTAAGAGGTACTAAACCGGGAGTTTGATCACGGGTGGGCGAAAGATTAGCGATTTCCATCGTTGCCAGAGGGATGGGTATGACACCGTCTTGAGTCTCTGTTGGAGGGAAATTGCCGAATTGTACGGACACCATGTTGGCTGCTACGGTTACCTCCTCGAAGTCGATAGCCAGAGCGTTCGAATCGATGAGGTTCTGGATATACCGTTTCAGTTGGTAGCAGTCGTGTGTAGCATGGTAGACATAGCGGTGGTAATGGCAGAATTTTGGATTTTCCAAATCAGCCGGCCGAGGTTCCCGCCTTGGTGGAGGAAGCTGAATTCTGTCCCCTTGTATAAGCATGTCCAAGATAGGCTTGACGTGGCCGTCTTCGAAAGAATAAGTGATTTGAGGCCATTGTTTGTCTGCTGGCTGTGGCTCGGGTTTCTGGGCTGTATCGGTCACCATAGCCTGCTTGCCTCTGTTGTCCCGGTTGTTGGAGGGGCTACCCCCATTGTCGCTGCTGGCATTGGGACGCTTCCACTTGTTCTCTCCCTTTAAGATATGCAACCCCAGCTGGCGAGCTTTCTTCAATCGTTCTTCGGCACTTGTAGCGCTGATGATAAAAGCCTTCCAGTCCTTGAATTGGCTTTCGCCCATCCAGAGACTAATTGTCGGGAGTAATCTCTTTTGGCAAATTTCAATCAAGGAAGAGTCCGGGTTGCCAGATGGCAACTTCATTGCGGTTTGACGAAACCGCTCAATGTAATTCCTCGTCAGCTCTTTCTCTCCTTGAACGACGTCCATGAGGGTAGACATCGTGACGTCCTGCCCTACCTCGTAGAACCTCTCCAAGAACAAGCGCTTGAAGCCAGCGAAGGAGTGAATGCAATTGTCTGGCAGGTTGCGGTACCAATCGAAGGCGACTCCTTCCAGTGCTCCAATGAATAACCGTGTGAGGATGGCGTCATCATGGGGCAGATGGTCGATAGTGACCTCAAAATAAGTGATGTACCGGCTTGCTGAAGTTTTGCCGTCATATGGGTTGATATTGAACGGTTTATATCTTGGGGGAAAGGGAACATCCCTCCATTCAGCAGGATATGGTTGCCGTATTCTGAGGTCTTGAGAGTTTTCTCGGGCTTGGAACATTGCTCGGAGCTCCTGAACCTCTCTTCTTACTTCTCGAGCCTCATCTGTCGCGGTAGGAGCCGTTATCTCGGGAGCATTATTGCCCGGGTTTGGTGCCGCTGAATTTGAATCTATGTTGTTCGTGGGACCCACGCTTGTCTGACCAGGTATCACTCCCTGCAAAGTAGGAAGCGCTGCTTTGATCTCGTCCACAGACTTGACCAAGGCGTGCAGTATGGCCTCCAAAGTGTCGATACGTTGGCGATCGCCGGAACCGCCTTGGCTGTTGTCCGTCATGAATGCCATCCTCACGTGAGGAGTGACAGAAGGAGTGGTGGCGGACGTGCTCTCCGAGTCATACTCATGCATCAAGAAAACATCAGGATATGTGGGTATGTTTTCTTCAGGTTCGGACTCGGAAGGGGCAGTACCCCCAGCTTCTGAGCCTGCTTCGTTTAGGATGTCCTCGGGGACGTCGGTATCTGTTGTACCCGTTTGAGGATTTGCTTCCTCCAGTCCGTCTTCTTGGAATGTCGGGTTGTCGTGGATGTTCGGAGGAGAGCTACCCCCAGTTCCAACAACCCCCAGTGACGTGGGCGGTGAACTTCCTACTGCAGCCGTTTTTGTCTTTGAACGGGTGTGTTGGAATACTCCAGCAGAGGATGATCCTTTAGACGACGGCTTCTTAGCTGCAATAGTTGACACCTTTGGACTGGAGATGCTGGTTTTCTTTCCTCTCCCCTCAACAGGGGCTTTCCGTGCGGAATTGCAGGAGGCCACAGGGGGTGCCTCGTCTTCCGAGCTCGGATGTCGTAATCTTTGGAAGGCGGATGGCCGGTTTGCCGTGTTGCTGCAACAGCAGTTGACGATAATCTGGGCGCAGTGACGTCCCTGCGAGGACTCTCTGCACGCCGAAGCCCCTTCTCTTTCCTTGCGCTTGTGGAGGATCGCCTCACGCAGGTCAGAGGGACCACTCTGTCCGTTCGCCGTCGGGGTTTGGACTTGAGCGGTTCTGTATAACTTCCCATCAGGGGCCCGTGTGATAATCAGCGGAACGCCCTGATAGTCAGAGGTTGGGGCAGCTATCTGGGCTTGATGAGCCCGTACTGCCCTAGACTTCTTCTTTTTAGCACTTGTGGGTGCATAATAAGAAGAGTCCAAGTTGAACATCACAGAGTCTGGCTTATCATCCAGGGAGTCATCAGGGTTCGGGCCGTACGAGAGACGGTCAAAAACTGATCGAGAGGAGCATGGAGCGGATGCTATGCGGCTGGGAGTGGAAACCGTGCAGGCTGTCTGTACGCGGTTGTCTCCTGTCGTCGGACGAGTTCTTATGCGGCTAGGAGCCATGACCGTGCAGGCTGGCCGCATGCGGTTGGCATCTGTGGCCGCATGGGTTTTCTGCAAACGATTGACTTTTCTAGCCGCATGAGTTTCATCCATGCGGTCGGGAACTGTAGTCGCATAAGTTATGCGGCTGACAGAAGTAGCCGCATGAGTTTTCTTCATGCGGTTGGCGGATGTAGCCGCATGGGCTTTCTTCCTGCGGCTAATACTCTTCTGCGGTTTGGACCGCGTAGAGTCCCTCTTTGTCCCTGCAAGTCCAGCATCATAATGTTTTCTTCTGTCGGACTTGGGGGCAGCAGAGTTGTCTACGATCTGAAGTGGGACCGCAGGGGAATCCTTCTCGCCGTATTGAGCAACATAGGGCATCCCATCGAGGGCTTGAGGAGGAGCAAATGACTTCGGTCTCCATTCTTTGCGAGCCTTCGTGGTGCGGGTGCGCTTCTGGGCCGGGCCAGCGCTGCCTTCAGAGAGCATCTCTTCGAACGCCTGTTGGTCGAAGCGGACGACCATCTTCTTTTGTGTGGAGCCAAGTTTGGCTGCATCTGATTGCGTCACCAACTCCTCAGCCGTGGAGAAGTTAGTCCCCAGCAGAGTCGCCATCGTGTTTGCCATTGATTGTAAAAGAACAGAACAATTATCGGAGGACTGAACTTAGACTCACAATACAAACTCGCTCGCACAAAGAAAGCCTAGGGACGAAAACCTAGGTACAGCAGACTAAGTGCGATTGTTTATTTTTGATTCTGGGGGGTGACGATAGAGGCTCGGGAAAGCGACGGCCGCTCTGCCTTACTCCTTGGACGATCAGTATGCAGTCTTGACTCGGGGAAGATTTGCTCGGCGTTGACGAAGAAAGGCTCATCTTGCTCCTCTCTGGTTGCTCTCTGGGCTTCTCTCTCTCTGTGATTGTCACAAAAAAAGGGGAACTCTCTCTCTGTGGGTATCTCTCTCTTCTTATTTTTTTTTTATTATTGCCGCCCTCTTTTTCTTTTTTTGTATGAATGCTGCTGGCTATTTATAAGGGTGGGATGTGATTATTAGGGTTTGCTATCTGTTTGGAATGTCGGCGCTCCTTCATTCTATCTGGACCCTTGATCTTGATCATAACGAATCTCGGCCACTAATGCGGATAGCACCAAATCTTATGAGCAGTTAATGCTGATTGCTTTAAATCTTCGTGATTGGTTATGCTAATATCTGATTGCCCGCGACGTGTCTTGCTGATGATGTCAAATATTCTCGTTGGGATTCGGTTGAATCTTCAATACCGCGTCTTTTAATTGAACATCCTGCCAGGGCCTATAGAGTGGCCAATACTTGAACCGCAGGGAGATACCCTTCATGAGCCGCATGAGTCAACATCTCGTCGAGCCGCAGGGGACGAACTTTCCGTCAGCCTCATATGCGTGGTCTTTGCGAACCGCATGAGACGACCTCTCCATGAGCCGTATAGTTTCTGTGGGCCGCATGTGGTATTGAGCCGCATAGGCCGGGCTATGAGTGGACCGCATATAGCGGATTTCTGTTAATCATATTAGAATGACGCCTCACGGAGCCGCATGAAGCTGTTCTTTAACCGAGCCGCATGAGACTTTTGCCACGTGGCAACATAGGATTTCTGACAGATCGGGTCAGAGATCTTCTTCTTTTCCCGAAGAATCTGTCATTATGGCAGAGCCATTATGACACTTTATGTCAGAGACGTCGCAGCCGTCGAGTCGTGTCAGAGCATTAAATGAGGCCATTACTCCAATGGCCAACTGTAGGGGGGTCACACGTGGCATCGATTTGAGCCGCATGTCCCCGAGCCGCATGAGTCTGGGGGTCTCCTTTTTGGCCGCATAAAGCAACTCCAGTATGAACCGCATAGGCTTGCTGTCCAGAGCCGCATGGGTCATTATGCCTTTATTTCTAATATTTTCCATGCTTCTACAGCACCCATTAGTTCCTTTTTGTCCATCTTTTTAACTTACCTTTTTCTGTCTTCTTATCAGTGAATTTGCCGGTTAATGCTGCTGGAGAACTCCTGGTAGGCAGTGCCCAAGCTGCTCTGGGCTATAGGTACGACCATATAGTTCAGCATATGGCGGACCAGTTTCCGAGTGACGAGCCTCCGGCGAGATCGAATGCCCTCAAGGACCAGCCTTTCTATTTTCTTAACGCTATGATGAACTCGGGGAAATTAGAAAGAGAATACTTAAAGCCCACATTCTTCTTTGGAGACGCCTTGACTGTGAAGAATAGTCAAATTCTGGAGGTGTCCGAGAACTGGAGTTTTGTTTCTAATGGGATGGCGATCCACATCCCCCAAATAGAGCGTCACTTCCCTTTATCTTGGTTCAATATGCTCCCACTGGACCGGAAGATGGAAGAGTCTTTAACTCCTACCCGAAGTGGGATGTTTGTGGGAGACATCCATTATAACAACAGCCTGAAGTCCGTGTGTGCGGGCAAGGTGCACACCAGCCATTCTGTAATGGGATTGGCCCCGGGTACTTTCTTGAATGTGTCGGGTCCCAATTTCACGTTTTTTCAGCCGACACTTTTATGAACCAACTTGCTCGGAAGGGCTCCTATCCCATTGGTCGGTTGATGCTCCCTAGCTGGATACATTCCGTTCCCTCGTGGACCAATCTGTCTCTGTAGATTTTGCGAAAGTATGAGGCCTTTCTGTGTGAGATTGGTCTTTATCATGCTATTCGGGGCACCAGCCATGGCTTGTCTATAAACAAGAGATTATTTATATCTCTGCTAGAAATATATAACCGCCGTACGGGAACCTTCTATACGTCCGTAGGGGAAATGGGGCTTGCGCACCATAAAATGCATGCGATCTCCAAGCTTCCTTGGGGGGACGAAGCTTTTGAGGTGTATACTCCCACGAATGAGGAGTTCGAAGAGTTGGAAAGACGGTATCCAGGCTTCGTGGCTCTTTATCAAGAGATATTGTGCCATTATAGCACATGTCATCAGATAGCCAAAAAGGAGAGCAGCTCGGAAGGGAATGCCCCTCATACCAAGGACTGGGTGCGCTATCTCTTCACGACGGATGCCTCAGGTCAAGTCACTCCCCGACATCCTCAATCCCGGGAGGCTGTTAAAGCCTTAGTGTCGTCAGCTAAGAGGGTGACCACCACCAGCGACAGATTCGGGAGTCAAACTGACTCTTTCGGTTATTTCTATCAGGACACCCAAGAGTTGTCAGAGAAGGCGCTCTTGGCGGGATTCTTGATGATATGGCTGCAAAATTGTGTAGTCTCGGGAGGAGCAGGTTCTATCGAGAGGATCAGTCGCAATTTTATCCTTCCGACTGTAAAGTTAGTTTTGCGAGTCCGGCTAGCTCTCATCCCCGCTATGGTGTGCAGCATACACCGTGGCCTTCGCACTTTCACATCCAAGGTCATTGTCCGTGATGTGACAAAAGATTTTGAACGGACCGAGCTGCCCTATCATTATTTGATGGGGTGGCTGTTGATGCATTATCCGTCTTTGATGAGACCGGGCTCTGAAGATGGCGTAACTGATGACGACGCTTTTATCTTCCGCTATCGTAATTAGTCTTGGGAATTCGAGACCATGCGTGCTTGCCGGATGGCACTGGCGAGGGCAGACATGTATAAAATTTTCGTATCTGTCCCTCGTTTTACTGACGAGGAGATAGCGGTTGTCCATCTCGACGGTATTGGGCCCCCTCAACTTCTGGACGGCCAGATGCTTCTGTGGCTTCGTAACATCCGCCCCGCTCATCTGGTGTATCGCAACTGTAACACTGTCTTCTTGGAGCCTTATCTGTCTAGCAGGTTCGCCCGACAATTTGGATATAGCCAACTTTTTCTAGATAGCCCCAGCTCTTGTCTGAGTTTTGAAGGCAGCCTTCTTGACGGCATCAGAGCCTGGCATTACTCTGACACATTCCATACCCGTACCGTTTTCTCAGTTCCTGCTATCAAGGCGTCGGTAGAGATCTTGTATATGGTGGCTCTGTACCATATCATGGCGAACAAGCCTCCTGTCGGTTTTAACTCGGGTACCAGTTTTATCGTTGGTACCGGCCTGGATGAGGGTTCGCAGGGGGCCAAGACAAGGAAGATGAAGAACAGAGTTGAAGTGTCGGATTCGGACTCCGCTGTTGCAGATGATGAAGGCGACGAGCATGATGGAGATGACTCTTCCCTTCCGGTGGCAGATGTAGGGGCGAATCAGCTGCCTGTTTTGCCGGATGAGATGGTGGTAGATCAGCCATCCGTTGCACCCGGTCTTGTACGAAAGCGTAGCAGGCAACTTTCTCCTGTCGGCGACGTTTCTCGCTCTCGGAAACTGGCTGTGACCCGACACCGCGGGCTAACTATAAAGGAAAGAGGTGAAGAAGTTGACCCCGCATCAGATGTAAATAAGTTATTACCGGTCCTTCCTTTTTTCTAGTTCTGATTTTAATCATCTTCCTTCCTTCTTGTAGGCGTCAGAAGAAGAGGACTCTCGATTTGTCGAGGTCGTGACTCGGGATGACGGGGGCTCCGGTGAGCCTGCCCCTGAAATTGTTGAATTCCGTCAAGATGATGCTGATCGAGTTGCTTCTCCCTCCGAGGTGGCCGGGTCAGAGGAGCCGGGCAAATTTAATTTGGAGATCGCGGGTGAGGAGAGCCTGCAAGCTGCGAACGAGCTGCAGCCTCCATGCTCCTCTCCTGGTAAGATAAGCCGAATCCTAACTTGCGAGGAGGCCTATCTGCTCTATCATCACATCCTTTGGGTCACGTCGATTGATCATTGTCATGGACATGCAGGTCCTGTCTCTCTAATGCCGAGGATGGACATTGTTGAAACAGACTCTGCCGAAGGGGCACTGGTGGAGAGGAGCGTGTCACGACCCGCACCCTGTATAGGGGCACGAGAAGTGGTTACGTCCAGCCTACGCCGCAGTATCGGCGGTAGTAAGCTGTTCTAGGTTGCTAACTAATCTCATGCAGTGAATATAAAAAGTACTTGTCCAGATATCAGCTCCGAATGGAGGGCAAGTAAAGGGTATGATCTACTCAAACACAGTCTAAGCACGAAAAGATAACACAGAAGTTATACCTAAGGAATTAAAGACAACAACAACTAACTGCTAAAATAATACTCCAATATCTCAAACCAACTTAATACAGACTCAATATCTTAACTTTAATACATCAAGCCAAAACATGAAAGCTAAAGTAGTCTACTAGCTAATCTCCTGAATCACTCCTGAGATTCGGGACCAAAGGTAGCTAATCCCTCGCCAGGTCCATGGTAAGCAGGGCATGTGTCCTCAGGATTATCATCTGTAATATTTTCAACAGGTCCAATCATGACGGGAACGAGTACAACTCATCAAGAAAAACCTAAGTAAATGACAAAGAACTATAAAGCAGTTATAGACAGTTTTATTGATGAACATGGCAGTTCTATACAGGTAATGATGGCACAGAGACACAGTAAGATACAAGAAAAGAAAGGTAACTAAAACAAGAGAAGAATCATGGCAATGAAGACTGTAATAAAAGCTAACTGAACTAGAATATCATGTGTGAGTCCAGACAGTACGATATAAGTCTAATATAATTCCAGTGTGAGTCCAGTCCATATAATCTGATACCAGATAATTTCCAGTATAAGATGAGTCCAACAGTGATCAATGAAACCAGGGTGAGTCCAACTATGATCTAACCGTGTGTTTTAAAATACCGAGGTCGACATGCAAACGGCTGTAGGTATCAGGCACATCTCTTACTGATCGGGCAAGAGATGGCTATGCTTCCGGTAGATTCTAGTAGGAGATTCCGGATTTGGGGTATGTCTACATGTCTTACTCAATATTTCCCCGCCCAGCAAGTGAATCCAGTACAAGACACAAAAATCGAGATGAGTCCGGCCAAATGATGATTCCAGAAATAATTCCGGAATGATTCCAGTGATTCCAGTAATAGAGATCAGTAAGTAAGGTATGTGTCGCATACATGAATCCAGAAATATCCATACGTGTTGATACAGAGAATCACATAGAACTAACTAGAACTAAAATACAGTAATCGACAAATAAATGAGAGAATTATCAGAGAATGTACTCGCCTGTTACTCTGGAAAGAGTAGTGTAATATCAGATGCCTGTACCAGGGTCACAATGTCCTAAAATAGAGTAATACAGTTATGACATGTCCAAAATGAAGGTAAATGAAATCTACAATACAATCTATATGAATTCTAAGCCAATCTAGGTCAAAGTCAAACTTGGTCAACTCTACAGTCAATCTAAGTCAAATCAAATCATATTAGGTCACAGGGAATCAAACTAAGTCAAATAGAGTCAAACAAGGTCAAACAAGTCAAGGTTAGTCAAATCTAGGTTAAAGTCAACTCCTGGTCAACACTCTAATCAAACTAGTCAAATACTAGTCAACATGATCAATCTGGGTCAAGTCTAGGTCAAACTTAGACCAACTAAGGTTTTGGTTAATCATATACTAGTCTGTAAAATAATTAGGTCAATGGCCAACTCTAACTCAAACTCTATAAGGCTAACATGTCTTTGGATACCAAGGATTCTATACCACAAAGCTAAGGCATAACCAATCTTCAATACAAGGTATATCATACAAAATATATATATATATAGCACAATACCAACCTTAATCCTGTAATCAAGCTAATCCCATTCTCCAACTCAAGTCATGACTCAACTCTAAGTATTCTACTTAACCCCATACATATCTTCATCTATATAGGATTACCCTCATAATCTACATGGTTAACCTAATCATCTAGTTAGGGTTTAGTCTAACTTAAGTCATCAAGTCATCTAAAATCCATCTAAGTCAATTCTAGGTCAATTAGGTCATGGTTGACCTATAGTTGACTTTGGTCAACCATGGTCAACAATCTAGTCAAACTAGTTCTACTAAGCCTATTGGTCAATTCCAAACTCACTAACCATTGGTTAGAGTAACTAGGACACTACCATATGTATACAATATATATAGCTATTATATATATACAATATATCTCTAATACCATATAGTCTCACCTATATATAACCCACTTATATATCCAACTATATATAATACCCACATTTTATACATAATATATATATCCCATTATATATAGCATATATATATACTCTCATATATATATATATATACCAATATATATATATATATAACCAAATATATATACCTAATACATATATATATATATATATAAACCCATTCACATATATATAATACCCTTATATATATATAACATATATATACTCTCATATATATAACATATATATATATATATATATATATATATATATATATATATATATATATATATATATATATATATATATATATATATATACCTAACATATATACATATATATAGGTAGAGAGAGAGAGGAAGGGAGTGAGAGTGAGAGTGAAAGAGAGAGGGGATGAGGTCTGGACAGGTCAGGACAGGGGGAGGGTCATGGTTCCCATACACATATACACACTAAAATACACTAGTCCAAAGTATTAAACTCAAACAAAATCGATTTGAAATTCGATTTTGCAAAAACTGGAAAAAACCCAAAACTGTGAACTGTGCACTGTTGCTCGAAAATGGGTAATTTGATTTTCGTGCACTAAACCGAGCTATGGCTCGCAACCAAGGGTTGGTAACTAAGGCCCCACATATATACGTGTCATGTGTGTCAATGGTAGTCCACCACGACACGACACGGCGTGTCCCAACGATCAAAAATTGAATCGGGTAAACACTGATACACTGTGCAATGTCACAGCGTCGTGCACGCGTGCACTTAGCTCTAGGACACGACACACGTGTCTAGAAGTCTCGTGCACGTGTGGGTAGGTTCGCCTAGGGTTGGTCTAGGGTTTAGGTAGCCTGTCTCGTGTCCACGTGTCCTCAGGACACGGCACGAACTCTGTATCAGTCGAAGAAAATCGACTGATACTCAGTGTTCTGCACCGCGTCGTGCATGGGTTCTCGTGTCTCGTGGACATGACATGAGCCACGTGGGGCCTCGTGGTCATATCCACGTGTAGCCCACATGATGGGCTACACACTCGTGCAAACACGAGGTGTCTAAATGTCGTATCCGCGCGATACGAGACGTGCGAAGTGGACTCTGTGCGTGCGTGCACTGTCAGTGCATGACCAGTGCACGTGTCCTCGTGTCCTCGATACGACACGAGGTGTCCTGAAAGTTTAGGGGTGTGTGCGCAGACACTTCCCCTGTGTCCACACCAATTTTGGCGTGTCGAAGTGTCGTGTCCAGCGTGCACGAACAGTGTGGTAGCAGGACAGCGTGCACAGTCTCGTGCACGCGTGTCGAAGGGTCGTGTGCTCTACACGGGGCACGTAGAGCCTTGTGCTCGTGTCAGTGGGCTGGTGGGGAAGTTAGGTTCGTGTCTAGGTTACTGTATCGTGTCCACGACTCATGTGGACACGATAGGAAGTGTCGAACAGTGGGGTTTAAACAGTGTGCAGTGTAGTGTTTAAAAGTGTGTTCGTGTCCAATTTGGACACGGACACGATACGATTTTGTGCTCAGTAAGTTAGGGTTGTGTCCTACGTGTCTAGGGCTACCCAAAAATATAATTTGTTTTACAAAAACACAACATTAAACCCTAAGTGACATTTTACCTAACACAGTTTTAAACACACAGATACGTGTCCGATACGGACACCAAACCAATCCTAAATCTTACCAAACTTAGCCTACAGTTCCATGGTACCTAAATGCATGCATTTATGAAGACAAATCATAATATTAACTAGGTTTATGGGTATTTACCTATTGATGCAATTTTCAAAGGGAACTCAATAAGAGGGGGGGGTGTGTCCTATCCACTTGTTGGTGTCCGAGTCCTTGTGTCCAGCTTGCTAGCCTCCCTTAGCACCTTCTAGGTTGTAGGAACCCAATGCAAAAGACTAGGAGTGATTTGGTTCAAATTTGAGGAAGTTATCAAGGTTTCATGAAAATGGAATTTTTGTAGGTTTAATACATGTAAAATGATCATGAATAAAATGTGATGGGGTTATATAGGAAGGGGGTAGTATTGGGCTGCCATGGGGGGGTAGGGGTAGGCTATAGGGCCCCTTTCCACCTTGCAAAGCTTAGCCCCTAAGTCTTTGACTAAGGGGTTAGATATTTAGGTTCTAAATATCTAAAAAAGGAATATCTAGATATTTATCATAAAGATAATATCTAACATTAGTCTTCTAGGTTAGTTGCTAACCTCTAGATTAGTGCTAAACTAGGTTAGAAGCTAACATGACACTAATCCACTAATTAAATAATAATAAACTACATAAATCCAAATAAATTCTAATAAATTACCAAAATACCCTTTTGACTAAAAAGTGGTAATTTGATATCCTAATCACATGGTTAGGCTTACATGGTCATGGTTGGTCTCTAGATTATGAAATCTCTAGGATTTATACTAGGGTTACACTAGTAAAATCACAAAGTCATAAGCCATGACTTAGAAAATAATTTTAATCTAACTAAAAATCACCAAAATTCATAACATGACTAAATCACCATTAATAAATAATAAAAATAATAAATTTTTAAAAATACCCTAATTTCAGAAAACTGGGTCTTACAAGTCTACCTTCCTTAGAGAAATTTCGTCCTCGAAATTAAGATAGTCGTACTCCTTCTAGGTCAAACCCCCAGTCAATCAGAGTCAAAAGATAACATGCAATCACGTTTCTACTGGTCGTGATTCCACAGTCTTGAATAGGGTAACTACACTATCTAGTATATCACAAGCATATCCTGACAGGTACTAATGGAATCATACAACAAGATGGGAAAGGAAGGATAGAAAAGACAAACCTGCTAACCCGTCACCTGCAGCGTTGGTCTCCTCGACCGTCATCGCAAAAGCTCCACCCCTCTGGTGCTGAGCTACAGGTGGCCTAGCTCCCTCTATCTATTCCATGACACTCAAGTGATACCCACCCTGATATTCTACTCAATTTCTCTAGGGCACTATCTATATGGTATCTATCCTGCAATCTAATAATCGTACCCGTCTATCTAGAACCATACCACCAGAATCCTCGTTACACCAGTAAGCATGGCTGCGATAATCCATAGAGTCCACAACTAATGTACATACATCTAGAATCATGGTATTTAAAATTTTTGTATTGTCGCTAGCTTGGCTGCGAAAACTTTAAATTCCTATACCCGAGAAATACATCCAAAATTAGACTCTATCTCATCGCCCAACCAGCTGATATGGCCGTAGAAGACTCCAGATTCCATGACTAAGGCAACCTAGCCCATAATGCTATCTTGGTAGAAAATCAAGTCAATAATGAATACCAAGAATCAATTCAACGATGAATTCAAGAAGATAGACAGATACTGTCAGAATCGAATTTCGAGATAGTTTATAATGAGATTCTCAAGGGTCGTCCCAGGAATCTTCTCAAGTAGTCCTATCTGTGATTGAGTACTCTCTCGACTAAAACCTATTCCTTAGTTCCTATCGCAGGCGCGCAGCAGTACAACTAATCGTTGTACTACCACGACATCACACTAATGCGACTCTCGACCTGCGTGGGCCACCACTAAAAACGTGTCACGACCCACACCCTGTATAGGGGCACGAGAAGTGGTTACGTCCAGCCTACGCCGCAGTGTCGGCGGTAGTAAGCTGTTCTAGGTTGCTAACTAATCTCATGCAGTGAATATAAAAAGTACTTGTCCAGATATCAGCTCCGAATGGAGGGCAAGTAAAGGGTATGATCTACTCAAACACAGTCTAAGCACGAAAAGATAACACAGAAGTTATACCTAAGGAATTAAAGACAACAACAACTAACTGCTAAAATAATACTCCAATATCTCAAACCAACTTAATACAGACTCAATATCTTAACTTTAATACATCAAGCCAAAACATGAAAGCTAAAGTAGTCTACTAGCTAATCTCCTGAATCACTCCTGAGAGTCAGGACCAAAGGTAGCTAATCCCTCGCCAGGTCCATGGTAAGCAGGGCATGTGTCCTCAGGATTATCATCTGTAATATTTTCAACAGGTCCAATAAGGACGGGAACGAGTACAACTCATCAAGAAAAACCCAAGTAAATGACAAAGAACTATAAAGCAGTTATAGACAGTTTTATTGATGAACATGGCAGTTCTATACAGGTAATGATGGCACAGAGACACAGTAAGATACAAGAAAAAAAAGGTAACTAAAACAAGAGAAGAATCATGGCAATAAAGACTGTAATAAAAGCTAACTGAACTAGAATATCATGTGTGAGTCCAGACAGTACGATATAAGTCTAATATAATTCCAGTGTGAGTCCAGTCCATATAATCTGATACCAGATAATTTCCAGTATAAGATGAGTCCAACAGTGATCAATGAAACCAGGATGAGTCCAACTATGATCTAACCGTGTGTTTTAAAATACCGAGGTCGACATACAAACGGCTGTAGGTATCAGGCACATCTCTCACTGATCGGGCAAGAGATGGCTATGCTTCCGGTAGATTCCAGTAGGAGATTCCGGATTTGGGGTATGTCTACATGTCTTACTCAATATTTCCCCGCCCAGCAAGTGAATCCAGTACAAGACACAAAAATCGAGATGAGTCCGACCAAATGATGATTCCAGAAATAATTCCGGAATGATTCCAGTGATTCCAGTAATAGAGATCAGTAAGTAAGGTATGTGTCGCATACATGAATCCAGAAATATCCATACGTGTTGATACAGAGAATCACATAGAACTAACTAGAACTGAAATACAGTAATCGACAAATAAATGAGAGAATTATCAGAGAATGTACTCGCCTGTTACTCTGGAAAGAGTAGTGTAATATCAGATGCCTGTACCAGGGTCACAATGTCCTAAAATAGAGTAATACAGTTATGACATGTCCAAAATGAAGATAAATAAAATCTACAATACAATCTATATGAATTCTAAGCCAATCTAGGTCAAAGTCAAACTTGGTCAACTCTACAGTCAATCTAAGTCAAATCAAATCATATTAGGTCACAGGGAATCAAACTAAGTCAAATAGAGTCAAACAAGGTCAAACAAGTCAAGGTTAGTCAAATCTAGGTTCAAGTCAACTCCTGGTCAACACTCTAATCAAACTAGTCAAATACTAGTCAACATGATCAATCTGGGTCAAGTCTAGGTCAAACTTAGACCAACTAAGGTTTTGGTTAATCATATACTAGTCTGTAAGATA
Source organism: Iris pallida (assembly GCA_029216955.1). NCBI lineage: Eukaryota > Viridiplantae > Streptophyta > Magnoliopsida > Asparagales > Iridaceae > Iris > Iris pallida. Next base: position 234,991 of record JANAVB010017824.1, read on the forward strand.
ATTAGGTCAATGGCCAACTCTAACTCAAACTCTATAAGGCTAACATGTCTTTGGATACCAAAGATTCTATACCACAAAGCTAAGGCATAACCAATCTTCTATACAAGGTATATCATACAAAATATATATATATATAGCACAATACCAACCTTAATCCTGTAATCAAGCTAATCCCATTCTCCAACTCAAGTCATGACTCAACTCTAAGTATTCCACTTAACCCCATACATATCTTCATCTATATAGGATTACCCTCATAATCTACATGGTTAACCTAATCATCTAGTTAGGGTTTAGTCTAACTTAAGTCATTAAGTCATCTAAAATCCATCTAAGTCAATTCTAGGTCAATTAGGTCATGGTTGACCTATAGTTGACTTTGGTCAACCATGGTCAACAATCTAGTCAAACTAGTTCTACTAAGCCTATTGGTCAATTCCAAACTCACTAACCATTGGCTAGAGTAACTAGGACACTACCATATGTATACAATATATATAGCCATTATATATATACAATATATCTCTAATACCATATAGTCTCACCTATATATAACCCACTTATATATCCAACTATATATAATACCCACATTTTATACATAATATATATATCCCATTATATATAGCATATATATATACTCTCATATATATATATACCAATATATATATATATAACCAAATATATATACCTAATACATATATATATATATATATATATATATATATATATATATATATATATATATATATATATATATATATAAACCCATTCACATATATATAATACCCTTATATATATAACATATATATACTCTCATATATATAACATATATATATATATATATATATATATATATATATATATATATATATATATATATATATATATATATATATATATACCTAACATATATACATAACATATACATATACCTAACATATATACATATATACATATATATATATATGTTAGAGAGAGAGAAAAAAAAAATATACCTAACATATATACATATATATAGGTAGAGAGAGAGAGGAAGGGAGTGAGAGTGAGAGTGAAAGAGAGAGGGGATGAGGTCTGGACAGGTCAGGACAGGGGGAGGGTCATGGTTCCCAGAAATTCTGGAACCAAACCTGGCCCAAACACACACACACACAGGATACATATATACATACATATGTATATATATACAACTACACACACACACCACCATTTCTCCCCAAATTTGACCCACACTCACACATACATATATACTACACATATACACACTAAAATACACTAGTCCAAAGTATTAAACTCAAACAAAATCGATTTGAAATTCGATTTTACAAAAACTGGAAAAAACCCAAAACTGTGAACTGTGCACTGTTGCTCGAAAATGGGTAATTTGATTTTCGTGCACTAAACCGAGCTATGGCTCGCAACCAAGGGTTGGTAACTAAGGCCCCACATATATACGTGTCGTGTGTGTCAATGGTAGTCCACCACGATACGACACGGCGTGTCCCAACGATCAAAAATCGAATCGGGTAAACACTGATACACTGTGCAATGTCACAGCGTCGTGCACGCGTGCACTTAGCTCTAGGACACGACACACGTGTCTAGAAGTCTCGTGCACATGTGGGTAGGTTCGCCTAGGGTTGGTCTAGGGTTTAGGTAGCCTGTCTCGTGTCCACGTGTCCTCAGGACACGGCACGAACTCTGTATCAGTCGAAGAAAATCGACTGATACTCAGTGTTCTGCACCGCGTCGTGCATGGGTTCTCGTGTCTCGTGGACACGACACGAGCCACGTGGGGCCTCGTGGTCATTTCCACGTGTAGCCCACATGATGGGCTACACACTCGTGCAAACACGAGGTGTCTAAATGTCGTGTCCGTGCGATACGAGACGTGCGAAGTGGACTCTGTGCGTTCGTGCACTGTCAGTGCACGACCAGTGCACGTGTCCTCGTGTCCTCGATACGACACGAGGTGTCCTGAAAGTTTAGGGGTGTGTGCGCAGATACTTTCCCTGTGTCCACACCAATTTTGGCGTGTCGAAGTGTCGTGTCCAGCGTGCACGAACAGTGTGGTAGCAGGACAGCGTGCACAGTCTCGTGCACGCGTGTCGAAGGGTCGTGTGCTCTACACGGGGCACGTAGAGCCTTGTGCTCGTGTCAGTGGGCTGGTGGGGAAGTTAGGTTCGTGTCTAGGTTACTGTATCGTGTCCACGACTCATGTGGACACGATAGGAAGTGTCGAACAGTGGGGTTTAAACAGTGTGCAGTGTAGTATTTAACAGTGTGTTCGTGTCCAATTTGGACACGGACACGATACAATTTTGTGCTCAGTAAGTTAGGGTTGTGTCCTACGTGTCTAGGGCTACCCAAAAATATAATTTGTTTTACAAAAACACAACATTAAACCCTAAGTGACATTTCACCAAACACAGTTTTAAACACCCAGATACGTGTCCGATACGGACACCAAACCAATCCTAAATCTCACCAAACTTAGCCTACAGTTCCATGGTACCTAGATGCATGCATTTATGAAGACAATTCATAATATTAACTAGGTTTATGGGTATTTACCTATTGATGCAATTTTCAAAGGGAACACAATAAGAGGGGGGTGTGTCCTATCCACTTGTTAGTGTCCGAGTCCTTGTGTCCAGCTTGCTAGCCTCCCTTAGCACCTTCTAGGTTGTAGGAACCCAATGCAAAAGACTAGGAGTGATTTGGTTCAAATTTGAGGAAGTTATCAAGGTTTCATGAAAATGGAATTTTTGTAGGTTTAATACATGTAAAATGATTATGAATAAAATGTGATGGGGTTATATAGGAAGGGGGGTAGTGTTGGGCTGCCATGGGGGGGTAGGGGTAGGCTATAGGGCCCCTTTCCACCTTGCAAAGCTTAGCCCCTAAGTCTTTGACTAAGGGGTTAGATATTTAGGTTCTAAATATCTAAAAAAGGAATATCTAGATATTTATCATAAAGATAATATCTAACATTAGTCTTCTAGGTTAGTTGCTAACCTCTAGATTAGTGCTAAACTAGGTTAGAAGCTAACATGACACTAATCCACTAATTAAATAATAATAAACTACATAAATCCAAATAAATTCTAATAAATTACCAAAATACCCTTTTGACTAAAAAGTGGTAATTTGATATCCTAATCACATGGTTAGGCTTACATGGTCATGGTTGGTCTCTAGATTATGAAATCTCTAGAATTTACACTAGGGTTACACTAGTAAAATCACAAAGTCATAAGCCATGACTTAGAAAATAATTTTAATCTAACTAAAAATCACCAAAATTCATAACATGACTAAATCACCATTAATAAATAATAAAAATAATAAATTTTCAAAAATACCCTAATTTCAGAAAACTGGGTCTTACAGGAGCGTACCTCCTCCCCTTCCGGCTCGTCTTGATGGGCCTCCTGTGGGTTCGAATTCGGCAAGTCCGGTGATGGGACAACCGGGGCCGGGGACGATGGTCCTTGTGTCTTCCTCTGCTCGGGCGGCCCCAAGAGTCGACCTCTCTGCCCTGCCGAGTGTTCAGGCTCTTCGGGTGGCAGAGGAAGAGTTAGCCGCTATTCGTGCATCGTTCTGCTCGGAACTTGTCCCCCTGGTGGCAAGTTCTAACACAACTCCTCCGATGTTGCCGGCCACGCTTCCTCTGACGCCGTCCTCTACAGAGGTCCTGGACGAAGCGTTACAGGACGTGGTCGACAGCTTTCATCGTCACTTGAAAAGAGGGATAGAAGCTGCTGTGGAGAGAGGGACCTCTTTCGTCTTGGCCCGGCAATGCGCCCAGGGTCAAATTGATATCCTTTAGGCCCTTCATAGTGGGGCAGGGGTGGCTGCACTTCTGGAGGCAAAATTGCTGGAGACTGATCAGCTGGTGGCCCAGCTTCAGGTGTTGTGGCAGGCTGATCTGTCTGCTGCTATAGATCAGGAGCGCGGTTCCCTCACAATTGCTATAGAGAAGGCAAGGGCTGCTCAGGATAAAACCAGGCCGGTCATATTGAAGGATCTTCGCACTCTGTCTGATCGATATGACCAATTGAGCCATGAGAGTGAAGACGTTACGGCTCGGGAAGCGACTGCCTCCCGTGGGATTACTGACACGCGGGAGCAGATCCTTGAGCTCTAGAAGAAGTTAACTTTCTTTGAGTCTGAGCTTAAGGCTGCCCGTATCGACAGGGGGCTAATTATCCAGGAAGCTGACGAAGTCAATCAAGCTTCGGCTGACTTGGAAGTGGCTCTGAAGAGGTTGGACGACGACTGTCGGGCACTCATGGACCTGGATAATGGAGAGCGGTTGTCCCAGGAGGCTGAGCGCCGAGCTAGACAGCGGCTTGAGGGGGGTACTGCCTTGGTGAGAAACCGCCTCTTGGAGTTGTGTAATGTCGAGCTATAGTCGGCCTTTTCCTCTTTTGTTTCTGTTTTCTTTTTCTTTTTTCTCTTTGAGAGGGACATGGTCCCTACCATATGTAATGCTTTCTCGTCTTTCAAATAAAGAGTACTTTTCATTCTACCCTTCATTTGTATTGCTTGTTGTGCCTGTGGTATTGTGGTGATGTGTGCCCCGTATGGGGGACTTGTCTGTGGACTTGTTACCCCTGGCATACCTCGGTTTTAGGTACGGATAACAAGTTTGATTGGAGATACCTAGAACAGTTCCACGGTAAGGTGATCGTGGGTGTTCGGGGTATCGGGAGATGGAATGCCGTGGAGCAGCTGGGCTCCCGGGGCATGATGAGGAATGGTGGGCCTGTACTAAAAAGACTTAGTAAAGGATATTTGTGGGCCTATTATCCTTGGCGTACCCCGGCTTAGGATACGGATGATAGGATGAAGGGGAACCAACATACTTACTCAGAGGTAATGAGGACATGTGTGAGCACCCTGAATTTCGGGTTGAATTTTTTATTTTATTTTATTTTATTTTTCTGATTGATTGGTTTTGATAAATATTTTATTCTATTTATTTATCTGTATGTGTACTTTTTCATGCCTTTGATATTTGGAGTGTCAGGGATGTTCAACTCTGGAAATCTTCTTCACGAGTTTGGGAGTGGACAGGATTACCTTCCTGATGGTATATAGTGTCCCACTGAAACTTGTTCCCTTGTGCTCTTTTTGCTTCGCAGAACTTCGGGTCGAATTAGACCGTTTGATTATTAATTAATTTTCCCACTCTTTTCCTTGATCATTATTAGCACGTTACCGTGACTTTTAATTTGGGAGCGCAAGACCAGTCAGTTTCTTGAAACCAACTTCTCATGCTTGATCTACTCGAGACGCTCGTCATCCATGACCTTCGTGTCCTACTCAGACACGTCATTTTGTGCTCCATTTGATTCGCACAACTTTCCCGACACGTGACCCGATTTTATTTTACTCCACGGTGTCACATTCATCTTCCAACTTAATTTGTGGCTCCCTTGTCGAGCAAAACCTGTCAGCCCCAACTATGGACATGGCCCACATTGAGCCTACTACCCGTCTGCCACTTCTTTCCCATTTATTAGAATCCTCATGTGCTACTTATTTACCTATGATCATCAACATCTAATTTTAATTCGATTTTGCTCAATGTCTGATTTTGATCCAATCCGGCTCCACCGGGTCCAGTCCAGCTTTGTGTTACCCTCCATCGTGACACCCTCATATTTTCTTGCCCAAAAATATTAATTATTCTTTCTACCTATTTCTAATATATATTAGAAATTTCTATTGAATTAATCCCTATTGGAATGACCCATTTAGCTAATTAATTCTAGCCTTTAGATCCCCACATTTAATCCCATCCATTGATTTTCCCCCATGAAATTTTTCCCACACTCAGCCAACAATTGTGGCCGGCCCTAATTTCTAGGAAGGACACCTTTCTCTCTCTCCCTATCATTCATTACTATTATCTCTCTCTCTTTCTCTCTCCTAATAACAATTCTACACACACAAAACAACCACAGCAACAAAAACAACTTCAACGACAATACCACCAACATCCCATACAAACTCCTCCATCACCACCTTCCACTGGCCGACGACCCCCGGCCAGCGTGGCCGTCGTCCACCGTCGGCCCCACCCCGGCATACTCCCCTCCTCCACTACTCCTCCTACTTCCTCCTCCATGGATCAAAACCACCACCACCACCACTTGACCAATCACCTCACCATCCTCATCCAAGCCCGCCACCACCAGCTCCAGGCCGCGCCGCCCCTGGCCTCGACGGCCGGGCCTGGCCATGGGCAGCCCCACGCACCGCCGTGCAGGCCACGCTGGCAGCAGCACGCAACAGCCACACGCCAGGCGCACGCGCGCGAACGGTGCTGGCGCCGCCGCCGGCCACCGTGCTCCGGCGACCCCCGTCGTGGGTGGCCCCCCCTCGGGCGCACCCTAGGCTGCCTTTCCCTGACGGCCACCATCCTCCGGGACGCGCCGTCGAGGCGATTCGTGCGTTTTGCACGACGTCCCGTCGTGACGAGCTCGAAAACGACGCTGAAATCGTGCCCCGTCGCAGCAACTTCGTACGTGTTTTTCCAGAAATTCGACCGTTGGATCGGCAATTTCTTCGCTCCATCACAATCCCGGTATATCCACCTTCATCCTTGTCAATTTTCGTCCGTTAATTTTATCGTTTGATACATCAAAACCGGCCACCAAGTTGACCGTTTAAATTGTATTAATTTTGGACAGTTTCGCGGGGTCAACTTCGTCAGCTTGTACCTCCTCCACCACAGCTTCGTTTGGCGTGCTACCAGTTCCAGTACGAAGTTGGTATAGCCCTCTTGCTATCCCTCCAGTTTCGTTTCATTGTGAGCTTGTTTAATTGGTTGAATTCGACGCCAAAGTTGACCGTCCGAATTCGAAATTTCCAACTTGTAAAATTCCATTTTTGAACACGGGACTCCAGATTTCATTTCTGACACCACCATTAGACTCGTGACATCGTTCTGGCATATTTTCATATAAAATTTGTTAGATTTGGAGAACGTGGGCCCTGGCACATTTTTCGGTGCAAAGTGGGTCCCACATTCTGCGTCAATGGGACTTTTTGATGCCGGCTCATCGGAATCCAATTTCGGATATACCGTTGAGTTCGTATCGTCATTCTTGACTCGTTGACATATAATTTGATAGGTTTTGGTGGACATTGGATCCGACACGTATTTCGGTGCAAGTCGAATACCAACATCCGGGTCAACGGGTCATTTTGAGATCCGCTCATCGGAATCCAATTCCGGATATACCGTTGAGTTCGTATCGTCATTCTGGACTCGTTGACATATAGTTTGTTGAGTTTTGAGAACTTTGGCTCTGGCACGCATTTTTGAGCAAACCAAAATTCCAAGTTCTGGTCAACGGACCAAATTGAGATCGGGTCAACGGAATCCAATTCTGGAGATATCGTTGGGTTCATATCGTCATTCTTGTTTCGTAGACATATAATTTGTTATATTTTATAGACTTGTTTTCTTGCATATTTTTTGGTGCAAGACGGCTCCGACATGGACACCGTTTTGATCCGAAATTACCTTTTTGCCCTTGTGTCCAAATTGGACCGATGGGTAGGCTATCCTAGCTATTTTGACCATTCTGGACACGTTGGCGATGTTTATTTCATCGTCCGACAATGTTTGTTAATTTCTCTGAGTTTAACCTTTTTATAATTAATTAATAATTAATTCTTATAATGTTCGTATTTCGGAATTAGTACAACGAAACTGAGATCAGTTAATTCCAGTGATCTGACATCGCTAAAATTGACAACTTGGACACGTGGATCACTATAATAAGACTATCAACTTTACCGTTGATCATCTCATCTCGATTTGTGTGTCGTAAGTTTCGACGTACAAATAACGAAGTACACTTTATATTAGACTAGAATTGACCATGTTTGACCTAAGTTGACCAGTTGACCCAAAGTCAACTGTAAGTCAACACTTGACCTAGTTTGACTAGATTATTGGCCGGAGTCGACTTATAGTTGTTTTGACTTAGAAGAACCTAGGATAATGTAGATTGATTATAGAGATTCATTTATTACAACTTGAACACCTTGTAACTTGTGTTGCTTTAAATAGGACTCTGTGGCTTCAGTCGGACCCCTATACTTATCAGCTGTTCAGGTTATCAGGCGAGTACATTCTCGGATCATTTCATATCCTGCTTAGAATTATATTCCTGCTTTAGATTACTATACTTGATGCTGTCACGACATTATCACGGATTAGTACTATACGGATCTCTTCATGCGATGTTATCCCCCTCGGGAGCATCGGGTACATTGTGTCATGTGCGTTTCACTTTCATCATGTACGCATGTGCTTTCACCATACATGTACACTCTTGTGAATCTTGTACTCTCATGTTCACAGAGCCTTCATGTATACTATCATGTGCACCCTTTTAAGGGCCCCATGTGATATCATGTACCATAACATAACCTGCTTAGATCCTTGTGTATTGATTGGGGAAAACGGGGGAGTGCGAGTAGTCATGTGAACAATTCCATAGTAGTGTAGATCATGTACAACTCTTTAGTGTAGATCATGTATAAATCTGTCCTGTTTACATGTGCTATCCTGTACTCTACATCACTAGCCACTGTTAGTTCTCTATTTATAGTAGATATTTCTATTACAGTTCTCTCTCTGTTTACAGACTGTATTTCTTCAGATCATGTATCTTACTTTACTGCATGATTATATTTTCTAACCTGCTATGATTTGTTGAGATGTATTGTGCTCGCTCCTGTCCTGACTGGACCTGTTGATAAATTTTACAGATAGCCTGGGATTGCCTGCTAGCCTAGAGGAGACACAGTAGAGGTTGTTTAGATAGTTATTTCATTTTGTCTGGAGTTGTATTTATTTTGTGGATTACTGTATTTGAGTTTTGAGATGTATTTCTGGGTTTATGTATCTTAGACACTTAGACTTCTATCTCCTGTATCTCTTTTGGATTTCATATTTTATCTATCTTTATCATGCTCTACCTTAGATGTGATTGAGACTGTATCTGCTATGTCACCCCCATTCGAGGAGTATAAACTGCTTAGCACTATATGTTAGATGTTGTGACCTAGGACAGCGTTCTACCGCCGACACTGCGGCGTAGGCTGGGCGTCGTTACGTTCTCGTACCCTAACAGTGGGTGCGGGTCGTGACACGTTTTTAGTGGTGGCCCATGCAGGTCGAGTTTATGTAGTGGTATTCGAACTAGAGTACCACTACAGCCTGCAGTAGGATTAGGATGTATTTTGAAGGTACTCAATCACAGTTAGGATCCCTTGAGAGATTCCTGGGACGACCCTGGAGAATCTTATTTAACTTCGATTTGAAAACTCTCTTTTTCCTTGATTTGTTTTATCTTTATTTTATGTTGTTGAATTTGATTTGATGGATTATTGTTGAATTGAGTTTGTATTTATTGATTTTGATGGATGATTGTCGAATTTTGAATCTTGATGATAGCTGTTGCATCCGAGTTTGTATCTTGATGGATTTTGTTTATTTTTGAATTTTGATGTTCGTTGATAAATTGATTTGATTTTTGGGTATTCATTGTTGATTTAATTTAATTTTTGACAAGATGAAATTATATGGGCTAGGTCATCTAAATTATGGAAATCTAGTCTTCTATGTCACATTAGCCAGCATGGTGAGGACATATAGTCTGACTTTGGATATATTTCTCGGGTGTGGGAATTTAAGGTTTTCACAGCCAAGCTAGCGGCACCGCAAAAATGTTAAATACCATGATTCTAGAGGTATGTGCATAAGTCAAGGGCTCTGTGATTATCATAGCCTTGCTCACTAGTATGACGAGGATTTAGAGTACCATAATTTTGAATAGACGCATATGATTATCAGATTGTACCTTAAATATTTTCGAGCATGTTTTCTTTACTTTTGTTGCAGTCCTTCAAAAAAAAAGAATTATTAATTGGTTTGTTTTGTTTAGTTTCTAATTATTTAACTTATGAGTAGGTTTAGCTGTTTTTATAAACCTTGTGAAACTTCTTACCATGAATTTCTTCTTAATACAATGAATCGATGACTTTGTTAGACTTTATCTTGGATTTGATATTTTAACTCTAGATTTCAAACTGGATCCTTCCTTAAACAGATAAGCAAAACAGATTTCATTGTTATTTTCTCCTTGCTATTATTCTAGTATTAAATAATAATAATAATAATAAAACTGTCTTGATTTCGTCAATCACCTGCTTGCAATTTTGGTAGGAATCTAAATGTTAGTCTTAACGTAGAACTAAATTTTTTGGGACACGAGAATATATGAGTATATATATATAGTGGACACTTGCCTAACACGTATGCATGCTACCCTTTGATTTCCACCTATCTGAATACCTATTAATATGTTGCTGATGTGAAATTTTTAAAACTCCAATATTTCTGATTCTCTGCTTTTCCTAGCTTAACTCGTAATTTAAATATAAAATTTCATGATAATAGTTTTGTTTATATCACTGCACATGTATGTATGTACAAGGTTTCGACTTTTAGAGAAATTGGTTAAGTTATGTTAAATTCGTCAAATCTAAGACTGTGTACATATTAACCCTTAATACTGAATTCAAAATGTTTAGTTCAAATTACTGTTTATTTTCTTAAATATAATATTTAGAGCTGTGTACATTGTTGTATGTAGGGATATAAATTTAGGTTTCATATTCTCACATGTTAGTTCGTGATAAACATTGAGTTGGTTTTGATGTTCAAAATTTTCCAAAATCCTGAAAACTAGTTACATGTTAACATTTTTACATTGATTTCCATGTTTAGTTCAATTTCAGATCTAACATGTAATATTGAACTGTATGCGTAGATAAATGTATTGATAGTATGTTAGGGTTTCATTTCTATCATGCTAGGATGTATTGGGAGCATTGAAATTAGTTGTGATGTTTTAAACTCCTAAATTTTGAAATTGCATTATGTTAATATTATCCTGGTTTAAGTGTTAGCTTATTTTCAGATTTTTTTTATGTAAATGTTGAACTAAAACTGGATTTAACCTTCAATACTAAGCTATAACCCGGTACAAGGACACACACACACCCTAACTTAGTATACACTGTCATGTAACCTAACCCTTTCCCTCTATGTTATGATCATATACCTGTATAGATATATATAGAGCTTAGGCATACATGTTATATTGTATATAGATACATAACTAAATCTCTACCTCTTTATATATATGTATGTATATGGTTAAGCCATGCATGTTAGGAGTAAATGAATTGTGTATTGTAGATTGTTTAACCGATATGCCACGATTAGTGTAACTTGATAGCCGTTGTTTTGAAATCCAAATCCTCATCTACACTTTCATGTATATTCACGTACACCCACGCCTACTATCTAACCATATGAACATGTCCCCATACACATAATGCTAGCTTTTTCCTCTCTAATGCTCTCTATATATATATATTGTGATCGGATTTCCATGCAATTGACTTTCATTCCTTAACTAGTGATTTTGATTTTTCCTTGAATAGTACCCTTTTTCAGATAATTGGTAGTTACCTTTGTTTTATTTTTGATAAGCACCAGTTTTCACATAGGATGGTAGACTGTCTTACAGCTTTGATGATTTGTTATTTCTGTATCTTTTCCAGTTTAGCACTCTAGATTTCTTGTGTGTTTTGATACCCTATGACCGTTTTGGTATTAGCACGACTAGTATACCTAGATGGGACTTTCACCACCACCGTATGCCATGACCCTGTACATTGTCCTTTTGACGGTATGATTTGTTTAAGTTCTGGGACTTTGATTGTGGGGGTTTGACCTAGAGGGAGTATGGACATTTTAATTTCGAGGACGAAATTTTTATAAGGTGGGTAGGATGTGAGCACCCTGAATTTCGGGTTAATTTTTTTTTTTTTTTTTTCTGATTGATTGGTTTTGATAAATATTTTATTCTATTTATTTATCTGTAAGTGTACTTTTTCATGCCTTTGATATTTGGAGGGTCAGGGATGTTCAACTCTGGAAATCTTCTTCACGAGTTTGGGAGTGGACAAGATTACCTTCCTGATGGTATATAGTGTCCCACTCAAACTTGTTCCCTTGTGCTCTTTTTGCTTCGCAGAACTTCGGGTCGAATTAGACCGTTTGATTTTTAATTAATTTTCCTACTCTTTTCCTTGATCATTATTAGCACGTTACCGTGACTTTTAATTTGGGAGCGCAAGACCAGTCAGTTTCTTGAAACTAACTTCTCATGCTTGATCTACTCGAGACGCTCGTCACCCATGACCTTCGTGTCCCTCTCAGACACGTCATTTTGTGCTCCATTTGATTCGCACAACTTTCCCGACACGTGACCCGATTTTATCACTCCACGGCGTCACATTCATCTTCCAACTTGATTTGTGGGTCCCTTGTCGACCAAAACCTGTCAGCCCCAACTATGGACATGGCCCACATTGAGCCTACTACCCGTCCGCCACTTCTGTCCCATTTATTGGAATCCTCATGTGCTACTTATTTACCCATGATCATCAACGTCTAATTTTAATTCGATTTTGCTCAATGTCTGATTTTGATCCAATCCGGCTCCACCGAGTCCAGTCCAGCTTTGTGTTACCCTCCATCGTGACACCCTCATATTTTCTTGCCCAAAAATATTAATCATTCTTTCTACCTATTTCTAATATTTATTGGAAATTTCTATTGAATTAATCCCTATTGGAATGACCCATTTAGCTAATTAATTCTAGCCTTTAGATCCCCCCATTTAATCCCATCCATTGATTTTCCCCCATGAAATTTTTCCCACACTCAGCCAACAATTATGGCCGGCCCTAATTTCAAGGGAGGACACCTTTCTCTATCTCCCTATCATTCATTACTATTATCTCTCTCTCTTTCTCTCTCCTAATAACTATTCTACACACACAAAACAACCACAGCAACAAAAACAACTTCAACGACAACACCACCAACATCCCATGCAAACTCCTCCATCACCACCTTCCACTGGCCGACGACCCCCGGCCAGCCTGGCCGTCGGCCACCGTCGGCCCCACCCCGACATACTCCCCTCCTCCTCTACTCCTCCTATTTCCTCCTCTATGGATCAAAATCACCACCACCACCACTTGACCAATCACCTCACCATCCTCATCCAAGCCCGCCACCACCAGCTCCAGGCCGCCCCCCTGGCCTTGACGGCCGGGCCTGGCCATGCGCAGCCCCGCGCACCGCCGCGCAGGCCACGCTGGCAGCAGCACGCAACAGCCACGCGCCAGGCGCGCACGCGCGAACGGCGCTGGCGCCGCCGCCGGCCACCGTGCTCCGATGACCCCCGTCGTGGGTGGCCCCCCCTCGGGCGCACCCTAGGCTACCTTTCCCAGACAGCCACCGTCCTCCGGGACGCGCCGTCGAGGCGATTCGTGCGTTTTGCACGACGTCCCGTCGTGACGAGCTCGGAAACGACGCTGAAATCGTGCCCCGTCGCAGCAACTTCGTACGCATTTTTCTGGAAATCCGACCGTTGGATCGGCAATTTCTTTGCTCCGTCGCAATCTCGGTATATCCACCTTCATCCCAGTCAATTTTTGTCCGTTAATTTTATCGTTTGATACATCAAAACCGGCCACCAAGTTGACCGTTTAAATTGTATTAATTTTGGACAGTTTCGCGGGGTCAACTTCGTCAGCTTGTACCTCCTCCACCGTAGCTCCGTTTGGCGTGCTACCAGTTCCTGTGCGAAGCTGGTACAACCCTCTTGCTACCCCTCAAGTTTCGTTTCATTGTGAGCTTGTTTGATTGGTTGAATTCGACGCCAAAGTTGGCCATCCAAATTCGTAATTTCTAACTTGTAAAATTTTATTTTTAAACACGGGACTCCAGATTTCATTTCTGACACCACCATTAGACTCGTGGCGTCGATCTGGCATATTTTCATATAAAATTTGTTAGATTTGGAGAATGTGGGCCCTGGCACGTTTTTCGGTACAAAGTGGGTCCCACATTCTGCGTCAATGGGACTTTTTGACGCCGGCTCATCGGAATTCAATTCCGGATATACCGTTGAGTTCGTATCGTCATTCTGGACTCGTTGACATATAATTTGCTAGGTTTTGGTGGACATTGGGTCTGGCACGTATTTCGGTGCAAGTCGGATACCAATATCCGGGTCAACGGGTTATTTTGAGATCGGCTCATCGTAATCCAATTCCGGATATACCGTTGAGTTCGTATCGTCATTCTGGACTCGTTGACATGTAGTTTGTTGAGTTTTGAGAACTTTGGCTACGGCACGCATTTCCGTACAAACCGGAATTCCAAGTTCTAGTCAACGGAGCAAATTGAGATCGGGTCAACGGAATCCAATTCTGGAGATACCGTTGGGTTCGTATCGTCCTTCTGGTTTCGTGGATATATAATTTGTTATATTTTATTGACTTATTTTCTTGCACATTTTTTGGTGCAAAACAGCTCCGACACGGACACCGTTTTGATCCGAAATGACCTTTTTGCCCTTATGTCCAAATTGGACCGATGGGTAGGCTATTCTAGCTATTTTGACCATTCTGGACACGTTGGTGATGTTTATTTCATCGTCCGATAATGTTTGTTGATAATTTCTCTGAGTTTAACCTTTTTATAATTAATTAATAATTAATTCTTATAATGTTCGTATTTCAGAATTAGTACAACGAAACTGAGATCAGTCAATTCCATTGATCTCACATCGCTGAAATTGACAACTTGGACACGTGGATCACTATAATAAGACTATCAACTTTACCGTTGATCATCTCATCTCGATTTGCGTGTCGTAAGTTTCGACGTACAAATAACGATGTACACTTTATATTAGACTAGAATTGACCCTGTTTGACCTAAGTTGACCAGTTGACCCAAAGTCAACTGTAATTCAACACTTGACCTAGTTTGACTAGATTATTGGCCGGAGTCGACTTAGAGTTGTTTTGACTTAGAAGAACCTAGGATAATGTAGATTGATTATAGAGATTCATTTATTACAACTTGAACACCTTGTAACTTGTGTTGCTTTAAATAGGACTCTGTGGCTTCAGTCGGACCCCTATACTTATCAGCTGTTCAGGTTATCAGGCGAGTACATTCTCTGATCATTTCATATCCTGCTTAGAATTATATTCCTGCTTTAGATTACTATACTTGATGCTGTCACGACATTATCACGGATTAGTACTATACGGATCTCTTCATGCGATGTTATCCCCGTCGGGAGCATCGGGTATATTGTGTCATGTGTGTTTCACTTTCATCATGTACTCATGTGCTTTCACCATACATGTACACTCTTGTGAATCTTGTACTCTCATGTTCACAGAGCCTTCATGTATACTATCATGTGCACCCTTTTAAGGGCCCTATGTGATGTCATGTACAATAACATAACCTGCTTAGATCCTTGTGTATTGATTGGAGAAAACGGGGGAGTGCGAGTAGTCATGTGAACAATTCCATAGTAGTGTAGATCATGTACAACTCTTTAGTGTAGATCATGTACAAATCTGTCCTGTTCACATGTGCTATCCTGTACTCTACATCACTAGCCACTGTTAGTTCTCTATTTATAGTAGATATTTCTATTACAGTTCTTTCTCTGTTTACATACTGTATTTCTTCAGATCATGTATCTTACTTTACTGCATGATTATATTTTCTAACCTGCTATGATTTGTTGAGATGTATTGTGCTCGCTCCTGTCCTGACTGGACCTGTTGATAAATTTTACAGATAGCCTGGGATTGCCTGCTAGCCTAGAGGAGACACAGTAGAGGTTGTTTAGATAGTTATTTCATTTTGTCTGGAGTTGTATTTACTTTGTGGATTACTGTATTTGAGTTTTGAGATGTATTTCTGGATTTATGTATCTTAGACACTTAGACTTCTATCTCCTGTATCTCTTTTGGATTTCATGTTTTATCTATCTTTATCATGCTCTACCTTTGATGTGATTGAGACTGTATCTGCTATGTTACCCCCATTCGGGGAGTATAAACTGCTTAGCACTATATGTTAGATATTGTGACCATGGACAGCGTTCTACCGCCGATACTGCGGCGTAGGCTGGGCGTCGTTACGTTCTCGTACCCTAACAGTGGGTGCGGGTCGTGACAACATGGCAAGTACGAGGGTTTTACCGTGTAGTCTTCCTGCTCAGAGGTAATGAGGACATGGCAGGAGTGGACTCAACGGAGGATATTTATGGTTAACAGAGGACATTTGTGGACCTATTACCCTTGGCGTACCCTGATTCAGGGTACGGATAATAAGACGAGAGAGAACCAACATACTTACTCATAGGTAATGAGGACATGGCAAGTACGGAGGTTTTACCGTGGAGTCTTCCTGCTCAGAGGTAATGAGGACATGGCAGGAGTGGACTCAGCGGAGAATATTTGTGGACCTATTATCCTTGGCGTACTCCGGTTGTGGGTACAGATAATAAGTCAATAGGGAATCTTCATACTTACTCAGAGGTAATGAGGACATGGCAAGCATGAAGGTTTCTTCGACGGAGCCTTCCCACTCAGAGGTAATGAGGACGTGGAAGGAGTGGGCTCAATGAAGGAGGGTACATAGAACGACTCAGAGGTAATGAGGACATGGAAGTTCTATGTAAAGGGGTAATTTGTTTTTGGCGGAAGTGAAACGACTCAGAGGTAATGAGGACATGGCCGTTTTAGAAATTTGTGGATCTGTTACCCTTTTTGTGCGCTGGAGTGCGGGTAGTGGATCATGAGGGAGGATCTCTTTCAAGAAGAAAGTTCAGAGGTATGGTCATACATAACTTTCCCCCGAAAGAGTGACCGAAATATGAGTTCAGAGGCACCTGCAGGTACATGACTCGATAATCTGGAAGATTGCGAATTTGTGAGTTCAGCGGCACCAGCGGGTACATGACTCGATGATCTGGAATATTGTGAAAGTAAGTTCAGCGGCACCAGCGGGTACATGACTCGGTAATCTGGAATGTTGTGGATGTGAGTTCAGGAGCACCAGCGGGTACATGACTCGGTAATCTGGAATATTATGAACGTGTGAGTTTAGCGGTACCAGCGGGTACATAACTCAATAATCTAGAATATTATGGAAGTGTGTTCAGCGGCACCAGCGGGTACATGACTCAATAATCTGGATTGTGTCGTTTAGATATAATATTTCTTCAGGAACTTGCCGTTGACGGGCAACATGAGCAAGTCTCCATTTTGTTTTGCGATGCGGTAAGCACCGTTGGAGAATACAGCATCGATGATAAATGGACCTTCCTATTTTGGCTGGAACTTGCCGGCGGTCTTGTGAGTCATGACCATCGACCTCCGTACTGCCAGAATGAGATCGCGCACTTGGAATGTTCTGATTTTAACCTTCTTGTTGAAGGCTCCAGAGATGCGTGCTTGGTATAGCACGATTCATTGCTGAGCCAGGAGGCGCTTTTCATCTAAGGCCTCCAACTCTTGTAGTCGGCGACGGTAGTTATCATCCGTCGTCAATTGATAAGTGAGGGCGACACGGAGCGAGGGTATTTGGGTCTCCAATGAGAGAACTGCCTCACTCTCGTACACCAGGGAGAATGGTGTGTTCCCTGTGGCTGTTCGGACTGTGGTACGGTACGCCCATAAGTATTCACCAAGCTTCTCGTTCAAGTCGCGTTTGTTGGACGATACGAACTTCTTGAGAAGTTTGATGATTGTTTTGTTGAATGCTTCTGCCAATCCATTCGCTGCCGAATTGTATGGTATTGAAGCAATATTCTGGATGCGATGCTTGTCGCAGAACCGATAGAAGGCGTGGCTTGCAAACTGTGGACCATTATCGTGTATGATCCTTCGGGGCAGTCCAAAGCGATAGATGACGTGATGCTTGAGGAAGCTGATCACGTTTGAAGTCTTCACTTCTACAAGTGGGACAGCTTCCGCCCATTTGGAGAAGTAATCTGTGATTGCGAGTATAAAGCGATGTCCTCGGGAGGAAGGTGGAGTAATCGGATCGATGATATCCATTTCCCATGCTTTGAACGACCAGGACGCCACTGTCGGATGTAGAAATTCGGATGGCTGGTGAATGAAGTCCGCGTGGACTTGGCAAGCTTTGCACTTTCTTGTATAATCTATCGTATCTGCTACCATTGTGGGCCAGTAGTAGCCCATTCAGCGAAGACGGTCTTGCAATTTAGGGCCAGGCTGATGGGCCCCACAGACACCGTCATGAGCTTCGCGTATGGCTCCTTTGGCTTCTACGTTTGACAGACACCGACGTAATAATCCATCGTAGGATCGGCGATACAGCATTTTTGTCTCTGTATCGTAAAAGAATCTGAGAGAACGACGTCTGATGGAAGTGGCTTCCTTTGGGTTCTCGGGCAGGATATCGTAGACTACGAAGTCAATGAATGGTTGTCTCCAATCTGGGACTTCGTCGATCGTCTGAGCGGAATAACTGGCCACGAATTGAACATTGTTCTTGGGACAGACCAGTTCGTGGCCTATCACATCTACCGATTGATGAGCATAGTTCGGAACCGCTAGGGAAACGGTAAGGCCAGCTAAGGCATCGGCTTCGATATTTCGGAGTCTGGGAACATGTTCGATGAAGAACCCCTCGAACGATGAGATGATGTTGATCGCTATTTGGTGATAGGGGATCATGTCATCATGGCGGACCTCGTATGAGCCCCGGATCTGATTGACGATTAACTGAGAATCGCCGTATGCTTCAAGATATTCTACCCCCAGCTCTCTTACAAGTTGGAGGCCAATGACCAAAGCGTTGTACTCGGCCACATTGTTAGAGCAGGGTTTCGTGAGGGAGTAAGTGCGATTGATCACCAACCCGGAAGGGGAAACCAGCACCACCCCGACTCCGACAACGATGTTACCTTTAGGTCCGGTCCTTGAGGCGCCGTCGAAGAACATTCGTCATATATTATCGTGGGAGGTTGCATGCGAGTCGGCGACCTCATCTGGGATTCCTTCATATATTCTGGATGACTCCGAGCCTGGGTGGGCTGATAAAAAGTCTACAAGAGCTTGACCCTTAAGAGCCTTTTGTGGGACGAAGATCATATGATAAGGGGACAACAATATTGCCCATGTAGCGAGGCGAGAGCTGAGTGCTCCTGGTTTAGTCATGAGAACTCTGAGAGGGTTGACTCGTGAGATCACATGTATGGTTTGTCCTGTGACATAGTACCGCGTCTTCTGAATGGCGAACACCAGGGCGAGACATTCCTTCTCCACGGTGGTGTATCGGTACTCTGGCCCAATCATCATTCGACTGAGGTAATATATAGCTTGTTCGTGGCCTTCATTATTGTTTTGTGCCAGCAGAGCACCGAGGGAATGTTCCATTGCTCGTACGTAGAGCAGAAATAATTTTCCAGCAACCGGGGCCACCAGTACTGGAGGATTCGACAAATATTCTTTGATGCTGTCGAAGGCACGCTGACATTCTTCGTCCCATACGAATGAGACACTTTTTTTCATGAGATGGGTGAATGGTCGACACCGTCCGGAGAGGTTAGAGATGAACCTCCTGATGTAAGCTAGCCTCCCTTGAAGGCCTCTTAGTTCGCGAATATTTCTCGGAGGACCCATCTCCATAATTGCCTTCGTCTTCTCAGGGTCTACATGAATACCCTGGGCGGTGATGATGAAACCCAAGAACTTTCCGCTGGATACGCCCAAGAAAGATTTCGTAGGATTCATTTTTAAATTGTGCGCTCGCGTCAGGTCGAATACCATTCGCAGATCCTGCAGATGGTCTCCCTTATATCGACTCTTGACGGCGATGTCAGCAACATAGCACTCCACCGTCTTGCATAAGTGGTCTCTGAAGATGATACTCATGGCTCTTTGATATGTGGCGTCGGCATTCTTTAAACCGAAAGGCATGACTGTATAGCAGTATGTGCCAATCGGTGTTCGGAATGATGTGTGCTTTTCGTCGTCAGGAGACATCTTGATTTGGTTGTACCCCGAGAAGCCATCCATGAATGACATACGTTGAAAGCCGCATGTGTTGTCAATTATGAAGTCTGTGATAGGGAGGGGGACTAGACCAGCAGCCTGATCTTGGGGAGGTAGAAGATTAGCAATCTCCATTGTCGCCAGAAGGATGGGTACCACCCCGTCTTGAGTTTCTGTTGGAGGGAAGTTGCCGAATTATACGGACACCATGTTGGCTGCCACGGTTACCTCCTTGAAATCGATAGCCAGAGCGTTCGAATCGATGAGATTTTGGATGTACCATTTTAGTTGATAGCAGTCGTGCGTAGCATGGTGGACGTAGCGGTGGTAATGGCAGTACTTTGGGTTCTCCATTTCTGCCGGCCGAGGTTCTCGTCTTGGTGGAGGAAGCTGAATTCTGTCTCCTTGTATGAGCATGTCCAAGATGGGCTTGACGTGACCGTCTTCGAAGGAGTAAGTGATTTGCGGCCATTGTTTGTCTGCCGGTTTTGACTCAGGTTTCTGGGCTGTATCGGCCACCATAGCCTTGATTGTGGCATATTTTATATTCAGCATTTATATGGCATGTTTATTGTATCTTGGTACGTCCCTCTGAGGACCTGGTTATCTCTCCAGGTGTGTGCTTCTGTGACTTTGCAGGTGTTCTAGCCAAGGCCGTGATCTTCTCCATTCTTTCGAAGACGATTGCGCTTGGTTCGTCTTGTTATTTTATCGATCACTTCTTGTACATTTTATTTGAGATAGTTGGTAGTAGACTATGTCTCCGCCCAACGATTGTATACATGACAAATTCAAAGTTGCTTTTATATCATTTATTTATCTAGTGGATGAGATTTAGTTATTATGGTTCTACTCATTTTACAGCTTATGTATACATACAAGGTTTCCATATATTGGAGTGTACTTTGTATGTATGCAGCTGGCATGGATACGTAGCTAGTCCTAAGTATTTTGGGACTGGGGCGTTACATGTTTTTGTGGTGGCCCATGCAAGTCGAGTTTGTCACTTCGGTTACGTAATCGTACCGGTGTGAGCCTGCAACATAGGATTAGAATCTAGAAATCTCATCCATACAGCTTGACCTCTTCCCTTGGCTTCAAATTCCGAACTCTCGATCGACCTCCTTGAATTGCATCTTGCTTGATTTCTTTCTACCATTGATTCTTATTTTCGTGCTTAGTGTCAACTAGAAAGATGACTACACTAGTATATGCTCATAGGTCAAACACATCGCTAGAATGGTTATATTGGCAATTGGAATACATTCAAGACTCTAATTGAGTTAAAAAGGCTTTTGTGAATTAATGATTAGTAATTTGTAAAGTAGGATACTACCAAAGAAGGTTTTAATCTTGAGATTTCTAAATAGTAAACACCATAGGATTGATAATACAGGAAGAAAAAAAAAGCTAGATTCTTTATACCATTAATTTAAGAAATTGATTGGCTTTTTGAGATTTGATATTTAAGATCTATTAAGTTATAGTTATACATCTTTACACAAGTATAAAATTGATTTGCTTTTCGAGTTGTGATAATTGTGAGTTTTGGGTGATAGATATACATCTTTGAACAAATATAAAATTTATTTGATTTTCGAGTTTTGATGTTTATGATTTATTGTATTATAGTTATACACCTTTGAACAGTTATAAATTTGGTTTGAAAATGATCTTAGCTTTTAAAAATGGCCATAAGAATTATTTAAATTGAGTTGTACAACTTGCGATTTTCGTGTTTAGTAAATTTTGAATTTTAAGTGGAAGTATGATGGTGAATTTTGGTTTAAAATATTTGAAAGTTATGAAAACGATTTTTTCAAAATTTTTTTATTTTAAATGGTGTCCTATGATTGAGGATTTACAAATCTATTTAGATTTTTGGTAAAAAAAAGGATTTTTACTGATAAGATTATTTGAAAATTTAGTTTAATGTGGAATTGCATATATTAAAAAAATTTGGAGAATTTTGAAGGATGTGATGGAAAGTTATTTTGATTGATTAAAGGAAGTTACCATTTAAAAGTTTTGATTTTGTTGGAATAACATAGCATGAATAGAAGTTAAAATTGATGAGTGCATTGAGCTTAATTTTTGAGATTGCTTTTAATATGCTAAGAGTTTATTTATGAGTTATTTGAAAATTTTAGAGTGTTAAATTTTTTATTGATTGGTAAAATTTTTATGGATTCGTAAATTATGAACTCTTGAGTTAAATAGTTGAATTTAAACGTAAATTTTCGAAAAGGTTAGTAGTAACGTGATAAAATTTTGCTTTGAGATTTATGCGGGTGATTTAAATTTTTTATGATGAATTTGAACGGCTTGGAGTAAATACAAATTTTGGTGGTATATTTTTGAAAGTTTAATTTTGAAACTTTTGGAGGAAACTTGAGTTAAATTTTAATGGTAGGCCCAAGATAACCTTACTGAGTATTCCACACTAATTGCCATGTCACCCATGACCATGATAGTAGTATATATACAATTGTTGTTAGTCATCTACCCAGCTATGTGACTGTATTTTCCACCTTGACTTACTCGACCTTCCTTCAATTCTAGATCTTTTAATTGCGACTTTCTAACCCATTTGCAATTTGAATAATGAGTTAATGGTTCCTTAACTGTATTCATCTAGGAGACTATCTTCTCTCCGAAATTGTGTTCCTAAAATATTTTTACTGGATTCTTTAATTAATTTTATTTCATGATTTAACTTGCTCTTCTTTATTTTTGTGCATTAATTATCACCTCGTGAACTTCCACTTTCTATTTTTGATCTTCTGGCGTACCCTACCGTGACTTGTATATTTGGAGTACAACACTAAACTTTTCCTCCCAACAAATTTCATATGTAAGACCTAGACAAGCCCACCTTCATGTAGATATATTATGTCCCACTAGAACACGTCTCGTTGTACACTATTTTTATGATATGACCTTCTGATCAAAATGGCCAAACTATAATCCTTACCATGATATCGATATATTTTTTCGACCACGGATAGGGATTCAACCTCGACTCAATTCTTTCGACCGATATGTGATTTTGTTCTACTTAATTCCTTAAATGCTTATATTTGTGCTTTATCTTGATTGCTTAACCCATTGTCCCATCACACTACTAGCTTAACTCTTGTAAGTTGGGTAAAATACATGACGACCGAACAAACCTTTGTCCTTGTGACCCTATTGATAAGTTTACTCAAACTAGAAATTCAGAGGACCCTAAACTTATATAGGCAACCAAGCCATAAATGAAGAAATACTAGGATGACCGTGTAGGCCCACACTTCGAGCAAGACTTGATTTTAAAAGATCTTGGACTAATTAAATTCCTTCGATATTACCTCCCTTACTTATATTTCAACAACCTGATGCTGCTAATTTAGCCTTGGTTTTGCAAGCTTATCTTTTTCGAGCTTGATCATGACATATTTTATTGGGTGCACCCACTAACATATTGTCTAATCAGAACCGGTACATGATGATCTGATCAACCTATTGCACTTTGGTTCGCCTTCATATATTATTCTACGTGGATGGAGACATAGTTAAACTTGCCCTAGAGTCTCATCCGCGACAGCCTTGGCAATTCCCTTTTGAAATATTTCGTCGCCTATGAACCCCGCAATTCGTACTCAATATATAACACCGTCTTTGAAACCTTTGTTGTTCTTGTCTTTTACTTATTTTGGAAAGACAAGGCACTGTACTTGCAAGATAGACTCAAGGTATCATCTTTGGTTGCCCTATCAGTTGTATATATACGAAATGTAGATAGCCACCGACCAACTCATGTGGCTATAATCTCACCTAAAACCTTCTTCCTCTCAATCCTAAATTTTTTATTGTGCCCTTCCAATCCCACTTGAACGCACGAGAGTGATTCTAATCATCACCTAATCAAACCCTCGACCAAGACGATTAGTATCCAGTTCTCCCTTAAGAAATCACATCTCCTAAATGTCTAATTTATTCTCTTTGGCCTACTCATTTCCTTACTGTTCTTCTAAATTGGATATTCAAAAGTTTGTTACCTTCACTAGCGATTCTTATTCAATTCCATAACCATGATATATCTTTGTATATATCGACTCCACAAATTTTCTACAGCATGGTGGTGTCGAACGCCGTTCTATCGCCTCCTCCAAAATTTTATTTTATTTTGGTATTGATGAACTCTTCCTATCCCCCAACCCTATCTATCCTATTATTCCTAAATTTCGAGGACGAAATTCTTGTAAGTTGGGTAGGATGTAAAACCCTTATTTTTTTAAAATTATTATTTATTATTTTATTAGACTTCAAATTTAGTTTATGCAATTTATGATTTTTATTATTTATTTCATTAGAAATGACCTTAGCCATTGTTGAATTTTGGAACACAAGACTACCATGAATTTTGGCACGAAAGATGTAGCAGTGTGCCTTGACTAGTGTATTAGCCATGTCATGGGAGGCCTAGCCATGGTGAAGAGCGAACTAGGAAAACCAGGCCAAGTTGCGACTCAACCTCCACCGACAAATTTATGTATATATTAGTTTAATTTTTGACTTTTAAGTGACCCAGTTTGACCAATTCAGTCCGAACCGGGCCCGAGCCAAATTTAGCCCATGTAAGCAGGTAGTGTGACCAAATATGGCCATGTAGACTTATTTTAAGTGCTTAGAAATATTTCCTAAATTAATTTAGAATTTTATGTACAATTTCTAATTATTTAAATATTGGTACAATTATTGGTATTTTATTACTAAATAATATTTTACAAGATTGTACATGTTCCTGGACCCGGATAAGAGTGTGTGGTACAGTTCACCCATTGGAGCAATTTTTTAATTTATTAGTATTAAATTTATTTTGTAGAGATTTAATAAACATGTTTTCCTATTTAAATATTATTACTAATTTGAGTTGATTTATTAAGGACTGAATTTTTTAATTTATTAGTATTAAATTTATTTTGTAGAGATTTAATAAACATGTTTTCCTATTTAAATATTATTACTAATTTGAGTTGATTTATTAAGGACTATATATGTAGATATGCTCAAATATATTAAATAATTGGATAGTTGACTTTTAAATGGTATTTGGATTTTAAATAGATTTTTTGGTGTATTTATAGATATACATATATAAATATAGATATATATAAAAGTAGATTTGATAAAAAAAGAAGAAGAAATAATGGCATGTGGTCGGCCCCACCAAGTGGGAAATCGACCACACATGAACTAAATAGCAGCAGCAGCAAGAAAGGGGCCGACCCCCCCTTTACTCAAGCACGGTAGTTTGGCCGACCCTTTTGTTCCCTTACGTATATAAACATATGTATACATATATTTTAAAGCTAAACCTAAACCTAATCAATCTCTCTTCCACCTCATTCCTCTCCTCCTTTTTCCTCCCCACTCCACGGCGAAGCTCGGACGCACCATGGCGAAGTCGTGCTCGCGAAGAAGACAAAGGAACCATCGACAACAACAACAGATTCCCACTTTAAGGTATCCCACTTCCCCGATCAATTTCTCTGTCAATTCTACTCTGATTTTCGATCCGTAAATTCGTGTAGAAAGCCCACATGACCCTCTTAGAGATCCCCCAGGTGGATTTTGACATGGCCGTCAAACTTGCTCGAAAAATTGAGGCAAAGTTAGAGAAAAACCACTTTTCTGAAATATTTAAAACTGTCGTAAAACACCAACTTGTCGGCCAATTTTCGTTTTGTACCTTAAGATTTTGTAGAAACTAATTGAAGACAGTCAAAGACAACATAACCGAGATTGTAACGCACCTTCTGGATTCACTTTTCATTTAGTATGTAGAAAGTTACACGTAGTTAAAGTTCTCAAAAAAATTGTAAATTCTGTTTTCAAAAAGTGGAAAAACACCCGATACGGCGTGCGCCCCGACAAACCGGGCGACGTGGTCGTGCACTATACGCATCGAAAGGTGCGTATGGATGTTGTTGACATGTGGGAACTGACGGAACCCGATTTCGTTGCATGTGTGCGACGAAATCAGTGCGTATCCGTCGAGATACCCCGTATCGACCTTTTGCAAATTAGGTCACAACTTTGTGCACACTCATCATATCGCGATGAAACTTGCGCCATTGGACTCGAAATATTTTTCTGGTCCTGTGAGCCAAGTTTGGTCCGATTCTGAGGCCGTTGATCGGGACGCTATTTTGGCGGGCCCACAATCCCACTCAACGGGCAATTTTGTGCACAGCCCACCGGAATAAAAAATTTGACGTACCGTTGGGTTCGTCTCATCAAAACAAATCTGTAGACATGTAGTTTGACGACTTTAGAGACCGTAGATATTGGCACGTATTTCGGTGCAGAGCGGGTCCAACGGCGGACATTATTTTGACCCTAAATTATGATTTTGCCCCTGTTCCAGAATTTAACTTTTGGACAGGCGTTTCCTAGGCATATCTTTTATTCCAAACTCGTTCGTGATATTTGTTTCAGCATCCGGAGCTTCTTGTGGATTTTGACTTTCGTGTTGACGATTCTGATTGTTGGATTTTGCTGCTTCTCGCACCACCCTCACGCAAGATACCTTGCTACTATTTATTTTTAGTTTGCATTTTATTACATGTCACTGTTTAATTATTTCTAGTTATTTATTTACTGCCTGCTCAGTGATATTAGATGTACTTTGTTATTTATCCTTTGATTGCATATCGACCTAGAGTTAAGGGACTACCGTTGTAGTGTATTGCATATACCTTGACACAGTTGTACCACGAGGATGTGTGAGATGAGTAGCATGTAGAGGTTCTTGTATGTGGGCTGATCCACCATGTGCATGCGTTAGGGCTAACTGCTAATAGAGGCGTGTTAGGAGACTTAACAGTTAGTAGTGTTACATGGTCGTAGAGGCGACATGATATGTACATTGGGTGGGGAGAACATTTCCTTGTCGTATGGGCTTCGATTGCACTTCCCTTGTAACCCGGAAGCTCCGCTGGAGATACGGGTATGAGCCTTTCAGGTTGGCCACTGTCGTTTTTGAACGTCATGCTCTTAGGTCACTGGTGCCCAAGTGGGGACTATACCAGATCCCATTTACAGCCAGGGCTCATGCGACGAAAGGTTTGTTCTTAACTGCATGTTCACTTTAGTTTGGTTAGATTACCTTATTTATGTCTTGTCACTTTCCTTGATTGTGGCATATTTTATATTCAGTATTTATATGGCATGTTTATTGTATCTTGGTACGTCCCTCTGAGGACCTGGTTATCTCTCCAGGTGTGTGCTTCTGTGACTTTGCAGGGGTTCTAGCCTAGGCCGTGATCTTCTCCATTCTTTGGAAGACGATTGTGCTTGGTTCGTCTCGTTATTTTATCGATCACTTCTTGTACATTTTATTTGAGATAGTTGGTAGTGGACTTTGTCTCCGTCCAACGATTGTATACATGACAAATCCAAAGTTGCTTTTATATCATTTATTTATCTAGTGGATGAGATTTAGTTATTATGGTTCTACTGTATTTTACAGCTTATGTATACATACAAGGTTTCCATATATTGGAGTGTACTTTGTATGTATGTAGCTGGCATGGATACGTACCTAGTCCTAAGTATTTTGGGACTGGGGCGTTACAGCTTCTGGTGCGCATCAAATTGGGCTTTAAATTGCATTTGAAGCTGTTGCTGCTACAGTTCCATCAACTGTAGCATTTTCTCCATTGTCGTCTCTCTAGGTCCAGTACTCTTTGTGCTCGACGTACTATCCACGGTTTGGGTTATTGTGCCAGGATTTTTCTTATCTCGCTTAGTCATTCCTACAAAACAGCATAAACCCGTTAGTATTTTTCAAAAATATCTACGGGCTTACCTGTATGGAACTTTTATTTCATGCAGCATGTCGACAAGCATTCAATCGAGCCATCGCAACGAACATTCCAATAATGAAACATCTTTCGAAAATCCGAGGAAACATAACTGTTCTCTGATACCAATTTGTCACGCCCCGAGTCGACAAATCATTCGTCCCCGGTGTTACTTTGTCGATTCGATCGTCCTCGCTAAGGCGTGATGTCGTACGAGCCTGGAGTTGCACTCGTACAAGGCAAGAATGTTACGTTGATTTACATATTAATACGCCAAGTTAAAACTTCACAAATCACATCAGAATATAAGATGCAGTATAAGAAGATAGAAATTTGCTTTTCATTCATAGCTTGCAACAAAGTCCAAGTCGTAATTACATTGGATGCCGTTGCAGCTACATTGATTGAAAACGAAATAAAACATACTCGACAAGCTGCCTGAACTAACACTTGCCGTTCCATACATTCGCCCCCTTTATACACAAGCCGTCGATTGAATTGGTTTCAAAATACTTCAGCATAGGAAGAGCTTCAAAATGCCTCTTCGCACTTCAGCTTCAGTTTCAGTTTAGAGCGCCCGTCGCACCTGGGAAAATTGGGGGAGGGGATTAGCACACTTGCTAAGTGGACGAGACGAACCAACTTGTCTAAACTGACTCTGATTGTTAAGATAGGCATGATTTAGAGTTGTCTTTCTTTTAGAACTAAATGAATTCAGTTCATATCGATAGCCATCTTTGAGAAATAAAGTATACAGTAAAGCATAGTGATTTATCACATTTCTTACCACGGCCGTGCTCGTCCCTGCATAAAACATAGATAATATTTACTACCTGCATAAGACAATAGGTGAGCATGCTCTCTCTTATATGTGCGGTCATTGATGCTATGCATCACGAGGGACTTTTATATGGCATTACGACGTGCCTGTCAGCTTGGGTTGCAAGCCCTGCTGCAGGTCTCGCAATGCCTCGTGCCGAAGCACAAATTTGTTTATTCCCTCTAGGTCGATTCGGTTCCGATGTCCCGGATACCGCATCGAGGAAAGTTCAACTTGTGCACAAGCTGTCCATGACCATGCCAATGCGTGAACTGTTTAATATGTGCGGGTAGATTGTATAGCACGGACAATATTGAGTGACATTATCATTTCTTCCAACTCATGCAACGATTTATTTTCTCCAAAGCCATACTCCCGATTTAGCGTCCCATAGGCACCAAATTTCTCGAGACATCATAACCCACGATCGACGTTTCATATTATTTTACAGCACGTGAAATAGTCTATCTTTTTTACTAGAACCTTAAACTTTCTCGTTTATGTGATAAACTTGTATTTTTCAGAGTAGATTACTCTAAATCGATACATTTTTTCTCGAGTTCTTGACCTTAGTGGATTGGCATGCAATTAACTTGGCATCGTTCGATTTGAATGAATTCGAGGCAAGGAATTTGTTTACGGGACAGAGTAGAAAATAAGGCCGAATCACCCACCGATTACTTTGCTCGTGCCGATCGTCGAAGCGCTTCGCAACGTCAAGCTTTAGTTACGCGAGCTCCTACAATGGCACCAATAATTTGTTAGAATTTCTTCTTTTCCCTTGCTTCGAAATTTGTAAATTGTATCCAGAAAAATGACGTAAAAGTACTTCATCAAAACCCAACGACAAAAGCTCCAAGAAAACCATACAGCAGTCCAGTCCCGTCGAAGGGACTCATATATAGAGCACACTCGCCGAGACGCAGCCTGCTGCATCTAGGACTTATTCCAACAAAAGTCGTTCCATTAGTTGGATCGATTCTCGTAATTTCCGTCCAAATCGATTTGAATCGATGCCGCAAGGCGTTATCGTTTACCAAGCCCAGCGATCGAGTCACATGGCCATCTAAGTTCTCGACCGATCTGACTCGTCGCAAGCATATTATGAAGTCCGTCGCCTATCGAAAGTGGGGCGCTACAGCAAGGACTTCGGATGAAAACTTGCGGTATTTTTCTATAGTAGATTCAACTGGAAGCTAAAGTTCTTCCGACTGGAATAGTCCTCACAAAAGGGAAACCAGTATACATCTCCGTATTTGTGTTTGCTTTCTAATCTCTGATTTTTATTTATATACTTGTGATATATTATTTGTGATCTTGTTACTACCTTTTAATTAGTTAAATTTCTGTTGCCTACTCTATTCACCCTCCCTCTAGAGTATAGCGCTTTACATTTCGTTCCTACAATTGGTATCAGAGCGGGTTATATAGGCAAAGCGAGGTAACACAACTATTATATTCTTTTCTACTGTTGTTATATAGATCACTTTATATCACACATGGCAACTGTGAAATTCACAAATGAATGCTAGGCCATAAACAGACCTCCACTGTTTGATGGTACAAATTACACATACTGGAAAATATGCATGAGTTTCTTCTTGAAATCTCTAGATTTTGACTTATGGTCAATTGTGATTGATGGCTATAAAAAGCCTGCACGTATTCTTCTTGATGGAGAGTTGTTTGAGAAATCCTATGACAAGTATAATGAAGCTGAAAAGAAACAGGTCAGTCTTGACGCACGTGCTATTAACGCTTTGTTTTGTGCCTTAGACATGACTAAATTTAACAGGGTGTCTACATGCACAATATCAAATGAAGTGTGGAAACTTCTCGAAGTTACTCACGAAGGCACGACACTGGTCAAGGAGTCAAAAATCAACATACTTACTCAGGAGTATGAGGCGTTCAAGATGAAGCCAAACGAATCCGTCACTCGGATGTTTACAAGATTTTTGGACATTGTAAATCCTCTGTCTTCTTTAGGCAAGGAATACAATAACCATAAGAAGATTCACAAACTTCTACGCGCTCTCACGAAGAACTGGATTCCAAAGGCTACGACAATCATTAAAGGGAACGAGCTCTCTACTATGTCTCTTGAAACACTCATGGGTAAGCTACTCACTCACGAGCTGGAACTTCAAGACTTTAAAGATGTTGCACCAAAGGATAATTCGATCACCTTCAAAGCTCAACACAGAAGATCTGACGAAGATGATTTCGATGATAGTGACTCTGACTCTAAAGATCAAGATCTTCTAATAAGAAAGTTCTAAAAGTTCATGACATTCAATAGAAGAACGAAAGGGCACAACAGCAACAACATTAACAATAAAGAAGATCCAATCTGCTACGGCTGCAAGAAGAAATGACACATCAAGAAGGACTGTCCAACAGCATCATCATCAACCAGGAAAAGCAACAAGTATGACAAGGTTACCTGAAGAAATCAACATCAAGAAGATATGCCAACACAAGCATATAGCATGAAAGCGAAGCTAGCGACTCAGAAGATAAACAATTAGATGATATTGAAAATGTATCCTTAATGGCATTTGATCAGGTAAACACTAACCCCCTATTTGATATATATGATAATTTTACATTTGAACAGTTAGGTGAAGCCTTTAGTGATCTCTTAGGTGATTACAGAAAACTGCGTAGCAAATACCAAAATTCTAAGAAGGTAGTCAAGGAGTACAAAGGTGA
The DNA here is from genome assembly GCA_029216955.1 of Iris pallida. Lineage (NCBI taxonomy): Eukaryota > Viridiplantae > Streptophyta > Magnoliopsida > Asparagales > Iridaceae > Iris > Iris pallida. The sequence continues at coordinate 266,398 of JANAVB010017824.1, forward strand.
AATAGTAAGACTTACAAATCTAATAACTGAGGTTAGAAGTAATGATAATTCTAGTGAGTTAGGTGAGCTCTCTTCTGTTAAGTTGCAGTTACACGAGACCTCAAGGCTATCCGAAGAGAAAGATAAGACAATTACCAAATTAGAGGAAGACCTACTCAAAGAGAAGAAGAGTCTTCAGCAAGCACTAATCAGGTATGATGCACTTACTGCTGATTATAATACACAGTATGACACTTCCAAAAAGTTGGAAATTAGGTTAGGAAAACTGTCTAAGGTTGCTGCTTCCTACCCTCACACGTGTCACTTATCGAAATACCAGAACACTGTCAAACCCAACACTGTCAGACCATACCCAAGCAAACCTTTGCCCAAGAAGACTAATAGGCATACATTTTATTATCAATATCCAACTAGAAAACCAAGACCTACCAATCATCCACAACATACTGCATCTAACACTTAACATGCTAGATGCCATTATTGTGGTACCATTGGTCATATCTCTCCTGTATGTAGAGTAAGAAAGCTTGTTGATTTAAAGATATGTGCATGGATACCAAAGACTAACATCTCCTGACCCTACAAGAAAAGGGTACCAAAAGTTTCATCTACAAATTCTTTGGTAGGTAGAAAACCCAACACATGCTAGAAGCAAGTGGATCCTCGATAGCGGTTGCTCACGGCACATGACCAGTGACGCTTCATTATTCACAATATTGTCGAATAAGAAAGAAGGATACGTCTCCTTTGGTAATAATCTTAAAAGGAATTTAGTAGGTATCGACAATATTGGTAAGGCTCCCTATCCTGTGATTAAAGATGTCTGTCTAGTAACTGAGTTAAAACAAAACCTATTCAGCATAAGCCATTTAGCTCACTATGGTTATGGTATTAACTTTGTCAAAGACAAATGTACTATAGTTGACAGCTCAACTGGTAGTACTATCTTTCAAGGTATTAGGGAAGATAATATATATGTTTTCTATCTATTGGAAGAGGCTAACAAAGTAGGTAGATGCTTAATCGCCAAGAATAATGAGAGTCAACTATGGCATATGAGATTGGTCATACAAATATAGACACAATTTTAAGACAATCCACAAAAAAGTTGGTACGAGGCTTACCGGATATCACTTTCAAGAAGGATACGATATGTAGTGATGCGAGAAGAACAAAGCTACCCGATCCACTTTTAAGTCCAAGAACACTGTAAGTACCACTAGACCTCTACAATTATTGCATATAGATTTATTTTGGCCTAGTAGTATTGCTAGCCTAGGTGGTAAGTTATATTCTTTTGTAATAGTAGATGATTTTTCTGGAAAAACGTGGGTATATTTTCTCGCACGCAAAAATGATGCATTGTCTGAATTCGTCTCCTTTTGCAAGAAAGTTCAGAATGAAAAAGGATTCATAATCACTCGTATTCGAAGCAATCATGGCGACGAATTTGAGAATGCATAGTTTGATCAATTTTGTGATACACACGATTATCTGCAGGTGTTCTCCTGTCCTAGGACTCGACAACAAAATGGAGTTGTGGAACGTAAGAACAGAACTATCTGAAATGGCTAGAGTTATGTTAAGCTAGTTTAGTCTACCTAAATACTTTTGGGCTGAAGCTATCAATACAGCTCGTTATGTTCTCAATAGGGTTCTAATTCGACCTAAATCGAAGAAGACTCCCTATGAGTTACCTTTGACGAACTGAATCAACAGACAATCGATGGTAATAATAAAGACATTAGTATACCAAGTACAACACCTGCAGAACCTTCAAGCACAGCACTAGCTGATCCTCCAGGCAGATCACATACAGAACCAGAAGCCGGAACTAACTACCTTCAAAGTTTGCCAAAAAGAATAAAGTTTTTGGCTGAATATCCCAAGGACTTGGTTATAGGTAAGATTATCAGGAGTGTAAGTACTCGTTCCTCTAGTAGAGATATAGTTTTATGTGTTTCATTTATTTCACAGCTAGTACCTAAAACTATTGAAGAAGCATGTAGCGATAATTTTTGGTTAGATGCTATACAAGAGGAATTAAACCAATTTAAACGGAATCAAGTTTGGAAACTTGTTCCCAAGCCCATTGATCATCTGGTCATTGGCACCCACTGGGTATTCCGAAATAAACTTAATGAGAATGGTTTAGTTACTCGTAACAAGGCTCGACTCGTAGCTCAAGGATACAACCAGGAGGAAGATATTGACTACGATGAGACCTATGCCCCAGTTGCAAGATTAGAATCCATTCACATATGTGCATTTGCATGTTTTCATAATTTCAAAAAAATTTCAAATGGACGTTAAAAGTGCTTTTCTTAACGGTTTTATTAAAGAAGAAGTTTATGTAGCTCAACCTCTAGGTTTTACTGATTTCAAAAACCCTGATCATATTTTCAAGTTCAAGAAAGCCTTATACGGTTTGAAACAAGTCCCTCGTGCTTGGTATGATCGTTTAAGCTATTTTCTACATGATAACGATTTTGTAAATGGCAAGGTTGACACTACACTATTTATAAAACCTTTTAATGGAAATCTTCTTTTAATTCAGATTTATGTTGACGATATTATCTTTGGATCTACTGATAAATCTCTTTGTTAAGATGTTTTTAAAGTGTATATAGAATGAGTTTGAGATGAGAATGATGGGAGAAGTCAAATTCTTCCAGGTACTGCAAATCAAACAAACCAATAATGGAACGTTCATAAATCAAGCCAAGTACACAAAAGACTTAAAAAAAGTTTAATCTAGAAACAATCAAACCTCTAGGCACTCCGATGGCAACCTCAACCAAGCTTGATATTGATGAACAAGGAAAACCTGTCGACATACGTAAGTATCAAGGTATGATTGGTAGTTTACTTTATTTAACTGCCAGACGCCCTGATATAATGTTTAGTGTTTGCTTGTGTGCACGTTTCCAAGCTAGCCATAAGGAATCACACTTATGCGAGGTTAAGCGTATCTTTCGATACCTTAAAGGCACTTCTTCTATCGGCTTATGGTATCCCAAATTCACGTCCATTGACCTAATTGGTTACTCGGATGCTGATTTTCCTGGATGCAAAGTAGATACAAAAAGTACTAGCGTCATGTGTCATTTCCTAGGTAACACTCTAGTCTCTTGGTTTAGCAAAAAGCAAAATTATGTCGCATTATCAACTACTGAGGCTAAGTATATCGACGCAGGACGTTGTTGTGCACAAATTTTGTAGATGAAGCAAATCTTAGAAGACTTTGGTTTATAGTATTCAGATATACCTATTTTCTATGATAACACTAGCACTATTAATTTGACTAAGAATCATGTATGTCACTCTCGCACTAAGCATATTGAGATTCGACATCGTTTTCTTAGAGATCATCAAACAAATGGATATATAGACCTTGTATATGTAGACACAGAGAACCAACTGGATGATATCTTTACAAAACCATTAGTAGAAGATCATTTCAATTATTTACGTCGAGTATTAGGAATTTTAGATGTCAATAATATTAATTAATTTTTTTTATTGATTACTTTTTAATATGCAAAACTGTTTTCGATACAAGCCTACAAAGGATTTGTCTGTTACCATGGCTACAGCTAAAGCGAAACGATACTTAAGCGTTCCCCGGTGAACCTCTGTTAGCTGGGATAGTTCTCCTACAGCCAATCTGAGACAGTAGATGCGTAACAAAATTTAATTCATAAAATAACATTAATTATATTAATTAAAATTAAAAAAACTAAACTTAAAATTAAATAATTGAAAAGGATTTATGAATATAAAGTGGCATTCATTTAATTCTCCTCAAAAATACCTCAACAGAACCCCAGGCGAACTCTGACTGAATTTGGCCCGAGTTTTGCCCGAGTTCGGTTGGTGTCGGGTACTTTTAAGTCAAAATCAAGTGGCCCCTTCCTATTAATCTCCTCCAAAACCCTCAAATCATAGCAAGTAGTTGCGCCAGAACCTCCAAACTCTAGTTTTTCTCCAGCCCATTGCTCTCAACTCTTTTGGAGATTTTAATCCAAATTTTAGATTCGTGCGGAGTACCTTGTTTTCTTCCACATATTCAAATCTCAGAAGGTATAACCTCCTTCTTTTCTCATTTTAAATTTCATAAATTTTTATGTTTTTATAGAAATAATGCCAAAGAACTTCAACCCCTTCAAAAGGAAGAAGAGGCGGCTAGTGAAGAAGCCTCGTCTTCGGATATAATCCATGAATCCTTTTTTTTCACCCATCCAAACATATGATGGGGCATTTAATGGATTTTTCTTTCAAGCCCATGATCAATCGCTATTATGGTATATAGATTTCTCAATTCGCAACATATGCCCCGGCGCTCCGATTAAATGGACTATCTTTCAGTCCCATCGGACATACTTTGAAGCATTAGGATTGCATAATCATGTTATTCATTCATATCCGATTGCAACTAAAGCTATTCGTTTATTTCACTGCAATTTCACTCTTGACACTTTTACTGTTAAAAGTCGTCTCGCTGGAACCGATATTCAGTTCAATGATGTCGACTTAGAGAAAATCTTTTGATATTTCAAATGAAGGTGCTCAGCTAAACGGTATCACGGAATTTGAATTTCCCGTAGGCACGACCTTAAATAAATTTAAGAACAAACTTTGTTCTCCTGATCATGTTTATTCTGTTTAGTTCAAAGCTGCTAATTTGAACTTATATTTCTATTAATTGCATCGCATCGTCTACTCCACTATATTGTCCAAATCTACTTCAAAGGAAGATGTGACAACCCTTGAGATGCCTGCCCTTTATTATATTTATAAGGGTATCCCTTTTTCAGTCTCCAAGAGTATCATTCAGATGATGGGTAGTTGTCATGATAGGAATAAAAACCTTGCGTACGCGATGATCCTTCCAATCATCTTTCAGCATTTTGAGATTGATCTATCCACTTGTGCTTGTGACTCTGAGCCCAAGTATCTTTAGCTTTCTCGTCACAACGCAACTGTTCATCCTGCTCCTCCTACTGCTCCACCTCCACCTCCACCTCCACCTCCACCTCCACCTCCACAGGACTACACTATGTCTTATGAGGGTATTCACCAGTATCTTTTCGATTTGCGAGCATTTATTATTGACACATCGAGGGACCTTGAGTTTCGAGATTCCAGTCGGTTCCAAGCTCTCACAAATTCCTTTGCGGATCAACGATTTGCTCAGACTGGTCCTACTACTAGTTCTCTTTCCTGAGATCCAGCTGTATCGGGCTACCGCTATGAGGATGAGGCGGTTCGTCACTTCTTTGAGCCTGGTAACGTTTATGACTGGTACCGTAGTTCTGGTGCTACTCTACACCCTTCTGGAGCTGACACTTCTGGTGCTGGTTCATCTGGACATAGTGGCGATATTGGCCCTGATGATGATAATTCTGAGGATTTTTGATCTAGACATTATGTACTTTGTCTAGATGTTATCTAATTAGACTTTATTTTGTCTATGTATGCTTGGAAATGCTCCGACATTCCAAGATAGTACTCTCTTTATTTTTAGCACTGAGACTTTTATTGCTGAGTTGATGTATTTGGAACATCTAGTTATTATTCTCTTATTTGTATGCATTTTAGTGTGTATCGTACTATTCTCTCTTATACTGTGTATGCACTTTTTTTTGTAGCACTATTTCTTTTAGTTTATGCTTCTTACATAAAACTGCTTATGAAATACATGTTATTCTAATTTTTGTATTTCTTCAACGTTTGTTTCTAATGCATGAATTGCGAGGGAGCTTCTCTCTTGGCAATTACTTTGCTAAGTGACAACGGGGGAGAAATAGGATCTAAACATCTTATGCATGATACATGAATTTTTTTGAGGATACAGTACCATACAAGCTGAACATACAAGCATAACAACATCACAAATTTTGATTCTTTTCAAATCAAAAGATCAAGATGTTATATCGGTCAAGGTTTATCAATTATCAAAATGGAGGAGATTGTTGGCCCATTGGTCATGGTCGAACCTGATTTTAATAATTGATCTAACCCTATCTCGATATAAGGACTACTTGGACGATTATTGAGAACTGCTACCGTTCCGTTCAGGATTGAAGCCGTTTTGCCACATGAGTCTGTATTTCATATTCAATGTAATTTTTATATTTTATTGAGTCTAGAAATACGATGTACACCTAGTCGTACTGGCAAATAGGCTATCCCAAAATATTTTCAAAATATCCTTTGTTTTGAACATAGTTATTTTATATTAAAAAAGACCAAAAACCAATTTACAAAAATCCCAAAAATCAAATGCTGGACCCCATGAGAATTCGGCCCAAGTTCGGCCCTAATTCTGCACGAGTTCGGTTAGTGCCCATTGGATTTTGAACTTGGTCATCCCGCAGTTACGGATGCAACGACTATTTGCCGAGATTCTCTCAAAGAATTATGTCTGAATTCAGTCCGAATTCTTCCTTTGGGAAACCTATAAATAGAGAAGCATTTCCTTCATTTTAACACATCTCTCTCTTCTCTTCTCTCTAAGCCTACTACGGTATTCCAAAGTGTTCTAAGCTCTTTCATTTTTAAATCCCAAGCCGGTTACAATCCTCTAGTCGATTTGCCAGTATGGTACGGTCTAGAAGTTTCAGAGTCAATATAGTCAGAGGCTTGATTGAAGAAAGACACTTCACAATTGAAGTTGGTCGAGTACTTCGGATCAAATTTCTTGTTGTAGAAGTTACAAAGACTTCGGACGAAAACTTGCGGTATTTTTTCATAGTGGATTCAATTGGAAGCTAGAGTTCTTCCGACTGGAATAGCCCTCACATGAGGGAAACCAGTATACATCGTCGTGTTTGCGTTTTCTTTTTGATCTCTGATTTTCATTTACATATTTGTGATATATTATCTGTGATCTTGTTACTAACTTTTTTTAATTAGCTAAACTTTCGCTGCCTACTCTATTCACCCTACTTTAGAGTATAGCGCTTTATTTTTCGTTCCGATATTATCCTTTTGTATCCATTCCACTTGTGTACTGATCTCTTGCAAGCAATCTCATAAGCTCCTGCTGCTGAATCGGAACTTGACCCGGAATGTCATATACTGACCACTGTTGTACTTTGATAGTCTAGAATTATTTTCCTTTGTCTTATGATTTCTCCAAAATTTAAACTTCTTCAAAATCCAATCAATGACTATTACCATCTCATTCTTAAACCAAATTGAAACTGAAACATTTATCTTGTAATCATTAAAAAATTATGCAACTGGTATGCTCCTTCCCTATCCTCTAGTCACTTATCTATATAGAACATTTCTTCAGTGCCACTGAACGTATAGTCTCTTTAAAAATCCACTGTTAAAGAACCTCTATAATCAAAACTATGAATCCGAAATCTTTTGTTCTCTTGATTTCCAAATAATCTCCTTTATGGTATCTTTATTGACTAGAACTACAACTGTGCTCTATCTACAAAGCTGATTATCTACTTGAAATCATAACAATATTTTCATTATTTCCTCAAATCCCTGTTCTCCCTGTTTTGTTTGTCCTTTGGTTCCTTCACCAATTAAAGTTTGCTCAAAAACCTTTTAGTTATAATCAATTACTCATGTCCTTTATTTTTTTGATTACTCAACCAACTTTCTTATGCTCGTTTAATCTCCGATTCATATTTCTCGAGTTTCATATGCTAATGCCAGTCTAAGTTTCTCAATTACTACTTCGATGAGACTATCTACTTTCTATAGCCCTTGATTCTTTTCTCTTTCGAAATAATCTTCTTATAGGTTATGTATACTCTTTTTCTTGTATCATTGGCCACTCATTCTTGAAATTCATAATGTTCTTCAACTCTGATCATGTTGCCAGGAATATAGTTTCTAACTTGCTTTCTTTTTGAAGTACTTCATCAAACTCTTATCTATTCTTGTTGTCCTAGTTATCACTTGGAATTTCCTCCGATACTTAATATGTCTCATTTTTCTTTCTTTTAATCACCATAAAATATGTTATCTAGTAATCCAAACCACCAATGGTTCCATCCTGTTAGCTCAATGACTTATAACTTTCTTGAACATCCATGGTCTTATTCTATCACCTAGTTTTCTATATCCAACCTCATAAAAAAGCTGATTCCCAAAATACCTTCACTAGAAATAATATAAATAGGATAACTAGGTAGCTTTCTTAGTCTCCCTATATGTATGCATATATAGCTACCCACAATATATATATATATATATATATATATATATATATATATATATATATATATATATATATATTTATATATATATATTTATATATATATATATCTATATATATATATATATATATATATATATAAATATATATATATAAATATATATATATATATATATATATATATATATATATATATATATATATATATATATATATATATATATATATATATATATATTAGCTACTTACAGATATGCATATTAACTATCTATCTAACACATATATGTGTGATAAGAAGACTAGAGTTGAATCATGAAAGAGATTGGATCAATAGGTATTTGAAATGGTTCTAATGAACTCTCGAAAAAATAAAGTATCCTTATTCCTATTAGCTATAGAACCTTCAATTTAGGACAAAATCAAATAGATTAAAATAATTCTGGTATGGTTTCTCAATGGTGATAAGAGGCCAAACAATGTATATCTAGGACATGGATATAGTCTCAATAGTATCCGAAAACCATGTATATCCAAAATCACTTTATATAGAATTCATGTCCCTTCAATGTACATCTGGATGCAGTGAACTCTTAGCTTCATGACTAAAGAATGATAGGTACCGAATACTCTCTCAATATTACCCATTTTCAAATGATATTGACATAACAACTCAAGGGATCAAAACATGATGCATATAGTCTCAATAGTATCTGAAAACCTATATATACCTAAAATCACTTCAACTTAAAGTTCATGTCTCACCAGTGTGTGGCTGGCTGCAATGAACTTGTAGTTTCCATGATTCTTATAAATGGTTGTAGTGCGCATCTGCCATGCTATAATAGATCACCGAATATTCTCTTAACTTTATCCATGGGAGTTTCAAAGGAACACCTTGATAACTAAAATTCAAGCAAGTTTCCTATCCATTAAGGTGATTCAATCACAAATAGGAAGGAATCAGTGTAAGTATATGTTCTTGAGAATCAAGAGATCGACTATTAATAGGAAGAAAATAACCATAAGGATTGATACAAGGATCAAGGTCAGAAGCTTATACACATGAAATTGATCAAAATCTGGCTATGGCTAATAGAGTTTGGTTCAAGGGTAAATAGGAATGGTGATGTTTCAAGTTGAGCTAAAAAATATTGTTGACTCATGAAAATAAATAGGGAATATTGACCTATACTTGGAATTATTTTGGGGATATAATTCCTCGAGGCCAATGGAAAAAAATTTAGGAGTTCAATGGGTTGGGCCAAATAGCTAGTCTATGATCTCTAGGGTTTTAAATAAAACACTTTGGCATGTAATGGTTAAGGAAAAATCAAATAGGATTTTTGACCAAAACCAATAGAGAATTTTTGAAATGGCTATTTAAGAAGTTTACAAAAGGAGGAGTTTGAAAGATGTAATCTTAATCTCCATGTAACAAAAGAACATAAATCCTAAATGATTCTAGAACTAAAAATAAGAATTCCCTGAAAACCATGGGATTATAACCACAACCTTCCACAGGACACTAAGAGAAAAATTTAGAAATAATCAACCTATGTTGTGAAGAGTTTTCTTGTTCTAGCAGGCCCTTAATAGTACCCGAAACCTAAGTACTATTAAGATTCAAACCTACATGGGCCACCATAAAAATGTATCATGACCTACGCCCGATTAATCGGGTACGAATCGTGCTACGTCTGGCCTACGTTGGTATGAGCAGCGGTAGTTGTCACGCCCTAGAACCAGAATACCGGAGAGCGGGAGACAGACACAACCAGCTACGTATATAGAAGTGAATCCCACCTCGCAATACGGTCATGGCTGTCTAGATGCATGAGGGTTTAACTACAAGCCAACAGTCTCTAACGGTCAAGTACAAGCCTAGTGTCTCAATCTCAAGCAAGCAAGTAAATATAACATGATGGTAGATCATCAGACATACAAAGTAAGGCATCCCATACATTACATATTCAGATGATCATAAAGCTAGTCATACAAAATGCGAAGACTAGCAAGAATTTAAGTCATACATGATCAACCCTAGGATTTGTCAATCACATTACAGCCTTTAGGCAAACATGAATGTAAATTTAACATGAGCTAACACTTGTTCAGTGGCTAAACGGCTTAAAAGAATAATTTACAATAGAGTGGGAGAACAAAATAAAATCCACTCGTTGCTAGGGTTGCACCTTGTGTTCACCATCTGGCAAAAAAGGCTAGAAGATCCTCGGGTTCTACTTTGAAATCTGGCCATACAAAACCAGCTGGGTCAGACCCCAAAAAGAGCAAGTACCACAAGGGATGCATCACTTAAGAACTAAAACCTGCATACTAGCACATAAAGACATAAATGATAACGAAAGACATGAGTTAGAGAAATAAGGCGATAAACGATAAGATAACTAAAGAACTATTCCATTAACCAAGTTACAACCCAATATAGAAGCATGGAAAATACTAAAGAAAGATCCATGCGGCCAGGAAACCCCATGCGGCTCAGAAAGCCCATGCGGCTCACAGATTCATGCGGCACAAGGGACTATGCGGCTCAAGACGTCCCATGCGGCTTAGAACAGAAGACACGTGGCTTGCAAAACAGTTCTCCCCTCCAGCATTAATTACTTTGACGGCTGACAACTCTGAAAAAGTGGCAGCCCTGACACAAAAGAGGTAATTATGACTCTGTCATAATGACAGACCGCTAGGGAAGCGAAGGAGATCTCTGACACAATCCCCCGAGATCCAGAAAATGACATGTGGCCCTGACACCTGGACAGTCATATGCGGCTCGAGCGAAGACTCCCCATGCGGTTCAGGATGAAGCTACCTTATGCGGCTCAGGCCGAAACAGTCTCATGCGGCTCAAGCAGAGGCCCCCCTGTGGCTCGCAAGGATCATCTCCATGCAGCTCATTACCCATTATGCGGCTCAAATTATCATATCGTTCGAAGGTTCGGGGGGCCAATCCCCAAGCAGACCCGACATGTGGCCAGTCTTATGTGGCTCCATCCTTATGCGGCTCAATCTTTATGCGGCTCAGATCCACCTCTGCGGCTCTCAGGACACGCGTCATGAAGCCAATCAATTTCCCAGATTTGCTGCAATCAAAGATTGGGTCAAATCCCAATAATCTGGGACACGTGGCAGGAGAATGAATTAAACTTATTTATTCAGATTCGCAGACATCAGCAAATCATCATCACGAGGATTCATTCCAATCAGCATTAATTACTGATGGGATTTGGTGCAATCTACATTAAGTAACCCAGATTCATCACACTCAAGATTAATAGCCCAAATTGATCAATCAACAGGCCGCCGCCACTCTAAGGGGTAATTACTGCAAACCCTAATGATTGCATTCCCCTTCTTATAAATAGCGAGGTGCCATTCCCTTGCAAGAGGACCCTTTTACGAGATCAGAGAGCATTAGAAGACTTGGAGAAAAAGAGCAGAGAGAGAGCAAAGAGAGCATTTCTTCAATGCCAAGCAATCTTCTGGAGCCAAGGCTGCATACCGATCGTCCAAGGAGTAAGGAAGAGCGGTCGTCGCTTTCCCGAGCCTCTATCGTCACCCCCAGAATCTAAAATAAACAATTGTACTTAGATTGCTGTACCTAGGTTTTCGTCCCTAGGCTTTCTTTGTACAAGCGAGTTTGTAACGTGAAGTAAAAGTCCAGTCCTCCGATAATTGTTCTGCTCTTTTATATTTCATAGCAAACACGATGGCGACTTTGCTGGGGACAAACTTCTCCACGGCTGAGGAGTTGGTGACGCAATCGAATGCAGCCAAACTTGGCTCCACACAACAGAAGATGGTCGTCCGCTTCGACCAACAGGCGTTCGAAGAAATGCTCTCCGAAGAAAGCGCTGGCCCGGTCCAGAGGCGCGTCTACACAACGAAAGCTCGCAAAGCATGGAGGCCAAAATCATTTGCTCCTCCCCAGGCCCTTGATGGAGTACTCTCTGCTACCCAAGACGGCAAAAGCGACTCTCGCATGGCCCCACTTCGAGCCATAGAAGACTCTGCTGTCCCCAAGTCCGGCAGAGGAAAGCACTACGATGCTGGACTTGCAGGGGCAAAGAACGATTCTATGGGCTCCAGGAAGAAACCAAACAAGAGCACTAGCCGCAAAACGAAGACTCATACGACCAAGATGGCCAGCCGCATGAATGATGACCATGCGGCTAAAACTGCCAGCCAAATGCATAGTACTCATGCGGCTAGGATTTCCAGCCGCATGGAGAACATACATGCGGCCAGGGTTTCCAGCCGCATGGAGAAGACCCATGCGGCTACGACTGCTAGCCGCATGATGATTGATGATTCCAGTCGTATGACGTCTACACCACGAGGTTCTGTCTTCGACCGCCTCACCTATGGTCCTGATCTCCTGTGCTTCCAAGAAGACATTTCTGATTCTCTCCAGCACCACTTAGACTCTTTCTACTATGTTCCCTCACGCACTAGAGTGAAGAAGTCTAGGGAAGCACGAGCTTGGAAAGCTCGGTCCGTTGATCCGACCTCTGACCATCCGAGCGTCCCGTGTACTGTTATACGGGCCTCTAATGGAAAGTTGTACAGAGTCACTCGAGTCCAGCCCCTGGCGACAAATGGACAGAGAGGTTCCCAAAAGTCTTCCGAAATGCAGGAAGGAAACATGGTCGATACGGACCTGTCTGACTTGCGTGAGGCCATCCTCCACAAACGCAAGGAAAAAGAAGGTGCCCCAGGGTGCAAAGAGTCCTCCCACGGACGTCACTACACCCAAGTCATCGTCAACTACTGTTGCAGCAACGCGACAGTACAAGAGGACCGACGGCCCGTCTTCCAAAGACTACGACAATCAAGCTCAGAAGACGAGGCGCCTCCCGTCATCTCCTGCAACTCTGCTCAGAAAGTCCCCGTCGATGGAAAAGGGAAGAAGACAAATGTTCCTAGCCCGAGGGTTTCAACCACTATGACTAAGAGACTCTCGTCTAAGCGGGTGCCCTCCACCGGAGTCTTCCAAGGTACCCATTCTAAGACAAAATCTGCTATAGTGGGAGATTCGTCATCCACAACACTGGGGGTTGCTGAGACTGGGGATAGTACTCCTCCGAACCTCTACGACAATCCGATGTTCCAAGAAGACGAGCCAGGGGAAACAACTCTCCCATTAGATACAACAAACCCCGACGTCCCCGAGGACATTCACAATTTCTGAGACGAAGCGAACTTGGGGATTGGAGGTACTGTTCCTTCCGAGTCCGAACCAGAGGAGAACATTCCCACGTACCCCGATGACTTCTCACTACAGGGGTATGATTCGAAGGGCACTTCCTCCACCGCTCCGTCCATCTCTCCTCACGTAAGGACGGTATTCATGACGGACAGTAACCAAGGTGGTTCCAGTGATCGCCAACGCATCGACACTCTGGAGGCCATATTGCTTGCCTTGGTCAAGTCTGTAGATGAGATCAAAGCGACTCTTCCAACTCTGTAAGGAGGAACGCCTGGCCAAACAAGCGTGGGTCCTGCGGTCAATACGGACTCGAATTCAGCGGCACCGAACCAGGACAACAATCCTCCTGAGGGAATGGCCCCCACCGCCGTGGATGAAGCGCGCGAAGCGAGAAGAGAGGTCCAGGAGCTCCGAGCCATGTTTCACGCTCGAGCAAATTCCTAAGACCTCAGAATACGGTAACCGTACCCTGCTGCCTGGAGGGATGTTCCATTCCCACCAAGATATAAGCCGTTCAATATCAATCCTTATGATGGCAAGAGCTCAGCAAGTCGGTACATTACTTACTTCGAGGTCACCACTGACCATCTGCCCCATGATGATGCCATCCTCACACGATTATTCATCGGGGCATTGGAAGGAGTCGCCTTCGACTGGTATCGTAACCTGCCCGACAACTGCATCCATTCCTTCGTCGGCTTCAAGCGCATGTTCTTAGAGAGGTTCTACGAAGTAGGGCAGGACATCACAATGTCCACCCTCATGGACGTCGTCCAAGGGAAGAAAGAGCTGACAAGGAACTACATTGAGCGGTTTCGCCAAACCGCAATGAAGCTGCCGTCTGGAAATCCGGATTCCTCCCTAATTAAAATTTGCCAAAAGTGATTGCTCCCAACAATCAGTCTCTGGATGGGCGAAAGTCAATTCAAGGACTGGAAGACGTTCATCATCAGTGCCACTAGTGCCGAAGAACGGTTGAAGAAGGCTCGCCAACTGGGATTGTACATCTCGGACGGAGAGAACAAGGGCAAGCGTCCCAACACCAACAACGACAATGGGGGTAGCCCCTCCAACAATCGGGACAACAGGGGTAAGCAGGCTATGGTGGCTGACACAACCCAGAAACCTGAGTCAAAACCGTCAGACAAACAATGGCCGCAAATCACTTACTCCTTCGAAGACGGTCACGTCAAGCCCATCTTGGACATGCTCATACAAGAAGACAGAATTCAGCTTCCTCCACCAAGACGGAAACCTCGGCCGGCAGATATGGAGAATCCAAAGTACTGCCAATACCACCGCTACGTCCACCATGCCACACACGACTGCTACCAACTAAAACGGTACATCCAAAATCTCATCGATTCGGACGCTCTGTCCATCGATTTCGAGGAGGTGACCGTGGCAGCCAACATGGTGTCCGTACAGTTTGGCAGCTTTCCTCCGACCGAAGCTCAAGACGGTGTGGTATCCATCCCTCTGGCGACAATTGAGGTTGCTAATCTTCCACCTCTCCGAGATCAGGCTGCTGGGCTAGTGCCTCTCACCACATCACGAGGGAAGATTATGTTGGTCCATCCAGACCTGGTATCAGAAGTAACTCAGCCCACACCATCTCCCATGCGCAGGAAGAGTAGAAAAATCAGGTCTTGCCGCACAATCTCGGCAGATATCGAAGAAGCTACAGCCGTCGTCACCCAGTCTGGGGTACAGTCCCAACCTGTGGCTGATAACTCAACTGAAGATCATCAGCCCGCTACAACTGACGCTCTGGGACCGGCTCAGCTTCTGACGACCGACAAACCTAGGCCGAAGGAGACTCGCTTCGACAAATCCCTCCGAAAAGAGGCACCGCAGGGGCTGGAGAAGCCCTACAACTTCGACATCTTGGCACAATTAGCTAACACACCGGCTAAGTTGTCATTATACGAGCTTCTAAGACTCTCAAAAGATGTTCGCACGACTTTGAGCGATGCACTCCAAAATGCCGATGCGTACCTGGCTCAGGTCAACCTCACGGGAGAAAACCCGCCTGCAGATCTCCAAGACAGTACTTGCACAGGAGCGGTACCCAATATTGTCTTTACTCCACAAGATATGCTCATCAAGACCAATCTGCATGATCGTCCATTGTACTATACGGGATACATCGGGGACGTGAAGGTGGACCGGATGCACATTGATCCTGGGTCTTCCATAAGCATTATTCCGAAAGGTCTGCTACATCATCTCCGTATCCCGATGCATCGCCTGATGCCAACAAGCACCGCCATCAGCGGTTTTAATTCGGGCAGGAGCTACCCAATTGGAAAGATTCGTCTGAAATGTCAGATTGGCGATCTCCAGTCAGAAGTGACCTGCTACGTCATAGATGTAGATACTTTTTACAACATCCTCTTGGGACGCCCTTGGATACATGATTATATGATCGTGCCTTCCACACTACACCAGTGCTTCAAATACGTCGATAAACACGGTTTCGTGAGGACAAAATTTGCCAACATCGATCCCTTCAAAGGGGTCGAATCCTACTACTCAGACTCCTGCCTATATGAAAAGTCGAAGAAGCACCTTGGTGAAGGAGATGTGCAAGCTCGTACCGAGACAGCCACAGGACCAGAAGAATCTCTGACGATCCACCTCCAAGCTCGCAAACCTGGCAAGTCCGCACCCCTTACAGCCACTCGGCGTAAGGACGCAATCAGCCTCTCGGCACAAGAAAAGCAGATAATAATTTGGCTGCCAAGGTCTGGCCAAATGCCAAGACCCACAACGGAGCCACTGACAATCCGGCTGCCTAGAGTCGGTCAGCCACAAACGGAGAAGCTCAATCCCTCCGATAAGCCAACGACGATACGTCTTCCCAAGAAGGGTCGTCATCCCGATGAAAGGTGTAGGACTTCTAGCGAACCAAACACTCCCCGTCCAGCATCAAGTACCAAATTGGGGGTCGCTAGTCTGCCAACAACTCCACGCTCTGCTCCACCAGCTGAACCTCTGACGATCAAGCTGCCCAGGTCGTCCTCCCAGTCTTCGTTTATACAGAGGGTAGCCGAAGAGGAACCGGAGTTAGCCAAGTATGTGGCTGCCCATACTGATGTTCCCTCCGCAGATGATGTAATCCCCCTAGAAAAGATACCTTACTTCATCAATAAAGGGCTATCTTTGAACTACCTCGAGCTTAATAAGCTATGTACAATGTATGCTATAGAACATGGTATAGGCACTCACCTACACACACAGGTGACAAATGTGTACACCGCAATCCAGCTTACTCCAGTGGAAGACGCCTACCGTATAATCGAACGAGGGGATCATCCAATCATCTTCGGCCGGAAGGACGATCCGTACCCCTTCACCATAAAAGAAGTCGACCTTGGGTCTGATGTCGGGAGACTGCCTCTGTATCTTTATAGCCCCCAATCCAAATATCTCATGCAAAAACAGGTATGATCTGGAGACTACGCCAAGCTTGAACTACGGCACAAGGCGACGATTACCTTTGAAGCCACCAGTCCCGGCTGGCAAGCTACGGGACTACTATAACAAAACTCGATGTGGATTGGGGTATGTAACACCCACGATGACCCCTGAGAGTTCTGATAAAGAATGTGATTGGCAGTCACATTCAACCGGGTCACCAACTTCTGACTCGGATACCAGCATTGGATGCATATTCAGACAAGTCCTGTCAGTCAACATGGCATTCGTCGACACTTATGAAGAAGATGAGGACATGCCTGAAATCTTCGAGCTAGAGCCGTGGGCCCAACAGTTGGATGCACAATGGAAAAAACAGTTCGAACTAAGAGAACCCCCTACGGAAGATGAGGTTGTACACGTGGATCTCGGTAGTGAATCTTCTCCAAAACCAATCTTCATCAGTAAAAGCCTAACAGACGAGGAGCGAGAATCGCTGCTGGAACTTGGCAAAGAATATACTGACGTGTTCGTATGGAGCTATGAAGACATGCCGGGGTTAGATCCCGATATTACTATCCACAAACTCAACATTCGTCCAGATGCAAAGCCGGTCAAGCAACAATAGCGATGCTTCCGCCCAGGCATCATGGATACGATCAAAGCCGAAGTCAACAAACTGATAGCCAGCGGCTTCATTCGCGAAGAACAACATCCTGACTGGGTCGCCAACATAGTACCGGTCCTCAAGAAGAACGGGAAGATTCGAATCTGCATCGACTTCCGCAATCTGAACGAGGCATGTCCCAAAGATAAATTCCCCCTCCCTATCACAGACATCATGATTGACAACACATGCGGCTTCGAACGTATGTCATTCATGGATGGTTTCTCGGGGTACAACCAGATCAAGATGTCTCCTGACGACGAAAAGCACACATTATTCCGAACACCGATCGGCACGTACTGCTACACAGTCATGCCCTTCGATTTAAAGAATGCTGGTGCCACCTATCAATGAGCCATGAGTATCATCTTCAGAGAACACTTGCGCAAGACGGTGGAGTGCTACGTTGATGACATCGCCGTCAAGAGTCGCTGTAAGGGAGACCATCTGCAGGATCTGAGAACAGTATTCGATCTGATGCGAGCACACAATTTGAAAATGAATCCTACGAAGTCCTTCCTGGGCGTATCCAGCGAGAAATTCTTGGGTTTTATCATTACGGCCCAGGGTATCCATGTAGACCCTGAGAAGACTAAGGCAATTATGGAGATGGGTCCCCCGAGAAATCTCCGCGAACTCAGAGGCCTCCAAGGGAGGCTAGCCTACATCAGGAGGTTCATTTCTAACCTCTCCGGGCGATGTCGGCCATTCACCCATCTCATGAAGAAAGGCGTCTTATTCGTATGGGACGAGGAATGTCAGCGTGCCTTCGACAGCATCAAAGAATATTTGTCGAACCCTCCAGTCCTGGTGGCTCCGGTTGCTAGAAAACCATTCCTGCTCTACGTACGAGCAATGGAACATTCCCTCGGTGCTCTGCTGGCACAAAACAATGAGGCAGACCATGAAGAAGCTATATATTACCTCAGTCGAATGATGATTGGGCCAGAGCACCGGTACACCGCTGTGGAGAAGGATTGCCTCGCCCTAGTATTCGCCATTCAGAAGACGCGGTACTATGTTACTGGACAAACCATACATGTGATATCACGAGTCAACCCTCTCAGGGTCCTCATAACGAAACCAGGGGCACTCAGCTCCCACCTCGCTACATGGGCAATATTGCTGTCCCCTTATCATATGATCTTCGTCCCGCAGAAGGCTGTCAAAGGTCAAGCTCTGGCAGACTTTTTGGCAGCCCACCCGGGCTCGGAGTCGTCCAGAATATATGAAGAAATCCCAGATGAGGTCGTCGACTCGCATGCAACTTCTCACGATGATATATGACAAATGTTCTTCGACGGTGCCTCAAGAACTGGACCCAAGGGCAACATCGTTGTCAGAGTCAGGGTGGTGCTGGTTTCTCCTTCCGGATTAGTGATCAATCGCGCTTACTCTCTCACAGAACCCTGTTCTAACAATCTGGCCGAGTACAACGCTTTGGTCATTGGCCTCCTACTTGCAAAAGAGCTGGGGGCAGAATATCTTGAAGCATACGGTGATTCTCAGTTAATCGTCAATCAGATCCGGGGCTCATATGAGGTCCGCCATGAAGACATGATCCCCTATCACCAAATAGCGATCGACATCATCTCGTCGTTCGAAGGGTTCTTCGTCGAACATGTTCCCAGACTCCGAAATATCGAAGTCGATGCCCTAGCTGGCCTTGCCGCTTCTCTAGCAGTGCCAAATCATGCTCATCAATCAGTAGACGTGATAGACCACGAACTGGTCTGTCCCAAGAACAACGTTCAGTTTGTGGTAAGTTATTCTGCCCAGATGATTGACGATGTCCCAGATTGGAGACAGCCATTCATTGACTTCGTTGTCTACGACATCCTGTTCAAGAACCCAAAGGAGGCTACTTCCATCAGAAGGCGTTCTCTCAGATTTTTCTATGATACAGAGACGAAAATGCTGTACGGCGATCCTACGATGGGTTATTGCTTCGGTGTTTATCAAATACAGAAGCCAAAGAAGCCGTACACGAAGCTCATGACGGTGTCTGCGGGGCCCATCAGCCTGGCCCCAAATTATAGGACCGTCTCCGCCGAATGGGCTACTACTGGCCCACGATGGTAGCAGATACGATAGATTATGCAAGAAAGTGCAAGGCTTGCCAAGTCCATACAGACTTCATCCATCAACCATCCGAATTTCTACATCCGACAGTGGCATCCTGGCCATTCGAAGCATGGGGGATGGATATCATTGGTCCAATCACTCCACCTTCCTCTCGAGGACATCGCTTCATACTCGCGATCACGGATTACTTCTCCAAATGGGTGGAAGCTGTCCCACTTGCAGAAGTGAAGACTTCAAACGTGATCAGCTTCCTCAAGCATCACGTCATCTATCGCTTTGGACTGCCCCGAAGGATCATCCACGATAATGGTCCGCAGTTTGCAAGCCACGCCTTCTATCGGTTTTACGACAAGCACAGAATTCAGAATTTTGCTTCGACACCATACAATCCAGCAGCAAATGGATTGGCAGAAGCATTCAACAAAACCATCATCAAGTTGCTCAAAAAGTTCGTATCCTCCAACAAATGCGACTGGAACGAGAAGCTTGGTGAATGCTTATGGACAGACCGTACCATGGTCCGAACGGCTACAGGAAATACGCCATTCTCCCTGGTGTACGGGAGTGAGGCAGTTCTCCCATTAGAGACTCAAATACCCTCACTCCGTGTCGCTCTTACTTACCAATTAACGACGGATGATAACTACCGTCGCCGACTACAAGAATTGGAGGCCTTAGATGAAAAGCGCCTCTTAGCTCAGCAACGAATCGAGCTATACCAAGCACGCATCTCTGGAGCCTTCAACAAGAAGGTCAAAATCAGAATATTCCAAGTGGGCGATCTCGTTCTGGCAGTCCGGAGGCCGATGGTCATGACTCACAAGACCGCCGGCAAATTTTAGCCAAAGTGGGAAGGCCCATTCGTCATCGAGGCTGTATTCTCCAACGGTGCTTACCGCCTCACAAAACAAAATGGAGACTTGCTCATGTTGCCCGTCAATGGCAAGTTCCTAAAGAAATATTGTGTCTGAATGACATTCTAGATCATCGAGTCATATACCCGCTGGTGCCGCTGAACTCGCACCTTCACGTTTTCCAAATTATTGAGTCATGTACCCGCTGGTACCTCTGAACTCACCCTCACAACATCCCAGATTATTGAGTCATGTACCCGCTGGTACCTCTGAACTCACCCTCACAACATCTCAGATTATCGAGTCATGTACCCGCTGGTGCCGCTGAACTCACATCCACAACATCTTAGATCATCTAGTCATGTACCCGCTGGTGCCGCTGAACTCACACATCATAATATTCCAAATTATCGAGTCATGTACCCGCTGGTGCCTCTGAACTCACATCCCGGTCACTCTTTTAGATAGTAAGTCATGTATGATCATACCTCTGAACTTTCTTCCTGAAGGAGCTCCTCCCTCATGATCCACTACCCGCACTCCCCAGTGCACAAAAAGGGTAACAGATCCATAAATTTCCAAAACGGCCATGTCCTCATTACCTCTGAGTCGTTCCACTTCTGCTAAAAACAAATCACCCCTTACGTAGAACTTCCATGTCCTCATTACCTCTGAGTCGTTCTATGTACTCCCTCTTCATTGAGCCCACTCCTGCCATGTCCTCATTACCTCTGAGTGGGAAGGCTCCGTCGAAGAAACCTTCATACTTGCCATGTCCTCAGTACCTCTGAGTAAGTATGTTGGTTTCTTTCTAACTCGTTGTCCGTATCCGAAACCAGGGTACGTTAGGGGCAATGGGTCCACGAAAAATGTCCCAATAAGATGACTATTACAAAGCAAAAGAGTGAAGCAAATATATTCCATTCATTCAGAAATTGGTTACATCCACACTACAAGCAAATCAAAAAGGTTCTTCATGCAGACAAAAAGAGAAGTGAAATAAAACAAAGACTACAGACAAAAGATAGACATCCACGAGAAGCCCCTAAATCCTAGTTGCAGAAGCGCGTATACAATTACTTCAACCACCTCACATATGAAGGATGCAAATGGAGGAGATCTTCGTCCAGAATGGGAGAGTCAGGATTTCCAGCTCTACCACCCTCAGCATTTTCGATATTTGGAGGGCTGCCATCCCCCTCAGACGCCGGTTCTTCTTTCATTGCTTCCTCCTTAACAGAAGAAGTCCCCCGGTTGATGACAGGAGGCTGCGGCTCCTCTGACACTGCAATCTCAGCATTCGGAGGAGATACTTCAAGAACCAAAGAAAATGAAAACAGTTAGAAAATATTCAGAAATATTCATGCGGCTCGTTTAAGACAATTCTCATGCGGCTCGGACATGGGGTATACCCCATACGGCTCAGTCATGGGATGTATATGCGGACCATGTAGTTTGAGAAGTTCACGTCAAAGTCTTATGCATGAAGCATGCAGCAAAGCAGGCTCTGTTAGGGTTTCAAAGTACTCAATCGACTACATAATCCTTACCTTCGATGGCAACGTGAACGTCAAGACGAACGGAGGGCACGATATTCGAGGCCGAAGCCAATTTCTTACTCCTCGCCACAGCCTTCTTTACAGCCTTAGAAGTCCTGTGTGCCATTGTTGTCTGATGATCAGAGGAGGAAAATACGACAGGAATCTGAGTCAAGAAGAGTCTAAGAGAGAAGACCGTCCAAATGTCCTTCTATTTATAGACAGAAAAAAAGAGGACTACGGACTGACGCCTCGTACCACGTGATCAACTCTTCGGCTATCGAGCCAAACCAGCCAATTAAAGGCTAAGCTCTTAGAATCCTGTCCCAAAAAGATTTGCACGCATGGCATAATGACGTGTCAAAAAGTCTATGCGGTTCAAATGGCCATACGGCAGAAAATAGCCATGTGGCCGAAAGTTCCCTGCGGCTAAGCCCTCCATGCGGCTGAAATATCCATGCGGCCAGGACTTCATATGCGGCCAGGAGAATACAACCATGCTTCTTATTCAAAGTGTTTCAATTTTGCAAATTGAAAGCATTGAAGGGGGTCTTGTAGAAGCATGGAAAATACTAAAGAAAGATCCATGCGGCCAGAAAACCCCATGCGGCTCAGAAAGCCCATGCGACTCACAGATTCATGCGGCACAAGAGACTATGCGGCTCAAGACATCTCATACGGCTCATAACAGAAGACACGTGGCTTGCAAAACAGTTCTTCCCTCCTGCATTAATTACTTTGACGATTGACAATTCTGAAAAAGTGGCAGCCCGGACACAAAAGAGGTAATTATGACTCTGTAATAATGACAGACCCCTAGGGAAGCGAAGGAGATCTCTGACACAATCTCCCGAGATCCAGAAAATACCACGTGGCCCTGACACGTGGACAGTCATATGCGGCTCGAGCGAAGACTCCCCATGCGGTTCAGGATGAAGCTGCCTTATACGGCTCAGGCCGAAACAGTCCCATGCGGCTCAAGCAGAGGCCCCCCCTGCGGCTCGCAAGGATCATCTCCATGCGGCTCATTACCCATTATGTGGCTCAAATTATCATATGGTTCGAAGGTTCGGGGGGCCAATCCCCAAGCAGACCCGACACGTGGCCAGTCTTATGCGGCTCCATCCTTATGCGGCTCAATCTTTATGCTGCTCAGATCCTCCTCAGCGGCTCTCAGGACACGCGTCATGAAGCCAATTAATTTCCCAGATTTGCTACAATCAAAGTTTGGGTCAAATGCCAATAATCTGGGATACGTGGCAGGAGAATAAATTAAACTTATTCATTCAGATTCGCAGACATCAGCAAATCATCATCACGAGGATTCATTCCAATCAGCATTAATTACTGATGGGATTTGGTGTAATCTACATTAAGTGGCCCAGATTCATCACACTCAAGATTAATGGCCCAGATTGATCAATCAACAGGCCGCCGCCACTCTAAGGGGTAATCACTGCAAACCCTAATGATTGCATTCCCCTTCTTATAAATAGCAAGGTGTCATTCCCTTGCAAGAGGACCCTTTTTCGAGATCAGAGAGAATTAGAAGACTTGGAGAAAAAGAGCAGAGAGAGAGAGCAAAGAGAGCATTTCTTCAACGCCAAGCAATCTTCTGGAGGCAAGGCTGCATACTGATCGTCCAAGGAGTAAGGCAGAGCGGCCGTCGCTTTTCCGAGCCTCTATCGTCACCCCCCAGAATCTAAAATAAACAATTGTACTTAGATTGCTGTACCTAGGTTTTCGTCCCTAGGCTTTCTTTGTACAAGCGAGTTTGTAACGTGAAGTAAAAGTCCAGTCCTCCGATAATTGTTCTTCTCTTTTATATTTCATGGCAAACACCCATAAACCAAAAAAGGATAGGGGTTGTAATCCTTTACCTGAACGGAACTTAGTCTCTAACCAATTATCGATAAAGTAAAGTATAACAGTAACGTGCTAAGATAATCATGTACTGGTCTTGCCTAGACAAGACTAGACTAGACTCCATCCATCAATCACGGCCAAGCATTGAGTACAGCTTGATACATTAACTAGCTAGGGTTATCACAAGCTTCGTTACTAACAAGATGCATCGAGATGTTCCAACAGCCACAAGCCCTGCAGGCTTAATCTAGGTTATCCGATCACAAGATGAGAGAGTTAGATTAGGTGATTTGGAGGTGCAACACATGACTGTGCGTCGGAAATATGCCCTACTCGACGATAGGCTACAAGTCCAATTAGAGCGTCCAGATAACGGGACTGCCTGTAGCTGAAAATCTCTTCATGGGCTACTTGATCAATCTAGTAATTATCCTAGTCGAATTCAGTATGAATCCCTGACCATGGTAACCAGGAATCCGTGTCCAAGACATGATGCAAGATAAGACATATAGCTTATACAAGAACAAACATCCACGGTGTCAAGACAAGAGTTACTTAGCGAGTCAAGATAGCCGTCGCAACAGCATATCAATCTTTATCATGTTTGGTTACTTATCAAGATCACTTGTCAAGAGTGCGCCGCAACGGACCACCATCAAGAATTATCAAGTCAAGTTACTGGTCAAGAGTGCACCACGACGGGTCACTATCAGGAGTTATTATGTAAAGTCACATTGTCATGTCGTGTTCATGTAAGTGTACCACGGCGAGCCATTATCGAAAAGTTGTTAGAGAGTGTACGTGCCATACCAAGATTGAGTTTAAAGCTCAGAGTATATATGCAACATAAAAAATAACTTTATAGGACTTAGTCAAGTAAAGAGTACAAACAAAGTCACGATTCACACTAAGAGCCATGGGGGGTCATGAGGAGCATGCACCTAAGTTGGATGTGTTGACACAAAGTCACAGTCAACCAAATATTGACAACATTGACTAAATAATATCTGTAATAATTCAATACGACACACGACGTCTGCATTAAGCTCAAGACAGATGACAGCTCAGCCTCTGCTTCTCAGTTATTTGAGTCTGTATTTTACATTTTTGATTGAGTCTAGACTGATGTAATCTGAGTCATGCTGAGCTCTTGAAACATAGACTATAGCCTACCCAATAATCCCAAGCTCTACCAAACCAGAAATTGCCCAATGGTCCCCTTAGAACCACTCTGTGCTCTGGAGACAGAGTTCGGGCCGAACTCTGCCTCCACACCGAGTTCGGGCCGAACTCTGTCCCCTAGAAATCAGCATCCCTAATTTTAGGGTTAGCTGGTTGCTAGTTGTCCAACGGCCAAATATTTGAAATTTCCTACCCGAATTCTGGCCGAATTCTGCCTACAAAAATACTATAAATAGGCCATGAATTCTCTCATTTCAAATTATCCTTTCTTCTCTTCTCTTCTTTCTTAAAGCTCAGAAAAGCTATACCCTTCCCATCTACTAGCCACAAGCTTCCTAAGTCTCGAGTGCTCAGCATCTCTCAGTTAGGATTCTTGTGCAAGAGTTGAAGAAGTCGCTTGGACAATTCCAAGCAAATCGCCACTGCGATCCTCTGTAAGAAGTTAACGTGCTCTTCTGAAGAAAAGGCACGGGTTGTAAACTACTATTTCACAAATAGTGGATTTAATCCTGAGCTAGAGTTCTCAGGCCTGGACTAGTCCTCCACGAGGGAAACCAGGTTAAAATCGCTGTGTTTGCGTATGCTTTCTTGCTCTTCATTTACTTTTCACATTTTACTCTGATTATTTATTGTTGGTGAAAGAGTCAATTTTTAATTGGTTATTTTCTATATAAACTCTATTCACCCCCCTCTAGAGTTGCCACCTGTTCTTCAATTGGTATCAGAGCTCTATTCTTTTTACAAGGACTAACATCCTAAGAGCTGATCCATGGCAACCACACAATCTTTGATTTCCAATCATGGTGAAGATCAGTCCACTCATAGGCCTCCCCTATTTGATGGAACTAACTACACATATTGGAAAACAAGGATGAGCTTCTATCTTAAGTCTCTAGACTTTGACCTGTGGACTGTCGTCACTGACGGTTACAAAAAACCCGCCAGGATAGTTGTCGATGGTGACCTCATTGAGAAACCACACGACAAATATTCTGTCGAGGAGAAAAAACAGGCAAGTCTAGACGCTAGAGCTATTAATGCTTTATTCTGTGCTATAGACAGGAATGAGTTCAACAGGGTCTCTACATGCACCACTGCTCATGAAGTATGGAGACTTCTAGAAGTGACGCATGAAGGAACCACACAAGTCAAGGAATCTAAGATAAGCTGTCTCACTCAAGAATACGAGGCTTTCAAGATGAAGCCAAATGAGACGATCACTCAAATGATCACAAGATTCCTCGACATCATCAATCCTCTATCCTCGCTTGGCAAGCAATACTCAAACCACGAGAAGATTCACAAGCTACTCAGGGGGCTACCAAAGATTTGGAACCCTAAGGTGACAGCCATCATAGAAGGGAACGATCTCACAACCATGTCAATGGAAACCTTGATGGGTAAGCTCATGACTCACGAGCTTGACCTCAAGGACTTCGAAGAGCCTGCTCCGAGAACTAAGGAGATCGCACTCAAAGCTCATCGACGAAGGGCTGATCACGATGAAACCGAAAACGACAACTCGGATGATGAAGACCAAGCTCTCATGGTTCGCAACTTCAGGAAATTCCTTCGCTTCAATCGAAGGAAGAAGGAATCACAAGAAGACGACGAAGAAGAGCCAACCTGCTATGGTTGCAAGAAGACTGGACACGTCCGAAAAGACTGTCCATTCTTGAAGAAGAGCAACCGCTATGAGAAGCCATACAAGAAGTCCTCATCAAAGAAATATGCCAACACAAGTATTTGGAATGAAAGTGAAGCGAGTGACTCCGAGGAAGAAAAGAACTCTCCTCAAGATACAGCAAATGTGTGCCTAATGGCAACTTCCAACAAGGTATCTAACGAAACTTTAGATGACTTCTCTTTTGATGAACTTGGCGATGCTTTCACTGATTTACTCGATGATCACAAAAAGGTCATTGGTAAATACAAACATGCCAAGGATAAAATCAAAAGTCTTGAAGTCGAAATACAAAGAATTTCTCTATTACTTGACAACATTAGAAACACGATACCCACTGATGACACTAATGAAGTATCCAAGCTTAAATTAAGCTTACATGATGCTGAAACACATATTGAGCAACAGACACAAGAAATTACAACACTCAACACATTGCTTGCTGAAGAAAAGAGTAGACACAAGGTTTTAATGACTAAGATATATGGCTTAAATATTAAGGTTGATGAACTGCAAGCTGTTTCTAAGAGATTAGAAACCAAATTGGGAAAACAGGTTGCTCAACCTCAAACCCAATCACATGGGCACAATACTACTCATACCAGTCAACCACGTCATTCACATGCAACACATAACCATGCTTTCATATACACAAACTTTCACAAACCACGCGCACGTAAGAATAATTCTCATTCATCACACAATCATCATGTTGCACAAAGACACAATCAACATCATTCCACATATAGAAATCATCACCTTGCCATGCCATATAGACAAGATCATCATGTCATGCCATATAGGCAACATCACAATGTCATGCCATATAGACAAGATCATCATATCATGCCATATAGACAACATCATAATGCCATGCCATATAGACCACATCACTATAGACAATATCACCATGCTACTCCACAGTACTCTATGCATAATCATCATCATCATGCTAATCATCATACTTCTGCTCATTATAGATATCATTCTCATGCTTCTAATGTAAATAAGAATGCCATCTGTACTTACTGTGGATCACATGGACACATCTCACCACAGTGTAGAGTTAGAAGACTAGTGGATAAAAGGATATATGCATGGTTTCCAAAGACTAACTTTTCAGGACCCTCAAGAACTTGGGTACCAAAGGTCACATCTACTCTTGATGTAGGTGGACCTTCCCTCCGCAACTGAAAGTAAGTGGATTCTCGATAGTGGATGCTCGCGACATATGACAGGAGACGCAAATCTTTTTGCATCACTATCGATGAAGAGAGAAGGATACGTATCCTTCGGTAACAATTTAAAAGGGCACATAATAGGTAATGGTATTATTGGTCATCCTCCTTCTCCTGTAATAAAGGATGTCTGCCTAGTGACCGAGTTAAAGCATAACCTGCTCAACATCAGTCATCTTGCTGATCATGGATATGATATTAACTTTGGACAAAACAATTGCTTCATCTATGATAGGTCAATAGGAGACATTGCTTTTGAAGGGAAAAGAGAGGATAACATTTATATTTTCTATCTACCTATAGATACTAACAATGCAGGTAGATGTTTATATGCCCACAAAGATGAACGATTACTTTAGCACCAGCGTCTTGGTCATGCCAATATGGATGCTATATCCAGGCTATCGACCAAGAAGCTAGTGAGAGGATTGCCCGATATCACATTCAAAAAGGACACAGTATGTGCCGAATATAAAATGAACAAGGCAACCAAATCCTTATTTCATTCCATTAACTCTGTAAGTACTACTAGACCCCTGCAACTACTTCATATGGATTTATTTGGTCCTAGTAGAGTAGCTACTCTTGGTGGTAAACTTTATGTATTTGTTATTGTTGATGATTTTTTAAGATTTACTTGGGTTTTCTTTCTTACAAATAAAAGTGATACTATTTCTGTTTTCAAGATTTTTGTTAAGAAAGTTCAAAACGAAAAAGGCTACATGATTACTCGAATCCGAAGTGATCATAGAGGCGAATTTGAAAATTCTGTCTTTGAAAGTTTTTGTGATTCTAATGGTTTTGATCATGAGTTTTCTTGTCCTAGAACTCCACAATAAAATGGTGTTGTGGAACGGAAGAATAGAACTCTCGGTGATATGGCCAGAGTTATGTTGAATAAATTTTCACTTCCGAAATATTTCTGGGCAGAAGCTGTCAGTACAGCATGCCACATTTTGAATAGGGTGCTTATTCGTCCCATTATGAAGAAAACACCCTATGAGCTTTGGTTTGGGAGAACCCCCAATGTTTCTTATTTTAAAGTTTTTGGATGTAGATGTTTTATCCTTAACACCAAAGACAACTTAGGCAAATTTGATGCCAAAGCTGACGATGGTATTTTTCTTGGTTATGCCGCCAAGAGTAAGGGATATAGAGTCTTTAATAAATGCTCACTAATTGTGGAAGAGTCAACAAATGTGACTTTTGATGAAGATAACAGTGCAGCAAGTACTCTTGATGATGACGTTGAGCCATCAACTTCTACTCCAATGAATACTCCTACCGAAACAAATTCTCTGGAGAGCTTGCCAAAGAAATTTTCTTTCAAGCCTTCTCATCCAGAAAATTTAGTGATAGGTGAAGTTTCACATGGAGTAACTACCAGATCATCACTAAGAGACTCTATTGCTAGCACTGCCTTTATTTCACAAGTTGAGCCGAAAAACATTTCTGAAGCTTTTAATGATGAATTTTAGATTTCTGCTATGCAAGAAGAACTCAACCAATTCGAGAGGAGCCAAGTGTGGGAACTAGTTCCTAGACCAACTAATCACTCGATAATTGGTACTAAATGGGTTTTTAGAAACAAAGTAAATAAAGATGGTTCAGTCACACGCAACAAAGCTCGTCTAGTAGCTCAAGGATACAACCAAGAGAAAGGTATCGACTACGATGAGACGTATGCTCCGGTTGCTAGACTAGAATCCATTCAGATGCTCTGTGCATTTGCAAATTATCAAAATTTTAAATTATTCCAAATGGATGTGAAAAGTGCTTTCTTGAATGGTTTTATTAAGGAGGAAGTTTATGTAAAACAACCCCCTGGCTTTGAAAATCACAAATTTCTCGACCACGTGTTCAAGATAAAGAAAGCGCTATATGGCCTTAAACAAGCCCCCAGAGCTTGGTATGAAAGGCTAAGCAGTTTCTTGCTTGAGAAAGGTTTTTCAAAAGGGAAAATTGACACTACACTTTTTATAAAATCTTTTAAAGACACTATTCTATTAATTCAAATTTATGTTGATGATATCATTTTTGGTTCTACTGATGAAACCCTCTGTCAAGAATTTGCCAAGTGTATGCAGACAGAATTTGAGATGAGCATGATGGGAGAACTCAACTACTTTCTTGGTCTGCAAGTGAAACAAATGGCAAATGGAACTTTCATCTGTCAGTCGAAGTATACAAAGGACATGCTGAAAAAGTTCGATCTTGACAACGTCAAACCAATCAGCACTCCAATGGCTACTTCAACCAAACTCGAACCAGATGAGAGCGGCAAACCCGTTGATCAATGTAAGTATCGAGGTATGATAGGCAGCTTACCTTATTTAACTGCTAGTCGCCCCGATATCATGTTTAGTGTTTGCCGATGTGCTAGATATCAAGCAAATCCTAAGGAATCACACTTGATCGCTGTTAAGCGTATCTTTCGATACCTTAAGGGTACGATTACAGTGGGCCTATGGTATCCCAAGTCAACATCATTTGACCTCATTGGTTACTCTGATGCTGATTTCGCTGAATGCAAGGTCGACCGTAAAAGTACAAGCGGCACGTGTCATTTATTAGGAAAGGCTTTAGTCTCTTGGTTTAGCAAGAAACAGAATTCTGTCGTACTATCCACAACAGAAGCTGAATACATCGCAGCTGGGCATTGTTGTGCATAAATTCTGTGGATGAAGTAAACCCTTGAAGACTATAATTTATCTTTCATGCACATTCCTATATTCTGTGACAATACTAGTGCTATTAACTTGACTAAGAACCCTATCTGTCACTCACGCACAAAACACATTGAAATTAGACACCACTTTTTGCGTGATCATCAGCAAAATGGCACGATTAACTTAGAGTTTATTGACACTGATCATCAGCTAGCAGACTTCTTTACTAAGCCATTATCCGAAGAACGCTTCAATTTCCGTTGTCGTGAACTTGGAATTTTAGATGAAGCTGTCATAAATTGAAACTCACCTACGTAAATATCGATTATATTATGATTCTCTTACGATGAACTTGCTATGGGTACAAGCCGAAAGGGCCCTTCTGACAATAAGGCGTAAAAGCCTAAGCGACACGGTACACTAATCCACAGGACTACCGCTAGCTGGGATCCGGCCCCTGCAGCTAACCCATGGCAACTTCAAACTATTGAATTATGATATATTTCCTTATTTATTATATGGTTCGTTTTGATTTCTTACTGCTGATTCACTATTTTTCAATTTCATCCTGCTATTTTTCATATTGACTGCATCTTTCAAGCTCTTTCTTTCATATCTTACTTAATTTCCCATACTTAGCCATTTTTCCATCTTCTGGCCTATTTTTCAGTTCTGGAACAAGGATCCAGAACTCGGGCCGAACTCTGTCCTCAACAGAGTTCGGGCCAAATTCGGTTCCCATATTCCAGAATCGGGGACAGCCACAGCCGTTTGATCAATTGTGATCCTAAGGTCCAGATTTGCTCCGACCAAAGAAAACCCTCCTCTTATATTCGGGTTTTCATCTCTCTCCTTCATTCTTACCACCACCTTCACCTCTCCAAACATATTTTCACAAACCCTAACCCTAGTTTTCTCTCAAAAGTACTCCATTGCTCATCAAAATCAAGGAGAAGAGCTATTTCTTCATTCTCTTTCACTGTTCATTGTTGATTTGAGGTATAACTCCTTCTTCCTCTCTATTTCAAGTTCTCTATTTATTCTCAAATGGCTCCTCGCTTGTTTAACCGTGGGAAAAGAATTCGGCTCGAGGGTGCTTCCTTATCGAATGCTCCTCCTCCCGTTAAGCAACCCTTTGAACAAAGTCAACCACCTCATCCTTTGTTCAACCCTTCTCGTCCACGTGATCCAAACACCTACGATGACCGACTATTTATATCACTAGACGCGTCCAATGCATGGTTTAGTGATTTTCGGACATGTCCGGTGTTTACGGGACACCCTATTGACTTCTCATTTTTCTCTCATTATGATACACTCTTTCATGACCTATATCTTGACAAACTTGTTACTTCTACTTCGATCATTTATCGCAGTGCCATACAGATGTTTTACTGCAACTTGACTTTTGATGATACTCACATCTATTCACGTGTTGCGGGTATCGATATCTCCTTTGATTATTTTGACTTAGCCGACTATCTTGATCTTCAAGAGCCTAATTCTTGGAAAAAGCTTGTTGATGCTCGGTCGTTCCGTTTTCCCGACGAGATTTCCCTTGAGAGCTTCAAGGACGATTTATGTACTCCGTACACTCGTCCTCGCAAGCTTATGGCTAAATATCTAAATCCTTACTTCTATGACCTTCATCGGATTGTTTTTAATTCTATTTTACCCAAGGCAGGTTCTACCGATGAAGTTACATATTTTGAGATCTCAGCTTTATTTCATCTCCACTTTGGTGTTTCTTTCAATCTTCCACGAACCATGATGGACTGGATGATTAACTGTAGGAAGAAACCACGAGCCTTGGTTTACGCCTTATATCTTCCTATGGTATTTCGTGCATTCCATATACCTCTTCTTGCTTGTCCTTTCTTGCCTGCTCCTGCATTCCTTTCCAAGGCACGATGACTTCAGGCAGTCGTTGCTTCTCCTGAGCCTTCTGAGCATTCTGATGATGAGGAGCCCGACGCCCCTCCACTTGGACAGGATGCGCCACCTCCTCCTGCTACTCTTGACTCCATCTAAACCATGCTGAGAGATCGTTTCGCATTGGAGGACGATCGCTGGACTCAGATGGACTATCGGACTACCCTGCAGATGAGTGCCCTCAGCAACTCGCTGCACGATATCCGGTATTCCATGTCTCGTCTCCCCTCTATGCCTATTTCCATGGAGCGGGATCCTGGTCGCGCTGGTTATCGCATTGACGACCCCTGGGTCATGCGTTACCTGGATCCGAATGCTCCTATTGTGGACCCCAGCCGTTCATTCACTGATCACTCAGACTCTGCTGGGCCTTCTCATGCTCCATGATGGAGATGGCGTTTACTATCTGCTGCTACTACTGATGATGATTCTAGTTTTAGTTTTCTATATTGCAGATATTTAGTTTGCTTTTGGATTTATGTACTTTGATGTTCTAAAACTCTGGTTGTGTGTTTGACATTTGGTTCTGTGTGATGATATTTCATGCTTATCGTAGTCTTATATTTTATGCTAGTGACTCATTTTGATTATTCATGTACTGTTTCTTCTCTGCTTGGTGTGGTTGCATCACTATTAATTGTCTATACTGCAGTTTCTATGCTATTCATTAATCTGCAGTCTATATTGCTAAATGCCAAAAGGGGGAGAACTATGTATATTCTGGTTATATTTGTTTCTTTCGTATATCTGTGCTTGTTTGTGCTTTTTGAAGATATTATTTATCAGGCCAACAGGTTCAATGCATTATTTACGGGGGAGCTATTGCTTCTAGCTCAGCACCGTTCACTGATTACGGGGGAGCTATTTTTTCTAGCTCGGCATCGATTATGGGGGAGCTATGTTGCTATAATCAACTGTGTCCAGGTATGAATGTTGAATATACATATATTATTTTGCCAATTATCAATATGGGGGAGATTGTTGACACAAAGTCACAGTCAACCAAATATTGACAACATTGACTAAATAATATCTGTAATAATTCAATACGACACACGACGTCTGCATTAAGCTCACGACAGATGACAGCTCAGCCTCCGCTTCTCAGTTATTTGAGTCTATATTTTACATTTTTGATTGAGTCTAGACTGATGTAATCTGAGTCATGCTGAGCTCTTGAAACTTAGACTATAGCCTACCCAATAATCCCAAGCTCCACCAAACCAGAAATTGCCCAATGGTCCCCTTAGAACCACTCTGTGCTCTGGAGACAGAGTTCGGGCCAAACTCTGCCTCCATACCGAGTTCGGGCTGAACTCTGTCCCCTAGAAGTCAGCATCCCTAATTTTAGGGTTAGCTGGTTGCTAGTTGTCCAACGGCCAAATATTTAAAATTTCCTACCCGAATTCTGGCCAAATTCTGCCTACAAAAACACTATAAATAGGCCATGAATTCTCTCATTTCAAATTATCCCTTCTTCTCTTCTCTTCTTTTTTAAAGCTCAGAAAAGCCATACCCTTCCCATCTACTAGCCACAAGCTTCCTAAGTCTCGAGTGCTCAGCATCTCTCAGTTAGGATTCTTGTACAAGAGTTGAAGAAGTCGCTTGGACAATTCCAAGCAAATCGCTACTGCGATCCTCTGTAAGAAGTTGACGTGCTCTTCTGAAGAAAAGGCACGGGTTGTAAACTACTATTTCATAAATAGTGGATTTAATCCTGAGCTAGAGTTCTCAGGCCGGGACTAGTCCTCCACGAGGGAAACCAGGTTAAAATCGCTGTGTTTGCGTATGCTTTCTTGCTCTTCATTTACTTTCCGCATTTTACTCTGATTATTTATTGTTGGTGAAAGAGTCAATTTTTAATTGGTTATTTTCTATATAAACTCTATTCACGCCCCTCTAGAGTTGCCACCTGTTCTTCAGGATGTGCTGAAAGTGGCTTGCGCCCAAGGCTATACGCCTAAGGGCATGCGCCCACATGAGAGAGGCAGGGTGCATAGTCTATGCGCCCAGATACATGCGCCCACATGAGTGAGGCAGGGTGCATGGTCTATGTGCCCACATGAGTGAGGCAGGGTGCATGGTCTATGCGCCCACGTGACTGAGGCAGGGTGCATGGGAAGCTAACTTAGGAGCCATCTATACTGGCTATGTAGGCGCATAATAAGGGTTATGTGCCCACAGCAAAGGGACACTATGCCTTAGCATATACTTGAAGTTATGTGCATAAGCAAGTAAGAGTCATGGGCGCATACAAAGCCATGCGCCCACACTGTTGAAGGCAGGGAGCTTGGGCGCATATATAGGGCTATATGCCTAAGGCTAAAGTCCCTGTGGGGGCATAAAATGCCATATGCCTACACTATTCTTCTTCTCCAACCCGATAAGAAGAACCATGGAACCCATGAACTTCCAAGGTCCATAAATCACTCAAAATAAATCAAAATTTGGGTTTTCAAAGGTCCATTTCAGGTAAAATCAAATTCTCTACAACATGGAACAATCAAAACTTAAAAATAATGAAGTTTGATAGATCAAAACATAAGAAAATCAAGAATTTAGAAAGACTTAGATCTACAAGGTTTAATCCACCAAAACCAAAAGTGCTAAGTACTAAAGAGTCATAAAACTAAGTAATGAAGACTTTAGAACCATAAAACATGAGATCTCTCATGAAGCAAGATTACACTTGCCTAAGGTGGTTGGAGAGTAATGGAGGAAGAAAAAGTAAATGAAAGTAAAGGATGAGAGAGAAAAAGGTGTTGGATTATAAAAGGGGGGGTTTATCATGATGAACCACTCACCCAAACCAAGCCAAAATAAACCAAGTCAATCTAAACTAAGTTAACCAAGACCACACCAAGCCAAGCTATGCTAGACAAGTCAAAATACGGGTCGGGAGTCCGTACACGTATACTGAAAATATGTATAACAGAAAACGGGAGTGACAACTCTACCCACTTTAAAAGAATTCCGTCCTCGAAATTTAATCAAGAGGCTAAAGATGTCGGGGCAAGCTATACTAATCACAGACAATCTACGACTAGCAGAAAATCAAGCATTCATTTCTACAAGCAAGGATTTAAAAGCATAAGGCATAAGGAAGACATTATATCTTATGAGTAAAATAGGTGTGGATATCGCGATCGGATATCATCCTCACGTTCCCACGTTGACTCATCCAAAGAGTGATGACCCCAAGCAACACGGACTAAACTAATAGTCTTGTTCTTGTGTATCTTCTCCCTTCGGTCCAATATGGATACGAGTCTTTCCTCATACGAAAGGTGGATACCAACAACCTATTCCGAATGGTCAAGGACATAACTCGGATCTGGGATATACCATCGCAATTGGAATACATGGAAGACATCATGCACCTCACGTAACGACGGCGGAAGAGAGAGACGATAGGACACATCGCCTACTCGCTCTAGAATGTCAACAGCCCTATATACCTAGGACTAAGCTTTCTCCGTACGCCAAAATGAATGACGCCATGGGTAGGCGAGATCCTAAGGAATACATAGTCGCCGATAGAAAATTCAAGGGGACACCGATGAGAATCGGCCCAATGATGTTGGCGATCTTGCATAATTCGAAGATAATCCCTAACTTGTCTGACCACCTCAATAGTCCACGTAATCATCTCTGGACCAAGCATATGTCTCTCGCCGACATCATCCCATGCTAACGGAGATCTGTACTTTCTGCCGTACAAGGCCTCAAAAGATGCCATCTGGATACTGGCTTGGAAATTATTGTTATAGGAGAACTCTACGAGGTGTAGGTAATCTTTCCACGAACCATCAAAGTCGAGCGTGCATGACCGTAACATATCTTCAATAGTCGGGATCGTGCGTTCTGACTGACCATCTGTCTGCGGATGATAAGCTGAACTGAACTTGAGATGAGTCTCCGAACTCTTCTGAAGACTATGCCAAAAGTGCAATATAAATCTAGAATCTCTGTCGGATACAATACTGATTGGTACTCCACGCATACAATACTGATTGGTACTCCACGCAACCTGACTATCTACCTGAGGTACATCTCGGCAAGCTGATCCGTTGACTGGCCAATTTTGAAAGGGAGAAAATGAGCTACCTTGGTGAGTCTGTTAACTATAACCCAGATAGCATCTCTCCCAGCTGGGGATTTAGGTAACCCAGTTACAAAATCTATGGTAATATGCTCCCATTTCTATTTTGGGATTGGTAAAGGTTGAAGAAGTCCAGCCGTTCTCTGATGTTCAGCCTTAACTTGTTGGCTGACTAAATAATGCGAGACAAATCGGGATATCTCCCTCTTCATGCCATTCTACCAAAAATGCTGACGGATATCACGATACATTTTCGTACCGCCGAGAAGAATCGAATACTGCGAACTGTGAACCTCTGCCATGATCTCTTGCCTAATATCACCACTAGGTACACAAAGACACCTTCCATATCGAAGTGTACTGTCCTCACGAATATACAACTCTGCTCTCCATCCTGCTACACATTCTGCCCTAAGCCGCTGAAGCTTAGAATCCATTGACTGAGCTAACTTAATCCTCTCAACTATACTGGACTAAACTTGCATACTGGCCATCAATGCCACATTGGTAGGAAGAACAACTTCAATACTCATCTTCTGAAGATCTGCTAACAACTCTGGCTGTGCTGTTAGAAAATAAACTCTGGCACTTCTGCTTAATGCATCTGCAACAACGATGGCCTTCCCAGGATGATACTGCAGGTTTATGTCGTAATCCACAAGTAGCTCTAGCTATCTCCTCTGACGCATGTTAAGATCCTTCTTGGTAAATATCGCAACCTGCACCCTGAGGAAGGGCACGAAAACGTGGTTACGTCCAGCCTACGTCGCAGAATCGGCGGTAGAACGCTGTATAGGTCGTCTATGAAAACTACAACTAGACAAATATAAGGGTACCTGTCATCTCCGCACAGAGGTATAATATGGCATAACTCAATCACAAGACAAACTAGGATAGATAGAACGAAATGGAAATATGATAGAAGTGAAAACAGAAAATGAGTTCAGGATCCAACACAAGCTCAGAGATATAAACACATCACAGAAACTTAAAATATAATATAAAAACTACAGTCGGAAAGCACTAGCTGGATCGCAGTCCAGGCAAACCTAACTAAGCTATACTAGTCCAGATGTGCAAAGTCTAGTGGCTCAACTGCCAGGTCACAGTCCTGGCCTAAGTCTCCATCTTCCCCGACCCCATAGTAGGTCGAGCAGTCTACCTCAGAATCATCTGTAATATATCAACGGTATCCAGTCAGAAAAATGATCAAGTACAAAACACTAACAGTAGTTCCATATGAATTGACAAATTCTATAAGAGACAATCATAATGAAATACAAGACAAAATCAACAGGAAATATATATAACAGGATGTAAGTACTGAATATCATAACATGGTGAGAAAAGTGCTGAAT
The DNA here is from genome assembly GCA_029216955.1 of Iris pallida. NCBI lineage: Eukaryota > Viridiplantae > Streptophyta > Magnoliopsida > Asparagales > Iridaceae > Iris > Iris pallida. The sequence continues at coordinate 304,408 of JANAVB010017824.1, forward strand.
ATAGAACTGAGTAGGATATGTGATGTAATAATGTAAATATATAAAATATGCCATGAATTATTAGTGCATTATATGATCGGCTTAGGTCCAGATCAGGCTGTTCTATCTGACCGGCTATGAACAAGTGTACAACGGAGCAGGATCAGGCCGCCCACCATGGAAAGCTATGAACAAGTAGGGTCAGGCTTTACCCGTCGTGAGGCGAGGGTATAGCTATGAACAAGTAACAAGTACAAGTGTGAAGAACAAGTAGGGATTTTGATCACACAACCACTAATAACTCCCCATCTCCGAATAGTATATGGATCCGGACATGACACGTCATTAACGGGACTCAAAAGCAGGGGGCCAGTCCACTCCCAACTCAATATCTATACAAGTACAAGTATCAAGTCAAGCAATGTACCAATATACCAAGTAATCCAGGAACATCTCATGACAGGATCCAACGTATACTAGTCCGTGAACCATCGTGTTGGAAATCAAGTAAAACACTACGACTGAATCAGATATAGCAGATATCAAGACAATGAAAACTATCAGCGAATGTACTCGTCTGCGATCCTGAGCCGATGCGATGAACAGATGCTCAGAGTAATCACAGACCTAAAGATGAGATACCATAAGTCAAAACAGGATTTAATAATGAAAGGAAAGCTAATCTAGTCATGATATACAAGTCTAAGTCAAAACTAGGTCAAACTAGGTCACATCAGACTAAACTAGGTCATACTAGGTCATACTGAGACACATTAGAACAAACAAAGTCACAGGAAGTCAATCCAAGTCAAACTAGGTCAATCTGGGTCAAATGTTGACTTACAGTTGACTTTTGGTCAACTGGTCAAACTCTGGTCAACTCTCGGTCAACCCAAGGTCAAACTAGTCAAATGTTGACTAAAAGTTGACTTTCAGTCAACTGGTCAACTCTGGTTGAGTCCGGCAAAGTTCTAGTCACTTTTAGGCTAAGTTTGACTTTCGGTTGACTTTTGTTGACTTTTGGTTAAAATGGTCAACCGAGGTCAAAACTAGTCTAAGAGCACTAATCCTGACCATTACCAACCAAGACAATCAATTCTAACCATATCTTAACACCTTAAACTCATACCTTAGCTTCTAGGTAATTACCTTAACCTTACCTATTACCCTTCACAAAGTATTCCCAATACCTTGCCCCGATACAAAGGCAATCCTTCATAACCTTGGTAGACTGACCTAGGCTTCTTAGGGTAGCTGGACACTAACCTATCTAGATATTACCAATCATGAAATCTAGGTATCTAGCCTATCTATTCCATCTTATCCCACATGTTGGTCACTCTCAACATACCTTAAGGTATCATGAGATACCCTTTGGTATCTTGAGATACCATCCTCCGAACACTATCCAACCATACTAGCTCACCCCTCCACACTCCTAGTGTCTTAGAGTATCATACTCACTAGCTCTATTAGGATACTAACCAACCTCACTCTCTAGCGCACTCCACTAGGCCCACAACTCTCACATTCTAATATCTCAATCCTAACTAACAGTAACATATAAGCTAACAATTCTAACTAACAAATATCTAACAACTTGCTAGCAAACTCTATCTAACAAGGGCTAACTAATAAAGGGAAATGGCTAAATGCAAGGGGGCTAATTTATAAAAGAAAAGGGGTTTAAATGGGTTAAAACTAATGGCTAAAAGGCTCAAAAAGCTGCCAATAAACAGATGCTGAAAAGCTGCTGCTTATGCTGAAAGCTGCTGCTGCTTGCTGAAGCTGCTGCTGCTGTTTGCTGAAGCTGCTGCTGCTTATGCTGAAAGCTGTTTGCTTATGCTTATTGCTTATCACTTACTTATATATATATATATATATATATATATATATATATATATATATATATATATATATATACATATATATATATTGAGAGAGAGAGAGAAAGACACTTAACATAATATATATACACAAGAATATATATTATGATACAATATGATACATATAAGAAAATGTAAAGACAAGCAATAACACATCTCTAACATGTAAAAATCTGAAATTAAAACATGTATTTAAATCATTCAAATATAAAACAAAGACATGTGTGTCCAATTTTGGGGGTTTCCCACATGGACACAACAACACATCAAGGACACTCCTAATATCTCCAAATGGACACGAAATGGACACAAATGGAGGCACAACCATGGGGGTGATTCCTATGGGTTCAAAATATTCCAAAATGTATGAGAGTTCGATTTAGAGGGTAGATTTTACCTTCCGGGAGGCAAAATCTCAAGGAACTCCTTTCGATACGGCACCGACACGAAGGGATCTCCAAATGGACACGAAACAATGCCAAATCCTCCCAAACTTGGCTAGCACCCTCTCTTCATAGAGTATTGAAGAAATGATGAAGATTTGATGGAGGAAAGGATTTATTTGGAGATAAAATCAAAGGAGGTTCTTCTCAAATTTAGGGAAGAACAAAGGAGAGAAATTTGTGGCTAAGAATGAAATGAAGATGACTCATCCCCTCCCTTTTGTGGCCGGCCCTATGTGGCTTGGAATGACATTTTGGCAAAGTCCAAAATGCCCTCTAATGACTCCTATTGGTTCAACTTAAATTAGGTTTTGATTTGAGGCTAAATTAGTCTAGTTTGAGCCTCTAATCAACCCAACCTAGTCATAAATATTTAGTCTAACTATACTAACTTAAATATTGTCATTTGTGGGCCATGTCTAGCTAATGAGTGGGTCCTACTAGAGTCAAAGCTACCCCGGGTCTCCGATACAAGTCGGATTGAGTTGAAATTCGAACCCTACTTAAATAACCCCAAAACAATATCATAAATAATAAATTAAATCAAAAAATAATCTAAAATAAAAAATGACCAAAATATCCCTGTTTTTGAAAACTGGGGGTGACAAATCTATCCACCTTAAAAAAAATTTGTCCTCAAAATTAAAACAAAACAATCACAGGAAACACATGCAGAAAACAATCCCATTCAAACACCTTTCAAAAAAATTCAGCAATAAAAAAATAAAAATCTCTTTGAGGCACATCAAACCCTTGTAAATAAAAACTGATATGTGTCCGATACGGACACGAAACCAACACAAAATTACTCCTATCAAAAGTCAAAATTAACAATCACCAATGCAATAAATATCAAAATAATTCAAAGAGGTCAAATGACCAAAATATCCTTAGGCTAGAAATGACATTAAAAATATCCTGATCACATGGTTAGACTCTAGGTCAAGCAGTCTCTAGGGTTTCACTAGCAACACATCAAAATCACAAGTCATAGCTTTAAATAGTTTTAAAATGATAAAAATCTCCAAAATCATATCATGATTTAAATGTCAATAAATAAATGACTAAAATTACAAAATTTCAAAATTACCTTCAATTATAGTCTCAAAATCATACAGTTCGATAATCATACGCGTCTATCCAAAATCATGATACTCAGAATCGTCGTCATGCTAGTGAGCAAGGCTACGATAATCACAGAGTCCTCCACTAAGGTACATACCTCTAGAATTATGGTATTTAAAATTTTTGCATTGTCGCATGCTTGGCCGCGAAAACCTTAAATTCCCACACCCGAGAAATACGTCCATAATCCGACTATATGTCCTTCCTATGCCTGCTAACATGACCATAGAAGACTCTAAAATCCCATAATCGAGGCGACCTAGCCCATACAACTTATCTCAGAGGAAAATCAAAATCATATCACAAGAATAACAGAACAAAATTGATTAATTTACAAGAAACAGATAGAATCAAATTTTAAGACAGTTATAGGGAGACAAATGCGAAAATGAGATCGAAAGATTGGAACCTGCAATCTGCCCTGCTACTGCTTTTGTGTCCTCGACTGTCATGGCGAAAGCTCACCCCTCTTGGCCTCCCCTAGCCTGCTGTACTCTGTCCTGGCCTGCCGGTCTGGCTGTACGAGCAGTACAGTTCTTTATCTGGTGATCTGAAGCTCCACAGAATAAACGAACTCCCAGTCTCATCCTACAAACCTCCCGGGTGTGCCCCAGATTCCCGCAGTAAGCACACTACATGGCCTGACCTTGGCCCTGACCCCGCTGCTGGTGGGCACGTACTGGTGCCTGCTGAAGCTGTAACTGAGGCTGCTACTGCTGACACTGCCTTTGCTGAAAGTGAGGGCGCTTGGCCGGCCCCGCACTAGAACTCGCTCTAAGAACGTCACTGCCCCTTTTCGGCTTGGGGCCGAAATCCTCCTCAGCTATCTGTGCCTCCATCAGTATCTGCTTGAAGGTCGCATTGCGTCGCCCGAAAGTACGAGTACGAACTGCATAAATAAGTCCCTTCTGAAACTTGCGGGCCTTATACCCCTCATCCTGGATCAGATCTGGTGCAAACCTACTCCAATAGAAGAACTCCGCTGCATACTCATCCACCGACGAGTTCTCCTGTACTAATCCGATGAATTGGGCCTCCAGAGCTGTCAGAGCTACGTCGGGGTAGAACTTCTCCTTGAAGAGCCGCCTGAAGATCTCCCATGTCAAACCTCTATCTGATGCACGAGGATCCGTACGAAACCACGTCTAGGCGATGTCGAAGAACTAACTCGCCGCATCTGTGACCCACAGTCCCTTCGGGACCTCTGCTAACTCTAGGCTCCGCTGGACATCCTCCAACCAGTCATCTGTATACAGGATACCCTCGGTACCCTTGAAGTCCCTCGGGTTCATCTTCCTGAAATCCAGACATGTGCCAGGCCTCCCCTGACTCTACTGCTGAACTGGGGTACCCTGAACTGTACCCGAGACTACCCTCTAAACTGCTGCCATCGCCAGCTGGTGGGAGTTCTCCATACTCTGTCGTAGCACCTCTATCTGGCGGTAGGATGCGTCAGCCTGATGCAGCTGTGCCTCTGTCTGGGCCCTCTGGGTCTGCATTATCTGCTGTAGAAGGGCCATCATCTGTTGTGCATCCGTCGGTAGCAGAGGTGGAGGTAGAAGAGTTTCAAGAATAACTATGGACGGTCCTGCAGCTAGAGGAAGAAGACCTCCTGGAACTGTCGTTGCTACTCCCATTGAAGGACAGGAACTGAGGTGGCAGCTCTCTCGACTGCTACTCCTGCAGCCGGAGGTGGAGGTCCTACTAGATCGAACCTCTCTGGAACAGCACTAGATCCTGCTGCCTGAGAGCGAGTAATCGTCATCCTGAGGACAGATTGGAAAAATAAGGTCAATATGGCACATGATAAGGAAAATCAAGGAAGAACAATTGAATTCAAATGCAAGAAGAGTTGTCATGGTAATCAAAAGATCAGAATTTTTCTAAAATGTGATTGAGTAACTCCTATCATATCCTAGATCCTATGTCCTAGTCGTAAGCTCGTAATTAGTACTCTAAGTCGAGCACCATTACGAGATCGCACTAATTGTGACATCGACCAGCATGGGCCACCACAAAAATGTGTCACGATCTGACCCGGAGGAAGGGCACGAGAACGTGGTTACGTCCAGCCTACGCTGCAGAATCGGCGGTAGAACGCTGTATAGGTCGTCTATAAATACTACAACTAGACAAATATTAGGGTACCTGTCATCTCCGCACGGAGGTATAATATGGCATAACTCAATCACAAGATAAACTAGGATAGATAGCACGAAATAGAAATATGATAGAAGTGAAAACAGAAAATGAGTTCAGGATCCAACTGTCACTATCACTTTTCTAGATTGAGGGCATTTTGGTCATTTTCAAAATTTTGGAATTTATTTTGGAATTATTATTATTAATTATAATTATTAAATTTTTTTATGTGTTTTTTAGTGTAATTGATTTTGGTCCTATAGTTGATTTGACTAGTGTTGACCTTAGAGACTAACCTAGAGGCAACCTAGGTCGTTACCATTGATTAGGACAAGGAACCTTAACTTGACCTAAGTTAGTGATTAGGGTTCATTAGAATTATTTTGAGGGAAATAGGAATTAATTTACTAAGGAATGGCTTGTGATTTCACAAGTCATTATTTTGACTTAACCTTAAAGAACCAACCAAACCCTAGTGAAACCTAGCCTATCCAACCCACTTGGCCGGCCACTAGGTCACTCCCCTCTATAAAATCCCTCCTAGAAATTAGGGCTAGCCTATCTTCATAATTATTTCAAAATTTAAGGAAGAGGTGAGCCTCCATGTTCAATAATTCATATAAAATTCTTTTTAAATCCTTTTTCCCCCAAACCAATTGCATTAGGTTCTAATCTTTCTATTCTTGCTGTTTATGAAAGGATATTCAGAGTTTGGGACAATTTGAGGGAGTTTTGAAGCTTGGATAACCATTCTCTATTGGGTTTTTTTTGAGGATTTTGTAACCATAGGTAACTTCCATAATACTCTATAAAATTCTGTTTTTATTCCACATCTAGGGAGCCCTAGGCCTAACCTAGCTGTAGGAATAGGTAACCCTAGGTTTTGAGCACTGTACGTGTCCGTATCGGACACGTATCAGTTACTGTTCATAAGTGTTTGTCGAAATGCCTCAAAGGGCATTTCGATTCTTTTATGCAAACTATTTGAATAGGATTTAGGGTTTTGATCTTGTTTATGGGTTTTCAATGTCTGTGTGAGGTTTTCGTGTCGTGTCGTGTCGGGTCTCGGGGGACACGCGGACATGCGGTGCCCACACGCGCGCGCGCACAGGATTAATCCCCTGCTGTTCGGGGGCCACAACTCACAGGACACGTCACGTCAACACGCGACACTTGACACATAGGTCGTACTCATGACTGATACAACATGTGTTGAGTCTCAGACCCTCACGTGTCATGTCGGACACGCACGGACGCGTGCATCGAATTTATACTAAACTGGGTTCAGTCATTTTCGAGCACTGATACGCATGTCATATCGCATGTACGCGTATCGTTGACACGTGTCAGGGTGTCCTAGCCCTAGACCTAGACCTAGTCGACACTGGGACATGACCACGAGGTCTGTGTCGTGTGCATGAACCTTGTGAACACGTGCACGAGGAATTTCACAGCTTTTGCACTGTTTGTGTTTTAATTTGTTTTGACACGTTTGTGTCCTCGTGCTTGGACACAAACATATTGAGGGATACGTGGACTATATATACTTGTATTACCAACCTCTGAATTTGTGTTTTAGTTTAAATTAAATGCTTATTTCTCAGTTTGCCCAATTTCCTGATACTTTAAATATCAGTCTCCTTATTCCAGTGTTTCCAGGTTTTTAAATATGAACTTGACATCATTTTTAACCCAATTACACTGTTAATTAGTTTGGTTTTAGACCTTAATGATGTGCACCTATATGTGTTCTATGTGTGTATCGAAATTGGGGCTGTTTTGGAGTTTGTTAGATTCAAAATCTGGGAATTGGTATTATGGCTGAAAACTGAGATTTCAATAAAGTGTATTGATGTTTTCCAATGTGTATAACTGAGTTTTGTGTTCCCTTCAAAACCTGAGATTGGAATTAGACTGAAAACTGGGTTTTAATGAACTGTATTGAGTGATTCAATGTGTAAAACTGAGAGTTGGGTGGCTGTTTGAAAAACTGGGAATAGGTTAGATTGTAATGTGTTGTTCTAATTCATGGTAAACTTTCACTGATTTCCCTATAACTAAATTCTTTTCACTGATTCCCTACACTGTTCAGGATCACACACTTGTCTCTCATCAAACACACACACCCATCACTTTCCTGTTTCCAGGTTTTACACACACCCTCACATGACACTATTTACTCTCTCTTATACATACACTCTTGTACTGTCACACTGTTTCAGGATTGCACACACCCTCATGTATGTCTCATGCACACACACACACACATTTGCATTCATGTGACACACACACACTTGAGTGCATGAGTGCCCCCTCTCTTTATACATGTATATGTATATATGTATCCTATATGTATGTGGGATATCTCATAGATAGCCTATATGTATATTCCTATATTAGATTATATAGTTATATCTATGTGTGTATTAAATATAGATATATTGTTATGTGTGTAATGTTATGGTTTGGTTGTTAGGGCATGATACTGCCTAGTAAGCCAAGATTAGTCTTGTTAGAACCTAGAATGGTTTATTAGACCTAGAATAGACTAGTTTGACTAGTTTGACTTAGGTTTGACTTGGTTGACCTAGTTTGACTTCTAGGGTTGACCAGAGTTGACCAAGAGTTGACTTTGGTCTAAATTGACCTAGATTCATGTAGAACGCATTGTAGTGCATTTCATTACTATTCTGGACTTTTTACTGTCACGTTGGTCACTGTCACGACCCGCACCCACTGTGAGGATACGAGAGCGTAACAATGCCCAGCCTACGCCGCAGTGTCGGCGGTAGAACGCTGTTCTAGGTCATGAACTATAACTAACATAATATGAATGCTCTCCATAAGGAGGCCAACACAGAGGTATAACTCAATCACAATCTAGAGATAGAATATGGCACAATAAAATAGATAAGAGAATCCTCAATTGAGGTACAACAGAAATGAAATACAAATCTCAACATCTCTACAATATATAACTCTGAAACAAGACAACAGCTAAACATGAAAGATAGAACAGTCTAAGCTATCTATCTACACTATGCAAGGTATCGTCCTCAGCAGCTGCCTGAACCTCCCCAGGGGTCCAGGTCGCGAGTGTCATCTAGGCAAACTCCAAGTAAGGGTGCAGGGTTCCTCATCATCCTCTGTAAAATTTTCAACAGGTCCAGTCAGGACGGGAGCGAGCACAAAATATCTCACGCAGTTCATATCATGTTAGGAAATATAAAGCATGCAATAGAGTAAGGTACATGAAACGCTGAAAGAAAAAAGTATATAAAAAACAGTAGAGATTTGATAACAGGAAATATCTAAATATGATAAGTAAGAACTGTAAGCCTATTGTGATTTAGAGTACAATATGGTTATGTAAACGGTCTAGGAAAATGCAATGGTAACTCCATTGTACGTGGGTGTACAATAGACATATACAATAGTTATACAATCTTGTACAATAGGATTTGATTACATAACCAATTCTACTCCCCCTCTCTAATCAATACACAAGGATCCACTCTAGTTACGTTACCTTGCACAATAGTGTACAATGTTATACAATGGATGTACAATATTATACAATAGATGTACAATGTTATACAATGGTTGTACAATGTTATACAATAGTGTACAATGGTCTATCCTTGGGACTCATGTGATAATGAGAGTACAATATGCACAATGAGTGTACAAGGATATCGGTATTCAATAAATACAATATAGAAGTGAAACGCACATCACAATATGTATCTAGTGAATATAAGGGGATAACATCCCAAAAGAATATCCGTATAGTACCAATCCGTGATAACAACGTGTCAGCATCAAGTACAGTAATCGAGAGAAAGAATGTAAATCCAGACAAGTATGAAACGGTCAGAGAATGTACTCGCCTCGTATCTGAATGTCTGAAGTAAATGTACTGTCCGAGATGAGGTACCTGACTCCTATTTAGAGCAACACAAGTCAAGATGTATACAGGGGATGATAATAGTAATCTACAATGCATCTGCATGCTGTCTAGGTCAAACTAGACTAAAGTCAACACTTGGTCAACTCTAGTCAACCACACTGGTCAAACTAGGGCAACTAGGCCACTCCTAAGTCAAACAAGTCTAATAAGTCTCACTAGGCCTAACCAAGCCTAGGCTAGCACTCTACATCAATCCCAAGGCTATACAAGCCAACTGCACACCCATACTGACCTTCAAACCACACACACAAGCAATGAGCCATAGGCATACACCCCTAGGCAATATCATTCCTATATACCAACACATTCTTCATAAACACATATTAACACATATATCTAATTAATATAATACACACATATTATAATACATAGGATACATGATAATATATGTATCACCTATATATATATATACATATGTATATACACACATACATAGAAGGATAGGCAAAGGCAATGTGTTGTGTACATGTGTTTCCTGTGTGTGACTGACGTGAGGAACCCTGTGTGTGTAGCTCAGATAGGAATGTGTAGAGTACAGTGCCATGTGTGTATGAGTGTGAGTGTTGAGAGAAAACTGGAATTTATAGACAGTTGAAGTTCACAGGGAAACATTCAATGGCTTGTACATTGTGTGTGTTAGGCTTGAGAGTGTGAGGGAAATTCTGAAATCAGTTTGTGTTTAAGGGAATTAAGGGAATACATGTGTGTGAGACATGAGGGTGTGCTAATTAACCAATCCTGGAATCAGTGAAGTACAATACAGTGAATACAAAAAGGAAATTCAGTTAATGACCATAGTGAAATATGGAAAATAACAGTGAAGGTTATGAAATGGATTGACAGTCCCATACATCTATCACTAAATTTTAGTTCATTAGGAATGAAAATATAAGAACAGTGCTAGGAAACTTACGAATGAAATTATGGGAACATTACAAAAACAGTGGGTGATACATTAGAGTATCAATCTCAGATTTGTAATAAGGAAATGAATTCTCAGTTAACAGAATTCCCTAAAAATCTCAGGAATTGGTTATTTTGGGAAAATCTCAATTTACTCAACCATCATAGGATTAGAATTTAGGTTTTCAATTCTCAGTTAACCAAACATTTAACCAATCACACAAATGAAATTATCAGAAACTTACATATATATACAACCTCAACCTTAAACTAAATCCAGGTAGAAAATTGGAACTCATTCTCAGTTATTAAGGAGAAAATGGAAATCAATTAACAGTAATCCACAAATACCTAAGAATTTTAACAGACAATGAATCAAAGGACAGTTAACTAATTTGACAGTACAATCAATAACAACAGTGGATTGATTTCGAATTCTCCATTCCCTACGATACCCAACTCAGGTTCAGGGTCATAGAGGTTCAGTGTCATGTGTCTTAGTGAGTTGGTTTCAGTATACAGGAATGTGAGGGTCAATCCCTGTGTGTATACATGTTGTATTAATGTGAATTAATATGTGGAAATATTAGGAAAAACAGGGAACAAAATGAAGAATGCAATATGAACTCAGTGTCAATCCTAGGCATGAATGGCAGTGGGTATTTCAGTTTTTGTGTGTCTGTGACAGTTGGAGTTAGGATGAGTGAGGGATATAAGGATATGTCAATACATCTCAGAGCTTTATGTGGGAAATGAGTGTGAATCTCAGGAATTCACTCTAACAGTGAATCTCCTAAATGACAGTAACAACATTCAACATTAGTTAACCTTAAACATTGACCTACTCATAATCAAATGAATTTTAACAGTAACAAACATGTATGTATACACCCTCTAATTTCTAAACTAATTTAACATTCAATATTGGAAAAAAAATGGGTTCATAACTCAACTGTCAGTTCACAGTATAAAACCCCCAACTGACATCTCACTGATACGTAGTTCTACCCATTCGAAAACTCAAATTTAACCATCGAATTTCACAAACAGGCATACCAGTGTGTGTACCATGTGTCATGTGTCTAAGGAAAGCCATTCGTGTCCACACAAGGGGACATGAGGTATCCAAAACCATAAAAACAACACAGTTCAAAACTGGGCGCACATAGTCTCGTAGGGTGTGTTCGTGTCCTCGTGGATACGACACAGTATACCAAGGGTCACGTACACATGTCAGAGGGTAGAGGGGATATAGGTGAGGGTGTAAACATGTCTGTATCGTGTCCAAGTGAGTCGTGTCAGAAGTTACACGTGCGTATCAGTGAGAAAATTTTCCGCGGGTGCAGTGCGTGTGCGACAGTACAAATTCAGTGCAGGCTCGAGAACTCCCTCGATACTCCACCATATCACCTAAAATTTTGTGGGTGGCCTGACAGTCATGGCGCCCATGAGCACACCAAATTTGGTGTGTCGAGGTGTCGTACACAGTGAGATAGGGAGCTCGAACAGCAGAGCATGTGCGCTGTGTCTCGTGTAGTGAGTTCGTGTCCATTTTGGACACGGACACAGCTCGATATGAGCTCAGAGCTTGGGGGTTTGAAAACACACATCAAGGGCTAGAAATCCATTCAAATAGAATTTAAAAATAAGAAGAATTTATTCACTTAAGCATTTCATTGAACACATGTACCCTAACATTGATTCGTGTCCGATACGGACACGAAATGGACACGACTCGACACAAACCCAATACCTACGGTTAGGGGAAACCTAGGGCTTCGTATCCATGGAAAAAAAAATAAAATTTGGTGGAGGGAATAAGGATTTTCCTATATGTGCAACTTGCATGAAAAAGCCTCAAATGGGGGGTGTTCTTCTTGATGGCCAAGTGCTCCAAATTGGTCCAAACCTGAGATTTCTCTCCATGGACATGAAATAGAGCTAGAATAGGAACTAATGCAAAAGACTAGAGTGGAAAAGGAATTAAAATAAAGGATCTAGGGATTAGGGAAGAAATGACATTACCTCCTTCTCCAAAATGTTGAAATCTCAATAAAGAGGCAAGAACAATAAATGAAGAGATTATTTATAGGGGGAATAGCCCTAAGTGGCTGGTCATAAAGTGATGGTTAGGGTTAGGGTTGAGTCTAATGGGCTATGGGCCTTCTCTAGGCTAATCAAGTTCAACATTTGATAGGCCCATTACACTAAATCAAGTCTCACTAACTAAATCCCTATTTGGATCCTAACCAGATATTTTCTAGCCACAACTTAAGTTAACCTTTCTAACTTAGTCCATGGGTTAAGTCTAAGCTTCCAGGTTAGGTCCATTCTAGGTTAAGGACTAACAAGACACCAAGCAATTATTTAATTAATAATAAATTCACATAAATTCCCATAAATCATAATAAATTCAAATAAATCCTAAAAATGACCAAAATACCCTCTAAGCTAAAATGTACTAATTAAACATCCTAATCACATGGCTAGGCTCTAGGTCAAGCAGTCTCTAGGGTAACACTAGCAAGACACCAAATCACAAGTCATGACTTTAAGTAGTTTAAAAATGATTAAAAATTACCAAAAATCATAATATGACATAAATATCAATAAATAATAATTATAATTACAAAATTTCAAAATTACCCTCATCTGGAAAACTGGGTGTTACAATCATACCCACCTTATAAAAATTTCGTCCTCGAAATTAAGATGATCGCACCCCTTCTAGGTCAAGCATAGTCAAGGGTCAATCACTAGTCAATTTTTGTCAATATCCTAGTGCTTGGTCATCAGCTGGTCAACTTCCTGGGGTTTTACCTATGCTAGCTACCTAGTGTTGGCACCTAGAGATTAGCAAAAGAGGAACTCTATAATAGGCTAGCTCTTAACCTTCCAAATCCTATCAAGTCACCCATAACTAAATACCCACAAGCTAAACACACCAATCCCAAATACCATATATATATATATATATACTCAAGAGCAACAACCCATCACATATATCCTAAGTATATCATCTGCAATCTATATGTATATAGGCATCTCAGTCTTAGGTGAACTATAACTATACTCAAGGATAGGCTCTAGTCACTGGGAGCCTCACTGGAAGGATAAAGGAGACAATAAATAATCATCAAGGTTGTATGGCATACTAACATCCTATATGTAAACTGGTTGGTATTATAATAACAGGGAATCATCTATAATGGGTTACTATTCTAATACCAATGCTATTACCTCTAGGGTACAGACACTCTACAAGTCATCATATCATTATACTATGAAGGAACTACTTATGAATAAGCTCTATAAAACTAGAATATCCCTACTCCTAAGTCATTTATAACAATCAAAAGGGTATGATATTTAAATTCTTCTCAAGATACAATCTGTTAATCATATGCGTCTGCCCAAAATCATGTTGTCCAGAGTCTTCATTATGCTAGTGAGCAAGGCTACGATAATCACTGAGTCCTTGACTAAGGTACGTACCTCTAGGTTCATGGTATTTAAAATTTTCGTATTGCCGCATGCGACGACGAAAACCTTAAATTCCCATACCCGAGAAATATATCTGAAATCTGACTACATGTCCTCGCTATGCCAACTAACACGACTATCAAAGATTCTAGATCCCATGATTTAGGTGCCCTAGCCCATATGATTTATCTCAGAAGAAAATCAACATAACACCAAAAACAACAGGACAAAATTGATAAATCAACAAGGAACAAGGAGAATCGAATTTCAAGACAGCTATAAGAGGCAATTGCGGAAATGAAATCAAAAGAACGGAACCTGCAACTAGATCTCCAACGGCCTGTGCATCCTTGACTGTCCTGATGATAGCTCGCCCTGCTAGTTTCCCCTGGTCTGCTGTTGATGCTGCATGAATCACCGCTGCTGAGAGAAATCAGAAATGACGGGAGAAAATCTCTGTACAGATAGAGGTGCACCTCCAATGTAGCAGAAACGCCAACCTGAGTCGGCACAATAGGAGCTGCGGTCTCGAGACCCTGATGAACAAGACGAGAGGTGGCCAGCCTCTCGATAGTATCCCCCGAACCGAAACGATAAGATCGTGCCTTCATAACCATCATGAAGACAGATCAAAACAAGAAGCAATTTCTAAAAATGAAACGAAAATCAAATGAGGAAAGTTTATATTCAAGGGAAGTCAATAAGCAGCAAATTTAGATAAGAGGAATCTGATTAAGAGTTTTTCCTAATGTGATTGAGTACCTCCAAAAATAATCCTAATCCTACTGCAGGCTGTAGTGATACTCTAGTTCGAATACCACTACATAAACTCGACCTGCATGGGCTACCACTAAAAACGTGTCACGACCCGCACCCACTGTGAGGGTACGAGAGCGTAACAACGCCCAGCCTACGCCGCAGTGTCGATGGTAGAACACTGTTCTAGGTCATGAACTATAACTAACATAATATGAATGCTCTCCATAAGGAGGCCAACACAGAGGTACAACTCAATCACAATCTAGAGATAGAATATGGCACGATAAAATAGATAAGAGAATCCTCAATTGAGGTACAACAGAAATAAAATACAAGTCTCAACATCTCTACAATATACAACTCTGAAACAAGACAACAGCTAAACATGAAAGATAGAAC
This sequence comes from Iris pallida, assembly GCA_029216955.1. NCBI lineage: Eukaryota > Viridiplantae > Streptophyta > Magnoliopsida > Asparagales > Iridaceae > Iris > Iris pallida. Next base: position 319,497 of record JANAVB010017824.1, read on the forward strand.
AGTCTAAGCTATCTATCTACACTATGCAAGGTGTCACGACCCGTACCACCGTGAGGGTATGAGTACGTAACAGCGCCCAGCCTACGTCGCAGTGTCGGCGGTAGAATGCTGTTCTAGGTCATGAACTATGACTAACTAACATGAAATACTCTCCAAAAGAAGGCCAACACAGAGGTACAACTCAATCACAATCTAGAGATAGAATATGGCACGATAAATAGATAAGAAAATCCTTAACTGAAATGGATACAAAACTCAACATCTCTAAATATATACAAATTCTGAATTAAGAACAGCAACTGGATATATAATGGAAAAACAGTCTAAGCTATCTATACTAAGCAAGGTATCGTCCTCAGCAGCTGCCTGAACCTCTCCAGGGGTCCAGGTCGCGAGTGTCATCTAGGCAAGCTCCAAGGTAAGGGGTGCAGGGTTCCTCATCATCTTTTGTAAAATTTTCAACAGGTCCAGTCAGGACGGGAGCGAGTACAGCACATCTCAACAGTTCATAGCAGGTTAGAAAATATAATCATGCAGTAAAGTAAGATATAGATACTGAAAGAAATGCAGTATGTAAACAGAGAGAGAGCTGTAATATAAATATCTACTATAAGTAGAGAACTACCAGTGACTAGTGATTTAGAGTACAAAGTCGACATGTGAACGGCTGGATTTGTACATGGCTATACTAAAGAGGCGTACATGGCTATTCTACTTTAGAATTGTTCATATGGCTATTTATACTCCCCCGTACCCCCAACTAATACACAAGGATCCAACCAGGTTATGTTATGATTCTATGTAACGGCCCCCGAAGGGTGGTAAGCGCCCAAAGGGTGGTAAGCCCCCAAAGTGTGGTAAGCCCCCAAAGGGTGGTACATAGTAGTCCCAAAAATAGGGATTCTGATAGACCCAATAAATGGGATAAGGATTCAAAGAAAACTCTGTGATCATATGAGTATATGTCACAAGTGATCGAAGAATCAAAGAAGCATATGATATGCTATGTAAGTGAAACGCACAGAACATAGAGTACCCGATGCTCCCTGAAGGGATAACATCTCAGGGAGGGATCCATATTATACTAATCCGTGTGACCAACGTGACAGTATCAAGTAAAGTAATTTAATGCAGGAAATAATTCTAAGCAGGATATAAAATGATCAGAGAATGTACTCGCCTATATCTGAGTGTCCGGATGAAATGTACTGTCCGAGGAGAGGTGTCTGGCTCCTAATCAGAACAACACAGGTCACAACAAGTCTAAAATGATATAATGAAGTCCTACTATGCATTCTATATGATTCTAGGTCAATCTAGGCCAAAGTCAACTCTTGGTCAACTTTGGTCAACTCTAGAAGTCAAACTAGGTCAACTATGCTCAAACTAAGTCAAACTAGTCTACACTAGGCTAACAAGGCTATTCAAAGTCTAAAAAGACTACACTAGTCTATTCTAGGCTCACTAGCTAAGCAACACAACCATAGGCCATAGGCTAAGAGACTAGGCCATAGCTAAACAATACCATTTCAATATCTATATCTAACCATACACATGTATACATATCATACAACCTAATATAGGATACATATATATATATATCTATTCATATAAACTAATAGGAAAATCACATCTTGATGTGATATACAACTAACTTAGAAGGAATAAACCTATAGGCTACAAGTGTATACCATACAACCTATAAGACAATACTTATAAATACATACATATGTACATTAACACACACACATATATATATATATATATATATAAAGAGTGGAGGGGGAAACACAAGTGTTCATGAATTCAAGTGAAAGTGTGTGTGTGTGTGTGTCATGAGAACACAGTGAAGTGAGTGGATACATGAGTGTGTGGGGGATTACATAGGTGTGTATAAAAGAGAGTGAGGGTGTGAGAGTGTTAGTGAAACATGTGTGCCAATGTGTGTGTTGAAAGGCATGAGGGTATACAAGTATGTGTGTGTACTAGTGAAGTGATGTGAGTGTTGTGATACACGTGAGGCAAGAGTGAACTAGAGGGTGTGTGGCATGTGTGTGTGTACTAGAGTGTTAGGCTAAAGTGTGCATGTAGGAATGTAAAGAAAAATCAGTGAAGTGTATTAAGTGTGTGTGATATGGTGTGCAGGCAAGCAGTGTAATAGTGAAAATCAGTGAGGGCAAAACAGTGACTAGAGAATGGGATCAATCCCCAGGTCAGTCCACACAAACCCAGGTCAATATTTAAGAGAACACATGCATTAGTTCACAAAGAAATCCCAAAAAAATAGTTAACAGTCCCCCCATATTCAAACTCAGATTTACAACAGTTAAACAGTAAAAAAAACTCACCCAATCTCAGTTTACAACAGTCCCACAAATGTCCAGGTTAATACCACATTGGAAGACAACTTATACAATTCAAATGAGACTCAAACATGCTCTCAACAGACCAAATTAACTCAATTTTTAGTCTCCTCATTAAAACCCAGATTTTAAGCCCAAACCTCATCCAAAACAGTCCCAATTCGACATACACATAGGAATCATGTAGGGGTTTATGTTAAGGATTTTATATCATGTAAATAACAGTGATTATTAGGTTAAAAATGATGACAAAACTCATTTTCAAAATCTGGACAGAACAGAAAATATGGACAGTATCACAGTTAATGGGAAAATAGGGAATTCGCAATTTAGTAATCAAATCAAATTGAATTGGGAGTTTAATGGTTGGTAACATATAAACACAATGTGCACGTGCCCTGTGATTTGTTTGTGTCCACAAAAGTGGACACAAACGTGTCCATTTAATAAAAATCCAAAACAGCAAACACAGGACACAGTATTCAGAAATTAGCGTGCACGTGTTCTCCTCGATCGTGTGCACGACACAAAGCAACACAACCCACGAGATTGTGTCCACGTGTCAACCTAGACTAGGGCTAGGGTTAGGACACCCTGTCTCGTGTCCTCGTCGCGTGTACGCGACACGAGACGCGCGTATCAATGTACGTTTTCAATGGAAAACCGCACAGGCAAAAACCAGTGCATGTGCTCGTGCGTGTCCGACACGCCACGTGGGCCCGTGTAACTTAACACATGGGGTGACAGACATTGCCCCATGAAGTGTATCAAGTATCACGTGTCGGGGACGCATGTCCGTATCGAAAATTGGCCCGAACAGCAGGGCACTCACAGCCCCCGCGCGCGCGTGTGCACGACCGTGTGTAGACGTGTCTGTGTAGCCTAGACACGACACTAAGACACGACACAAACTACAGAAATGTGTAAGCGAGACCCAAATCTAATTTCCTATTCAAACAAAACCCCAAAAATCACACGAAATGCCCATTGGGGCATTTCATCAAACACCTACGACAGTGTACTGGTACGTGTCCTGTTTGGACACGAAAGGACACGAAAATTTGGGGATTCCAATTCCTATAGTTAGGCTAGGTATACGGCTCCCTAATGATGCAAAATTCACAGAATTATAAGGTAAGGAAATGGATTTACCTAAGAGTATCACAAGCTACAAAAACTCCAGAAAGTGGTGCTCCTCTTGATGGTCAAACTCCTCCAAAGCTCTCTAAATCTGAGAACACCAATTACAAACAGAAAGTAGAGGAAATTTAGAACCCAATGCAATTTGTTTGGGTTAAAAAGGAATTAAAATGAATTTACTAGGATTTATTAAAGATGGAAAATACCTCTTTCTAAAACTTGGCAAGAAAACTAATGGAGGCTAGCCCTAACTTTGGTGGGTGTTAAATAGGATGGAGATGATCATAGTGACCAGCCATGGGCTGATTAGAATTAGGGTTAGCTACTTGGGTGGGCCTATGGGCTTTAAGTCTCAAGTCATTAATCATGACTTATGAAGTCATAAGCCATATTAGTCAAATCAACTCCAAATCTCTCCAAACAAGTTCCAATGACTTAAACTTCACTAAAATAGGTCAAACCAAGTTTACTTAACCTAACCAAGTGATCTTAACCTAGGTTAGTCATTAGGTTAGCCTTCTAGTCAACACTAGTCAAAGTCAACTATAGGGTCAAAAATCAATTCTACTAAAAATTACTAAAAAATCAAATTAATTATAATTAATATAATTAATACTAATAATCACTAACCATGGTTAGCTGGGACTATCTATGACTAATCTAGGTTAGGTCGAAACCAAGTTAGGCTAATCCCAAAACATGGCAATCAATTAAATAATATTAAATCACACCATTCCAAATAATATATATATTAAATTCTAAATAATTATAATAAATTCAATAAATTCAAGATGACCAAACTACCCTCAAGCTAAATGTACTAACAAAATCTCTACCCATATGGTTAGGCTCTAGGGCAGACAGTCTCTACGGTTACACTAGCCAAACACCCAAATCATAAGTCATGATTTAAAATAGTTTTTAAAACGATTGAAAATCAATAAAATCATATAGAATTTTAAATACCATAATTAAATAAATTAAAATACAAAATTTCAAAATTACCCTCATTTGGAAAAAACTGGGTGTTACACAAGGTATCGTCCTCAGCAGCTGCCTGAACCTCCCCAGGGGTCCAGGTCGCGAGTGTCATCTAGGCAAACTCCAAGTAAGGGTGCAGGATTCCTCATCATCCTCTGTAAAATTTTCAACAGGTCCAGTCAGGACGGGAGCGAGCACAAAATATCTCACGCAGTTCATATCATGTTAGGAAATATAAAGCATGCAATAGAGTAAGGTACTTGAAACGCTGAAAGAAAAAAGTATATAAAAAACAGTAGAGATTTGATAACAGGAAATATCTAAATATGATAAGTAAGAACTGTAAGCCTATTGTGATTTAGAGTACAATATGGTTATATAAACGGTCTAGGAAAATGCAATGGTAACTCCATTGTACGTGGGTGTACAATAGACATATACAATAGTTATACAATCTTGTACAATAGGATTTGATTACATAACCAATTCTACTCTCCCTCTCCAATCAATACACAAGGATCCACTCTAGTTACGTTATCTTGCACAATAGTGTACAATGTTATATGTACAATATTATACAATAGATGTACAATGTTATACAATGGTTGTACAATGTTATACAACAGTGTACAATGGTCTATCCCTGGAACTCATGTGATAATGAGAGTACAATATGCACAATGAGTGTACAAGGATATAGGTATTCAATAAATATAATATAGAAGTGAAACACATATCACAATATGTATCTAGTGAATACAAGGGGATAACATCCCAAAAGAAGATCCGTATAGTACCAATCCGTGATAACAACGTGTCAGCATCAAGTACAGTAATCTAGAGCAAGAATGTAAATCCAGACAAGTATGAAACGGTCAAAGAATGTACTCGCCTCGTATCTGAATGTCTGAAGTAAATGTACTGTCCGAGATGAGGTACCTGACTCCTATTTAGAGCAGCACAAGTCAAGATATATACAGGGGATGATAATAGTAATCTATAATACATCTGCATGCTGCCTAGGTCAGACTAGACTAAAGTCAATACTTGGTCAACTCTAGTCAACCACACTGGTGAAACTAGGGCAACTAGGCCACTCCTAAGTCAAACAAGTCTAATAAGTCTCACTAGGCCTAACCAATCCTAGGCTAGCACTCTACATCAATCCCAAGGCTATACAAGCCAACTGCACACCCATACTGACCTTCAAACCACACACACAAGCAATGAGCCATAGGCATACACCCCTAGGCAATATCATGCCTATATACCAACACATTCTTCATAAAAACATATTAACACATATATCTAATTAATATAATACACACATATTATAATACATAGGATACATGATAATATATGTATCACCTATATATATATATACATATGTATATACACATATACATAGAAGGATAGGCAAAGGCAATGTGTTGTGTACATGTGTTTCCTGTGTGTGACTGATGTGAGGAACCTTGTGTGTGTAGCTCAGATAGGAATATGTAGAGTATAGTGCCATGTGTGTATGAGTGTGAGTGTTGAGAGAAAACTAGAATTTATAGACAGTTGAAGTTCACAGGGAAACATTCAGTGGCTTGTACATTGTGTGTGTTAGGCTTGAGAGTGTGAGGGAAATTCTGAAATCAGTGAGTGTTTAAGGGAATTAAGGGAATACATGTGTGTGAGACATGAGGGTGTGCTAAATAACCAATCCTGGAATCAGTGAAGTACAACACAGTGTATACAAAAAAGAAATTCAGTTAATGACCATAGGGAAATCCAGAAAATAACAGTGAGGGTTATGAAATGGATTGACAGTCCCATACATCTATCACTAAATTTCAGTTCATTAGGAATGAAAATATAAGAACAGTGCTAGGAAACTTAGGAATGAAATTATGGGAACATTATAAAAATAGTGGGTGATACATTAGAGTATCAATCTCAGATTTGTAATGAGGAAATGAATTCTCAGTTAACAGAATTCCCTAAAATCTCAGGAATTGGTTATTTTGGGAAAATCTCAGTTTACTCAACCATCATAGGATTATAATTTAGGTTTTCAATTCTCAGTTAACCAAACATTTAACCAATCACACAAATGAAATTATAAGAAACTTACATATATATACAACCTCAACCTTAAACAAAATCCAGATAGAAAATAGGAACTCATTCTCAGTTATTAAGGAGAAAATGGAAATCAATTAACAGTAATCCACACATACCTAGGAATTTTAACAGGCAATGAATCAAAGGACAGTTAACTAATTTGACAGTACAATCAATAACAACAGTGGATTGATTTCGAATTCTCCATTCCCTATGATACCCAACTCAGGTTCAGGGTCATAGAGGTTCAGTGTCATGTGTCTTAGTGAGTTGGTTTCAGTGTACAGGAAAGTGGTGGTCAATTCCTGTGTGTATACATGTTGTATTAATGTGAATTAATATGTGGAAATATTAGGAAAAATAGAAAACAAAATAAAGAATGCAATATGAACTCAGTGTCAATCCTAAGCATGAATGGTAGTGGGTATTTCAGTTTTTTTGTGTCTGTGACAGTTGGAGTTAGGATGAGTAAGGGATACAAGGATATGTCAATACATCTCAGAGCTTTATGTGGGAAATGAGTGTGAATCTCAGGAATTCACTCTAACAATGAATCTCCTAAATGACAGTAACAACATTCAACATTAGTTAACCTTAAACATTGACCAACTCATAATCAAATGAATTTTAACAGTAACAAACGTGTATGTATACACCCTCTAATTTCTAAACTAATTTAACATTCAATATTAGAAAAATGGGTTCATAACTCAACTGTCAGTTCACAGTATAAAACCCCCAACTGACATCTCACAGATACGTAGTTCCACCCATTCGAAAACTCAAATTTAACCATCGAATTTCACAAATAGGCATACCAGTGTGTGTACCATGTGTCATGTGTCTAAGGAAAGCCATTCGTGTCCACATAAGGGGACACGAGGTGTCCAAAACGATAAAAACAACACAGTTCAAAACTGTACGCATACAGTCTCATGGGGTGTGTTCGTGTCCTCGTGGATACGACACAGTGTACCAAGGGTCACGTACACATGTCAGAGGGTAGAGGGGATATAGGTGAGGGTGTACACGTGTCTGTATCGTGTCCAAGTGAGTCGTGTCAAAAGTTACACGTGCGTATCAGTGAGAAAATTTTCTGCAGGTGCAG